>JASKGM010000009.1:2013123-2035754 GCA_034509205.1 Ceratonia siliqua
GTGCTCTTATATGCAACGCCCCCCCCCTCTCTCTCTCTCTCTCTCTCTCTCTCTCTCCTCCCTTATTAATTGGATTGATTTGGACATGTTCTGCTTCATGTGGCAATTGGATCTTCGGGAATGAGTAGGTATCTGCCAAAAAAACAAAAGAATAAGTACGTGAATTCACATATTTACCCTTTTGATTTTGATTTTAATTATTTCATATAATTTTATTTCAAAGTTTATATTCCATTAGACATGTCACATTATTTTATTTTGAATATCTAAATTTAATGTTTAAATTTAGTAGGAGATTAGATAAGAGCAAAAATATTAATATTTGATCACACTTAAAATTCTTTAATATCTCACATCTGTTGTAATTTGTAAACCTCTGCATAGATCCATTAAAATTAGAAGAAGAAAAAAAAAACTTGTGAAATCATATGAATTTCAAAATAAATTACATATAACTTTGTTAGTTTGGATTAAGAATGAATAAATCTTGAAAGACTGAGATTTTTTAATTAAAAAATAAAAATTATACTGCTGACTTTTTATGAAATATTAATTTTTCGTATTCACTAATAGAAAAAAAAACTCTAATTTGTTTAAATTTAAAATAGTATATTTAAAAATTCAGACGTAAATAACCATCATTCATATTTTTTACAATGTTGGATACCATAAATTTAAATTACCATACTAAACATCTTATATTCATATATCTTTTTTAAGAGCATTTTAAGGAAGAGCATGCCACAAATATCAGTAAGAACTTATTATGAAATTCAGTATTTACAGGTAACTTATCAAGAAAAATTACTAACAGCAAAAATTGAACATAAACCTTTCAAACGAAATACTTCAATCATTACTAATTGAGCCAACCTTGTTAGAATTATATTTATGTCTCTAAATATGAGTTTATTATATTCTTAAAAATGTTGGATACCATTAATTATGGTACTAAACATCTTATATTTCAATATATCATATTTAAGATATCAAAAGATTCAAGACAATAATATAGTGAACATACTTTAATTATTAGTGTTAATTTTTTTATTGTATAATAAGCACAATCTCGTATTAATTTGTGCATAAATTAAAATTAAATTCTTATTAAGTGATTTTAAAAACATACTTTTCACATTTTTTTCATACATAATCCCATTTATTTAAATTCAAAAAGTGAATCTGAATCTTATGCAATTATTGTATGCATAGTCACAATTAAAAAAATTTTATTTTTTTTACTTGTTACGAGATACCTTTTTATAAATTTTTTTTTTTGACAAAATCATGGCCACGCAACACAGTACATGGGATCTTCATTCTCAAAAACTGAAGAGGAAACATGGATTTGGATCTGATTAGAAAATAACTGATATTTTTTTATTATGGATATTTATTTATTTTTTAATGACCATGATTCATTTGATAAAATATTCGTATTTTGTATATATTTTAATCGTGTTTAAAATTTAATAGACAGTTATTATAGGTTAAAAATAATTAAAAATTACTATAAAAATAAGTTAAGATTCATTCCCGTAAAACACATACTTAATCACTATCCCACTTTAACATTAATTATTTAAATTAATATACATTATCAAATATATTTTGTAAAATATCTAATTTTATATGATAACAACTATATAACTGGAAGGAATTCAGAGTATTAAATTTGCGTTGACGTAAAACGTTGCCCAGTGTGGCCTTTTCTCGGTGATTTCCCAGGGGAGAAAATTAATTTTTTTATTTTTATTTTTTTGTATTTTATAACAAAAATATTTAAAAATAAATCAAAATATAAAGTAAAAAAACAAAAAAATAAATAAAAATAATTTTTTTATTTTCTTTTAAATTATCTTAAAATAAAAAAACTTAAAAATTAAATTTAAAAAAAATAAAAAAGCTCGGGGAGCATAGAATTGCCCTGCCCCCTAAGTGACGGAGCGTATTGAATGAGAAAGTATAGTCTGGGCCACTTTGAGATGACCAAACAAATAAATGAATTTGGTTTTCCATTCTTACTTTATAACCTCATCCGATCCGATATTTTTTTTATTTGTTTTAAATTATTTATCTTTTTAAGAGCTTTATTTTATTTTAAATTATCTGTTGTTTTACATTACCAATAAAGTATTAATTGTTATTTTTTTAACATTACCCCTATTTATTGTTATCTTCAATAAAATAGTAATAAGAGTTTAAGTTAACTTTAATAAGAATAATTTAATCAAGTACAATTATTTTTTACTAAAATTGAGATTATTTAATAGCTATCTTCATTCTTGTATCATTACCTTAAATAACAGATAATTTAAAACGAATGGAGTAATATATTTAATTTTTTTAGTATTATTTTGATTATTTATTTATTTTATATGATTAAGATAAAACTTCAAGACAATAAAAGAAAAAATATCTAAATATTCAAAATGAATAAAGGATCAAAACAATGTTAAAGGATTAGTACACTAATATAATTGGATCTTGATTCATATTATTTTATAGTTTATAATTATTATAAATAATTTTACCAATTTAATATTAAATTATGACAATTTTATTTATGAAATTAAATTATGAATACTTATTTTACATGATATTAATCTTTCGTGCCAAATTTTATATGCATTAATGGCACATTCTCAATATAGTTTCTTGATTAAGTATTAATTAAGAGTTAACATTAATTGTTTATCTTTTAAAACAAAATGTATATGTTATATATGTAATTATACAACTTCTGGTGCATTGTAGCCTTACTATTTTTAAGTGACATCATATTGTTCTAGATTTAAGAGAGCTAAAAAGTGATTCAAAGTCATAAGAAGTCTAATAATAAAATAGTTAAATAATTTTAGAAAGTGTTGAATTGAATTTGTGTTATTATGTAAGTGTACATTATTTTAAATTATGTAAGTGTACATTATCAATAGGTTATCTTAATTAATTAAGCAGGGAAGTTATATATCCTAGTTGTGGGTTCAAGGCCACTAGACCAAAAGTTCATATTTACCTATTGATGTTATTAGCAATTTTGCTTTGTCTCTTTTGTTTTTGTTTTAGGTTGCCTTCACAGGATTGAGGATAAACCTTACATATGTTTTAT
Organism: Ceratonia siliqua; assembly: GCA_034509205.1. NCBI lineage: Eukaryota > Viridiplantae > Streptophyta > Magnoliopsida > Fabales > Fabaceae > Ceratonia > Ceratonia siliqua. Next base: position 2,016,233 of record JASKGM010000009.1, read on the forward strand.
TTTCCACTTATAGCGTTAATTATATGAAGAGGGTAAAACTATTTTATGCAAGCTTTTAACCACAAATTCATAAGATGGCAGAAATGGAGTAAAACATCGTGACAAAGTAAAGTTCAATAACAGAGAAAAGAACAAACAAGAAATAAAAAATAATGAAACTTGTTCGTAGATAAATAGTATTTCAATGTTTGGCCGGGAGAGTGAGAGTTTGAACACTCGATATTAGAGTCAACTAACACTTCTTGTTAGGAAGAATATTACTTGACTTAATATTTTTAGACGAAAAATAATGAAACTTGGGCAACACATGGGGAGTACTTTCAATGTTATAAGTTAAATGGACTCCATACATTACCTGACCCTTACGATTCAAACTGCTTTCTTGCCTTTGATAATCATTAATTAGGGTTTAGGATAGGGATTCTCTTAATTTGAGATTTGAATCCTCTTTGTATTAATAATTAATATAATGTCATTATGATTACTAGAGATAAATATAAAAAATATGTGAGTGCCCACAAATAAAAATATAAATGAAATTCATTAATTAAGTTTTAAATCATCACACATTTTATATTTTTTGAGTATTTTTTCATGAATTTAAATTCACCATAAATTTTATACAAGGCAATTTTTAAATAATTTTTTTTAAATATTTAAAATCATGGTCGTCTTTAGGAGAAATTTTGTTTATAGTCATTTTTTACGGAAACAAATTAGCTTGAATACACTTTTGATTATCTGATTATTGTAAAAATTTTAAGTTGCTCATCATGTTTTCAATTTAAATAATATTGCTTTTCTTGTTTTAAAACAAATCAATTAATTATGCTGTTGTGTTTTGGTGTATTCAACATGATTTTATTTAATAATTTGTTAAAAATAAATATTTTAATCAAATAGTCCTTTTGTTTTAATGAAAAAAGGATAATTTTGGTAAATAGTTTTCAACTTTTCGTTTGTTTTAACAAAACAATTTAGTAGAATAAAATATTTTCTTAGTTATAGAAAATGCCTCCCAATTTTGAAAGCAAATCTCTACTTTAAAAGGAGAATTTGCTTTTCGGCCATCCGATCTCATCTCTCTTAAGTCTTAACCAGTGCTTTAGTAGTAGCATTGTAGCTTTGTGCTAAGGTTTTTTAAAATTAAATATATATTTATTTAATATAAGTAATAAAAACATCTTTCAACTAAAACAATAATTTAATAAAAAAATTAAGAGTTCGATTATTCTATTTCAAAGAGTAGGCCTCACATATTGTATTGTGGGCCCCACTTCCTTTAAATGAAAGAACTCTAATGTTCTTGAAATATAATAGTATGTGCCAAAAAATTATTTTATCTGTTTCAAATTATCTGTCGTTTAAGGTAATAATACATAAATTAAAAAAATTATTAAATAATTTCAATTCTAAAAAAAAAAATAGTTATACTTGACTAAATTATCCTTATAAAGTTAATTTAAATTCTTGATACTATTCTATTAAAAATAATAATAAATAAGGTTAACGTTAAAAAAATAATAATTATTTATTTATTGATAATATAAAATGATAAATAATTTAAAATAAAATAAAATTATTAAAACAATAAATAATTTAAAACGAATGAAGTATTACAGTCGTAAATACATAAATGCTCCTAATTAAGTGATTTAATAATGTTAATCGATGTTATTCTTCAATCAACGTCATATCAGGATCTCCAAACTCTTACGTTAATGTGTGATATATATGTAAATTGCTATATGTAGCATAACATCTTTTGCTAAGAATCAAACTCAAAACTACGTGGTTTTCTTCAATTATCTAACTTCCTATGGTTCACACAAAACCAATATTAGTTACTTGCCAACATCATTTAAAATTTGATAACTAATTAATCAAGAACTCTTCCTTATTTGTGAATGTGTTACCCAAAAAGTTAATCTATTTTTGTAAATTACAAACTACTACGTATGCATATATTAGTGCCTCGACATTTCAATTTTTTTAAATTAAAAATTAATTATTTAAAATTTTAGTTACCCATTACATATTAAAAGAAGGATTAATGTAAAAATAATATTGAATAATTATCCATTATTCTTTTAAACAAATGATAGGAATAAATATAGTTTGATGGTTTAACCCTAAAATGCATATGCATTAACTAGTGTTTTCACATGTCAATCTACTTTTTAAATTTAAAGTTTTAACTATATATTATTTATTAAAAAAATAAAAAAAATTAAAAATATAATACAAGAATAATATTGAATAACTACTCACTATTTTTTGAAGAAACAAAAAATGCAAAATGGGGGCAGTTTTGGCATTTCACGTAAGACATTTTGGCGTGTCCTTCATAGCCAAAAGGTTTACTTTGCTCTCTCACTTTACACCTTGGACCGTTCCTCGGCGGATGCGCCGTTGACAGAAAGACAGATTACCTCTTACCTGTCACTTTCTCAATGACCAAAACCCTTTGGATTTCCGATATGTGGGCCCACCTAGCTTTCCTACGAACATTCCATCATTGGACCACGTGTCACCTTCTCGGGAATTCCACTGACAACGTACGTTTCTCACCGCCGTACCCCCACCCTATTTGGAACGTGATGATTGTGACCGATTCCCGTGAACCCGTGTGTCTTTTTCCAATATAGCCGTTGGGATCGAAGGATGACTATGGTGACTGTCTAGCCGTTGGATGTTTGTTAGTTTATTGAGATGATGAAGAGGGAGTGAGGGAGCATAAGGTATGATGGATGAGCGAGGTATTGGAGAATTGTTAGAGACCAAAGGGAAAGTTCAACGCGGAGAATATGAAAGAAGTGTTCGAAGGCAGCACGTTCTCTTCTCTTCATTCCGCGGCTTCTCTTCGTTGTTGCCCGACGCATGCAAACTCCACATCACACAAACCATGCCTCTTTAAAAAAAGTTTTTTTTTTTAATTTTAAGAAATATCATATTTAAAATAATTTTAAAAATTTTTAACTTTTTTTAATAATATTATGTATCAAAATATATAGAGATTGATAGCACGTTAAGTTGGAAAAGTCGGTGGTGTTGAGTTGCCGTTAGTTTCATGTTGTGAATTAATTAACTATTTTTATGTATAAATAATATAAGAATGTAATTTGTATATTATTTTTTTTATTACATTTATTATTATTATTTTATAATATATTATTATCATTATATAAATAATATTTTTAAATAATATATGATTGATGGTCAACTCTTTAATGGTGAGAGTTGGGGCCAATTCATAAAGTTCGCGCGTTTTGAAATTAACAAGGTCCTTGGCTTAGAGGATGTGGTCTTATTAAAATGATTTGAAAATTAGTTGGACGGAGAGATTTCAACATAATAGAATGACATTTCAACAAACATATTTGTGACAATGACTTCAATTATTAAAATATTATTATATTTCTTACATTTTTTAAATAATTTTTTCTTTTACAAAATCAAGGGTGGAATTAAAATTTTATATTATAAAAATTATACTCATCAAATTATACTTTAATTTAAATTTTCTTTATCTCATTACTGTATTACATAATTAATGCATACCATAATATTTTAATAAATTAATATTTTTATTTTATTTAAAGTTTTAATTTGATTCCTTAATTTTGTTTATTTTAAATATATTCATATTTTTTAAAACATAATCAAAAAATTATTTTGATCAGCTCCATTATAATTGAAAAAAAAAAACGAGAAGAATTTTTTTGGTAAGGAAGAAGATAAGAAATTTAATTTTGTCCAACGTATGGGTAGCCAGGTAGGAGCCTAGAAGGGATCTTAACGTGAATAGTTAGGAAGGAGAAGAAAACGAATGTTCATAAATGAAATAATTATGGAGAGACGCGCGAACTGTAAAGCATTAAAAAATTGAAAAGGAAAGAAATTTAATGGAAACGATGTATTTCCAAGTTCCAACTAATAACCAATCAGAGTATAAGACAGCGTAGAATGTTTCTTTTCTTTCAGAAATTTTAGAATTGTTTTACGGAATAGGAATTTTATTTTTTACTATTTTTTAATCATTAAAATATTATAAAATAATTTATTATAATTATGATAATAAATTATAGATATTCTTATTATTTTAAAATAATAGTCGTCTTACAAATTTTAATTTATTTTAAATTATCTATCATTTTATATTATTAATTAAGTATTAATTATAATAATTAAATAACAAGAGTTTAAATTAATTTTAATAAAAATAATTTAATTTAATATATAATTTTTGTTACAATTGAAGTTATTTAATAATTTTTTTAATAATTATGTTATTGTTTTAAAAGTTAAATAAAAATAAATAGATTGGGTAATAATTAAATAATATATATGAGAAGATATATAAAAGTTATGTACAAAAATATAATATACAAATAATATTATTTTTTATCAAAAATAAAAATTGATTTATAAAAATTTTATAGACTAAATCAATAATAAAAAATATATAAATATGTCAATAATAAAATTTATTAAAGTTTATATATTATAACTTATTTAATTTATATATTTTTCATGAAGTAGGTATACTTAAAAGTTATTCAAAATGAATACATACTAAAAGAAATGGAATACATGACCACATGAGACTAGCATAACTATTTGGGAGGGTGAAAATTTGAGTAAAGGATTATGAATTAGATTATTTTTGGACAAAATAAATTTAAATATACGAGTGAATTTTAATAAATTTTGTTAAAAAAATTAATATATTATTTATAATTAATTAGATTTATATATTTTTTATAGAGTAAAATTATTTTTAAAAAATCTTATTTTGCTTCTATTAAACAGAGTAGAGGATCATATATGGGCATAGCCCAAGCAGTTGAAACTTGAAAGGACAAATAGGGGAAATTCTACCCTAAAATAGAAAGAAGAGGTTAAAAGATGAAGGGCAATTTTATAATAATATGGCCCACATGATATTTTTGTCCCAATTATGTACCAAAATTGAATGCTTCTCATAAGAGGTTAGTTCATAAGTCAGAAATCAGAGTTTGTGGAAAAAGGACTGTTTTTTTTTTAATTAAACAAAACCAGAATTTGAATGAGAAATACGACTGATTAAACACTAACTTCACAGGAAACAAAGAAAGGGTAAACTTTATAGTAGCTGGTTTTGCTGGGAATGGGATTCTCAAGTCTCTGGTTTAGCCCACGACAGCGCTCTGCCGTGTGGAGCCCTTTCCATGCGTTCCTTTTTTTTTTTTGGTTAAATTTCAAAAGATTTAAACTTATAAAAGACAATTTTTATATAAATAAAACTTAAACTAAGGATTAAATAAATTGAGTTTTTTATGAGTTATTTAAATTTAATTCAGCTCGAATGAATTTAAATAACTTATTAAACTTTTTTGATTAAACAAATTGAGTATAAAAATATGATCTTCAGTTTGTTATGCTCACAAATAATTCAGTTATTAATAAAATTTATTCTAGTGATTAGACATGTGATAAAGTGGATGACAATTTTTTTGTTTATATTTTATATGCATTTTATGTAATTATGATTAGATCAAAACACCAAAGAAACACAATCATCATACTATTCTTTAAAAATTTGAGATGTGATTAATTTATTATATAGGGTGGTGATTATAAGACTCAAACAATCAATATATATAGGAGAGAGAATCAATTAAGTTTCATTAATTAATCGATATAAAATTTTTTAAAAGATCAACTAACAATAAAATATGCTATAAAATAGTTTATTATTACTTATATTTAAATACTGCATTACATGTTAATTTTATAAATTGATAAAATACAGAATAATTTTAAATTATTGCAAGAGACCAAAGGACTGTTGCTGATATGCTCCTGCTTCAGGAGAGGAGCCTCCTAAAGAAAGAAACAACAAAATGCAGATATTTTTCTTCTTTTTTCCATTGCTTCCTCTCCTATAAATAAGGAGCTTCGAAATTACATCAAATGCTAATTAGCTGTTAAGCCTAATACAAGTTCCTAACCAAGCCTAGATATATATTACAGCTAATACTTTTACTGGGCTGCACTGTTGAGGGCCACCACCTTTGTTGGGCTGGGCTGGGCTGGGGGGTGGGCCATATCAGTTGCTCTCCCAACATTTGGATGTTCAGATTTTGATAATTTTTGATTTAATTAATGTTCAGATTCATATTTGAACTATATTTATTTTAAATCAACAAGCTCAAGCATATTAAAATTCAGATGGGCTTGATTACATTACATCCCCATTTAAAACCTGTCTCAAATTTGGGTTGTGACACGATTATATGGTGAAGGAAACTACAATGGCCCTCTGCTTGCTAGATACATTTAATTGCACAGTTCTTCCAATGGCAGAAAATGAACTAACAAGCAAATCAGACACTCTATTTTGTCCGCATGAAGATCCTGATGAGGAGCTAAGCCTCCAATAACTAAGTTTTGGCATTTCCAGTTCACAATCAGGTTATACAAGTCTTCTCTTTTCATCACCAAAACTCACATAAGCGGAAGTCATTGAATTGACAAACTGTTAGAAATTTAATAGTCCTATATAGAAGTGTGAGTTTTCTAAAGCCCAGAAGATAAAACAAACGCAGATAACAGAAACAAAAACTCTGAACAGCCACCATGCGGGGTAAAGAAACCCCAGCCAAATCAGCATCTATAAGAAGCCACAACTCAGCTTGAGGCAAACTGAGAAACTGCATACCATAATCGATATCGGATTGGGATCTTCATTTCTTAAAGAAGATGACAATGTCAAATTCAGAGAAAGAAAGTCAACATGTGAAACCTAACACCTGAATAGTGGACCCTACTTGTTTATTAAATGTGAATTACACACATGATGTTTATTTCTCTTTTCGAAATTGACATTGTTAATTTCTTTACGAAATGCAGATGATCCAAAATCCATCCTAATCACCCAAAATTTGCAAACCAATCAGCACATTTGTTACCTTCTCTAAAGGTGTCCAGAAAATAGAGCTTCCATTTAATGTAAAAGATTGTTACAGTATCTTAGGTAAAACTCACCCTCAAAACTAGCCGTTGAGGGGAAGGTGCCTAAGGTGTTATAAACCCTCACATTACCAACACTTGGGCAATGTGGGTCTATCTCAATACTTGTCCCATATCAAATAACAAAGTGCAACGATATCCTGTAATAATTCTTGTCCCTTAAGAACCGGCGTCTACGACGGCCCACTCTGGTTACTTACTCAGGGTGGCTTTCACTCTGATTTTTCCAAGTAGCCTTTTCCTAGTCGCTCATTTCCAGGTCGCCCCCTCCGTATCGCCGGCGCCTCATAAATCGAAACTAATCTGACACTACTATTATAACACCTTAGGTAGAACCCACCATCAAAACTAGCCATTGAAGGGAGGGTGCGTAAGGTATTATAAACCCCCACATTACCCAACACTTGAGCAATATGGATCTATCTCAATACAAGCCCATAACAAATATCAAGATGCAACGATATCCTGTAACAAAAATACTAAGCTACAAATGTAATTCTAAAAAGTATACATCAGTACAATAATATTTAAAGTAGTAAGTATGGCCTAACAAAAAGTGACTTAATAGCCCATACTGCAGAACAGAATAACGTATAACTGCTGGCGCAATATATGGTATAATGGGAGAATGCTCAAACCGCAGATGATAAAGAACTCAGGTTTCCTGTTTTGGCACCTTCAAAAGATCATCAAGCCGACTTGTTGATTTATACTTTGATGCCAAAGAAATTGTTTCTTGTGTTGGTGCCTTCACAAATTCGTCAAGTGCACTAGTCAAGGTAAACTTTGACGTCAAAGAAGCTCTTAAGAGGCTTAAAGCCTGCACGACAAGGAAGATGTTGATGAGAAATACTAGGAAAAACAGGTACTATTGAACAAGTAAAATAGAAATCGGTTCTGATTCAAATCGAGTAATAAAAACCAGCTCACCTCTGCCTCACCAATTCTTAGCACCCTCACTTCAAGATCATCAAGGGGGAGACTTAATTCTTTCAGAAAAGAAAGACAGGAGTTATTAGACAATGACCTCACTTTCAAATCATCCGTCACAGCAAATAATGCTGGTCTCTTCATAAACCCCACAACATCTTCTTTGGCCTTATTAGGAGCCCAACATTACAGTTGCCGCCCAAAAGCTTTACAATGGACCCCAAGGGTATCGTGAGAAAGCTAAAAATGAAATCAACAAAATCTTCTTTGGCTTCGGCAAAGATTATCTTGCTTTGACTTACTTCGCACTACCTTAACATCCATTTTACTGTCACTGGTGGTTGTTATACTACAACTGCAGATGCATATGGGTTCTGTGGATTTTCTTTCTTGGTGCTATTTGCCAAGATTGTATCAGTCAGAGGCTCGCTGGAGGAGATGACATACTTAAGCAGGTTCAAAATCTATAATCCATTAGGTAAAAAGGAAACAAAAGGCCATTTAACATAGATAATGTTTCTATCAAACAAAACAGACAACTAGAACTTCAAAAGAAACAATACTTAAACTAATTGTACGAATATACACAATGGAAATTTATAGAGTTCAACCAAATAATAATAATACCACTGATAAAAATAGAGCAGAGACATACGGATTGACCTATTATACCATTATTGTTAGAAACTAGCCAGAGCTGAGAATACCAAGTAATCTTGGCTCACACCCTTTCTATAACAGTGACACCAAACAATTCATGTAAAGATAGAAGATTTTAGAACCTATTACAGAGAAGAATGGAAGTAAAAGAAAGAAAAAAAACAAAATGGTGTTGTGTGGGCATGGGATGTCAAAGAACCACTTCAACTTCAACCTAAGAGCTTATATCAAGAAAAAAACATATAATAATTTTATTATAATCTCTGTGGCCCACCAAATATTGTGCTGAAATTGTAATGACGACATAGTCATAGAGGATCTAACGCCAATGGCAAGGACCATTTCAAAAAAAAAAAAAAACCTAATGCAATTAGAAAAAAATCCATGTATAATTTTATTATAATCGAATGATGGATATACACAATAAACTGAGAGTTTATAATAGCATTACCTCCTGCAAGCCAACGCTCTGGGTCACTTCCTCTATCTGAGTCAAGTCTGGGTAGCCAAGTTCGACTAGTAGCTGCAAAGAGGTCACCAAAGAACTAGGCACAATCTTTAAATCATCAAAGACCAGAAACATTGACCCCTTTTCTCGGACAAAACCGCCACTTTTAGCTTCTGTATTTCCCTCGCAGTCCAAATTCTGAGGCATTTGGTTCATCAATTTTCGTAGGTGCAACTCATGTTCCTAAAAGTGCTTAATTTGTTACACGAATCGCATACAAAATGTTTTCTGGGCTCTGTGTTGTCCAAATTCACCAATAACTTCAAGCAAAGTGCTTCACAGGGATTTCGAGGGCAGAGCAACATTTGCTTGCAGACATCAACACACATATCGTTTGTGCTGAGATTTTCAACACTTTGATACAAATTGTTGACGCTGCCAACCAGTGCTGGCTGCGACAATTCCTTGTTGCCCATAAGCCTAATGATGGTACCCAGTGGACGAGTAAGGAAGCTGAAGAGAGTGTTGACGAAATCCCTAGTTGCTTCGCTCGCCACCACTTTGTTTCTTTCTTTGTCAACCAGAATTTTCGGGGGAAATGTTGGTTTTTGCTGGGAACCCATGGAAAAGGAGAGAATGGGAAGAAGCAAGGGTGACAAGAACTCTGACTGTCTGAAGCGTAAAGGACCGCCCCATTGGGAACTTATGAATTTTTATTTAAAAAATCTTTGTTTTATTTTTATTTTTTTAATAATGATAAATTAAGATTTTATCAATCGATGAAGTTATCCCTTCGCGACTCTCTTGTTATACTCTTAGAGGGCTTGGATTTCCAAGTCGTCTGACTGCTGCACGAGAGTATAGTGAAAATGAAGATGAAGTGTATTCACCATTGACCTTGTTGGATCCTAAGTGTCCTTCAAAGGAAATTTCAAATCCTGGTGGATTTGCTAAGGGGCCATCAATTTTCATGGTGACAGATGACTTGATTGTGAATCTATTTTCATCCATGGCTGCCTTGTCATTTCTGATTAAATCAAAAGTACCTGTCCATGACTTGGAAGAAAGGGTCATCAGCATTGGTGTGAAAGAGGTATTAAGTTTGGACAATAATGTTCTTCTTGCTTTTTTCTTTAAATGGATTTGTGATTCAGTTATGCACTCTTATCTGATTACGTTTTCACCACAGGTTAAGGGCATCCTAAAAGCTTCTCTGATATCAACATCAGCTTTGACAACCGGTTTGAGATCATTCACGAAAGTTATGAAAGAAGAGAAGTAACAGCCCATGACCGAGGGCACCCTGATTCATTTCCATTAGGTTTAGGAGTTTGGATTTTTAATATAATCCTTTATTAGGGCTAGCTCCTATAATCTCATCAGCAGATTTTGATATCATTTCAGTGATATTTATGTTTGCTATTCTGGTTTACAAAGTTATATCTATAAATTTTCTTTCATCTTTTAAATTATTTTTACATAATGTTCTTGGTTTACTTGGATGTTACTTGTGTGGAAAGATGAAATTTAAGCTTGTTTTGAAAGAGCCCAAAAATTATTACTGTAACTTGTTTCAGCATACAACTTAAATTTACATTATTTCATGAATCATTATATTAATCTTCATTAATTTTTACTTAAATTCAAAGTTTAGACTCAATAGCACCTAACTAGAATCATACAGGCCTTTCGTAATTGTTAAACTCAATCCCAAATATATACGAAAAAGATGTCACATAAAAATTTTTCATAGATTCTTACCCAATCATTTTATTTCATCCCATAAATCAATTTTAATTACTTATAATTCTTTTCATTCTACAATTATTCAATGAGTCAATTTGAATCGAAGATATAGATCTAAACAAGGAATTGGAAGAGTCTATACCCGGTGCCAGTATTTACGAATGTTGTTTCACAGAAATTTAAAATTCTCTTTTGATATAATTTTAAAATACTGTGTTAGAATAATCTAAGACATTGAGCTCCTTTTTATTTTTATATATATATACACTATTATATATAGTTTTGAATCTTTATGGGTCTTTGTCTGATAAATTTATCCTATAAAATAAATAGTAAAGACTTGTTAAATAACTATTTATCACTATTATTTCAATTATAATTATATATATAAATTTTTTGAAAACGACTAATTTCCCCAAAATTCTATATAATATTATAGATTTTAAACAACAGTGACGGCTTTATTCGCCCCCATTTGCAAAAATTAAAAAACCTAAAAGAAAAACATTTATTTAAGGAACATTTCTATGGTTGCAAACGGCTGCAAGATATACAATGCCTTCTACTTGACCTGATGGTTATAGCAGTTGTTGGTTAAATCTGTTGCTATTACGAGTCTCACTCTGCCTGCTCTTTTATCTAACAGTTATTAAGTAATATGACTTTCTGATGTATATGAAAATATTCAAATCTCTAACTGTACTAATTTTATAATAGTATTTCATTGAAATTTAATATTCTTTTCTTTAGTACTATTCTGAAATACTTTATAAAATTATTAAAAAAGGAAATAAATAATTTCCAATTTTAAGTGAAGTGGGATCAGTGGGTATATTCATGAAATGACAGGTTTAAACTGTTATGGGTAGTTTTACAACTTATCCCCATTTATGAACATATTTTAAAATTTTAAGAAAATCGTTGTGAATAAAAATAATAATAATAAGAGAGAGCAAGAAAACAAGAAAAATAAGAGAAAAAATGATAATTTTCACGAGATTAATTCTTTCAAATTATTACGGACAATATATTATCGTATAATTTTTTTGAATACATAAAGGTCCTATCTAACTGCATTGGCACTGCGTAGAAACCTGTTCATTTCTCTGATTGTCATAGAGACTTAGTCATTTATTCAAAATATCTCCAAACTAAGAATTTGTTCAACCACTGATAGAATGAAATCACAAAGTAAAACAAGTCATCCTAAGCAAGAAAGTGACTGATGCGTTCTCACTTCTAATTTCTAAAGGAGTTGCAAATCCTAATTCAAACTTTAACACCAAATGAGAAGGTGCAGAGCCTAAGTAGTAATAGTTTCAAAATACGAAGGGCCATTATTAGCAGAGCCGATATCAGTTGCATCAAAAAGTGACTTTCCAAGTTCCATATAATTAGTTATCTCCTTCTAGGCTTTATATACATATATCGAGTTATCTACCATTTTAACAAAGTATTGGATTTGGTGATTAGGGGATATGCTATCATGGCTCCAAAAGCAACTGTAACGAAGCTAGTTCCGTTGAAAATTCTAGTAGACAGACAAAACTAGGGTCCTCTTTTCTGAGGCAGGGAAGGAATGCCTGGTGATTGGAATACAACCTTGGGTCTACTAAGGAAACTTGGAAATGAAGATGCACCCAAGGAATTGACTGTGAATGTCAGTCAAAAGGAGGTGAGCATTAGTACATATGAACACTATATTTTATAAATCTATCAACTCTTTTTCCCTTCTCACCTGAGTTTATTTTGAATCCTGCAATTGTCTCTCTACTTGTATGTTTTATTTGTGAAGGTAGTGGATCTGTTCAAGTGCTCGTTATTGTCAAATACACCACTTATAGATTTATTCTTACAGAAGAAACAAAGCCTTGAGAACTGTTATAACGTGACAGATGATTAAAATATAAAAATTTTATGAAAATAAAGTCGTCACTAATTAATTAAGAGAATAATTAAAATCCTCTTAAAAACCTAAAAACTAGCCCTTGAAACACAATTAATTAAGAGAATAATTAGAATCCTAGCCTTTGAAACAAGAGAAAAAGTTTGAGAATCAAATTAAAAGCGAGGAAGGTATTAGGTACCCCACAATATCCTTAAGGATGGTTACCTATAATTGTTTGTACTTTAATTTTAATTTTAATTTTTATTATTATTTTGATTACTCATTTTTATTAATACGATACAAAGATGAAAGATAAAGGAATTGGATCTAATTTACAGTGTAAGAGCCTACATACCCCAATAGGAATCAAGCTCTACATAGTTCGATATGATTGATGATGTGCCAGAGACAGATATATAATCTCAACCCTAAGGTAGATAATATTTTTATTTGATAAGATAATGTGATAGAATAAATATTTACCCAAAATCTTTAAAGGTTAGGACAATGTGGGAGGATGGACTTCCACCCAAAACTTATGGACAAAATAAGACAGTATAGAAGAATAAATCTTCATATAAAGCTTAAGACAATATGAGAAAATAATTTTTCACATATTAATCATGATGAATTAGGTCCATAGAAAAAATAAATTTGCACAGATAGCCTAAAACAAAACAAGTTGTACTCAACATTTGAACATATCTTGTCCAAACACTACAAGAAAGAACATCATAGGTGCAATTAATCTTTTCTGTAGCATATGATGATCATGATTAACCCAACATCATTGTGGGTTAAATTTAATGAGCTAGGGATGGACTAAAATTGGGATAAAATGTATTTTCTTTTTCTTTTTCATTTGCCATTTTGTATTTCATTTTTCTTTTATTATTATTATTTTTATAATTTTTTTGTTTTTTCCTCTCTTTTTTATTATTCGTTTGGTCATTTTATATATATATATATATATATTATTCTTTCCTGCATTTTATGCTTTTTCAGCCATTATTTATTACTTTCTCTAATTTTTCTGTATTTTCTTAATTTCTATACTTTTACTATTTTCCTAAATTTCAAAAATTACTTGGATAAAATCAGGTGTTTATAAAAACTCTCAAGATCAATGCCCTTCCCTGTCCAAGATATGTGAGGTAACAGCCAATGAAGGTAGGAAGATAAAGGTGAGGGTAATGTTAACAAAATCAAAGGGAAAAATATCGTTTGCTCAAGTTGAGGAGGATTTTGTGGACATGCTTCTTAGTTTCCTAACTCTTCCACTTGGAGCAGTAGAGCGAGTTTTTGTTTGGGCAGCATGGATAAATTGTTCACGAGCGTGGCTGATTTGAATGCAAGTAAATATTTGAAGTCAGAGGAACTAAAGAAGCTGATAAATCCTGGGATTGCAGCACAATTTAAGATCCATAACCAGATTTTACCAATTGATGAAGCGAGCCCTCCACAGTATTCTTTTAAAGAATACTGACAGCATATGCAATTCACCACCACAACTTTTGGACCCCAAGTCCGATGACCTAATTTTGAAACCATTTTCTTATATGTGTGCTTTTTCAAGTCTGAATAAATCAAAAGTTCTTGCCCATGACTTGGAAGAAAGGGTCATCAACATTGGTGTGAAAGAGGTATCGAAGCTAAGACAAAGTTCTTCACTAGCTAGAATCTTTCCTTTTTGTGCTTTTGATTGAAGTATTCACAGTTATTATCTAATTATTCACCCGAATCACTACAGGTTCTCGGCATCATAAAAGCTTCTATGATCTCATCATCAGCTTTGTCAATCGGTTTGAGTCCATTGACAAAAAATATTGAAGAGGAGAAGTAACAAAGAAATGACTACTCATCTCCAATATTAGGTTTAGCAGTCTTGCAATTTGATCTATTATCTGAAAGCTTCTATGATTCATCAGCTTTTGATATCATTACAGATTTACAGTGATATTGATGCCTGCTAGTACTTCTGGCTGACAAAAGTGACGAGGATCCTTGAATTTGCTTTCAAGCTTTTAAGGAGTTTTCTCGTTCTTTTTCATGGCCATTGTTACTGTCTGAATTGTGGAACTCATTATTTGAATAAAACATAATGTTCTTGGTCTATAAAGGTCACTACTATAGTGGAATAAACAAAATTAATCTTGTTTTTGATAGAACTGAAGTTTGAATTATATGGAGAATCATTATATGAACTGAAACATCAATAATTACTCAAATTTCTAGTGTAGTCTTTCAGCATCTCATTCATGGCTTTCATATTCATTCATTGCTTTGTTCTTTTCTAATCCTATCATTTGCTTTTCACTCCTCTCAAACATAGTATCATATAAGAACACAGCGAATCAGAGGCAAAACAGAGTGTAATTAAACCAACCAACATCAAAGACACTAATTCCATACTCCAATAACTCTCTTAGAACCTATATATGCTTTGAAGTGTAATTCAATCCATGATTAGCATCATCACAGGGATCAAGTAAAGTTAGTCCCCAAATTCTGAATCATAAAGACAAGCACTCCATGGATACTTGAACATAAAATCCATAACCCAAATCACAATCTATGATTCATAATAATCCCAAATAGGCAAATTCTCCCAAACCATACTTAAAGATCTTCAACCAAATATTACAAACTTCAAATCTTTAAACCTCAGCAGAATTCAAATGCCTTCCAACTTCAAAAGAAATAAAGGCATCAACGCAAGCATACTGTACCTGCTCAGAAGTAAGCCACAGATTGTCCCATCTACTCTTACTAACCCTCTTCGGCTTGTTAATTTCCTTTTCCAGCAACCGCATTGCGAGAATTTTGAGCCCGGAATTCTTCAATTCCTTATCTCCCAACTTATCAGCCGCCAGAATGCGAAGATCAACAATATTGGCCACACTCAATGCATAATCACACAAGAGTTTCTCCACATCCTCTTCAATCCCAACACCCACAAACGTGTAATTAGCATTACCCAGAAAGTTGACCAGAGATTGGGGGATGTTTGGGGCGTGAATGATTTGGAAGATGAGGCAACGAGGGCCCACGCAGAGCTGCAAGGTTGCTACTGGGTTCTCCATATTGCGCTGGAAGTTGGGGCGCCACTCTACGTCGAGGCCGACGATTAGGGGGTGAGATTCAAGGCGGTGGATGTCGGAAAGCCAGGAATCCACCATGGAAGGGGCATTGGTGACCAGTGTATGAATAGTGTCAGTGAAGAAGGTGACGTCGTAGAGATTGTGGGTGTCGTAGGGAAGCTCGTGGTCTACTATGGAGATGGACATCTTGGAATTGCAGTGAAAAGGATTCGAATTTGGGAATGGAGGAGAAAGTTGACTTCGTTGAGAAGAAAGGGGCAGAGTCCAGGAGAAGCAAAAGCAAAACAGTTACAATTGAAGTTGATTGGCTGAACCGCGCCTCTGCTTAAAGTAATGCTACTCTCACGCGTGGTCACCGAAAACGGTCACAGCTCACAAGGAGACAAGCTCTACGCCCCCTACTCAACTTCATAACTTTTTAAAAAATTTTATTTATTTTTTAAAATGCTGTATTTAAAAAAATATTGAGAATTTAATAATTAATCATATGAAACTTTAAGTAGTTTTTATAATCAAACTATTTTTTTATTTTTAAACTGATATTTTAGTTATTTTAAGTCCAGTACTTGCTAATTCAATTCCCTTCTTAAATCTCAAATGAGTAAATGTTATATCATATCAATAATAAGATATTATGATATTTAATATAAAAATAAAAAATTATTAATATATGTTCCATAGTCATAACTTAATTTTTCAATTAAGATTGTTATTAAGATTTTTTTAAGCTACCGTTCCCACTTTTTTTATATATTTTTTTAAATTTTTTTATTTTTTAAAAATAATCAAATATTTTTTATCTTATATATTTTTTTCAAAGTTTTTTAAAATATTTTTTAATTTTTTCTTAAATTTTTTTTACATCTCTATTACTATTTATCTATAATTTTTTTTTACTATTTATTTGTAACTTAAAAATTTTTACAAAAAATACAACAACATTTTTAAAAATTTTAAAAAAAATTTATGATATAAAACTTAATTTATTAATTTTAAAAAATAAAAAAAATTTTAAAAAAATTATAAAAATTATAAAAAAAAATTTGGAAACCCCCTACCGACGGTAGAGGAGTAATGACCTATCACCTATTCTTATATGATGTCAAGAGGTATTAATTAAGAAATACAATGTCTATTGAATATCGTAAAAGAATATAATATCATAATAAGTACTTAATAATAATTATTCCTTGATTCTGTCACTAATTGTTTATTTTCGTAATCCTACATATAGTTTATCATCTTCACCGTATAATTTTAATAATGCTTGCAAAAATATATTTGTTTAAAATTTTTTTTTGATAAAGTATTATTAATCTTATAGTGTATCTATATTGACCTATTGACAAAGTAATTAAGTTTTAGATTGAATTGAAATAACAAAAAGGTAATATAAAATTTAATAGCTAATAAGCGTCTCAATAAGATAAAATATCGGATAAATCTATCTTACGACTACTATCACTCACAAGGAGTAGCAGGGGCTGCCACTCCTTTTGAGTTAAATACCATTGCCTGTTTTAAGAGCTTTAAGGCCAAAGACTTTCTGGCAGACATAAAAACCCTTTGTATTCTCTAAGAAAATTTTGATATTAAAGATGATAATGAATATTCAAGATATTTGTATGTTATTATTTAATATATTAGTATCATTTACGAAGTTAGAGTTTGAGCTCGTCAAGTTGGCATGTTCATCCTATTTAAAAGGACATATTAGATTTAGGGGATTGCAACCCCTATAGGTAACAAGTCAACTTGTTAAGGACATGATAGGTTGGGGTCTCTTTAGCCAACTAATTTGAATGGCTGGTCCGGTCCATTCCATTTGATAACTTTATTTAATATATTAAGATACAATGGAATGATATTATTATAGATGATATGTTATATTATCAAAAAATCATAAAAATTTCATATTATAACACTTTTTATTATTATATTAAATATAACGAGAATCAAAATATCATCTTACATAAAATCATAATATACAAAACGACTCCGTAATAGATTCGTGCCTGCCTTGTTAACTTAGGAGCAAGGCCCTTGTGTCCGCCACGTATGCAGTGAATGGTGACTTATAATTTTTCATTATTGAGTATCACAAATAATTCATGAATGATTGTTTAGAATGGCATGAAATTTCATGAGTTACAAAAATAATGTACTCTAAAATAAAGAAGGAAAGGAATTCTCAATTAAAAAGCACACCCAACTTAAGGATCATTTGTGGTTTTTATTAAAAAATAGTGAAAGGAAATCACGTTATAATAAAAATTTAGAAAGGGAATGTATCCAAGCAGAAAGTTCGATGTACGAAGAGAAGAGATTTTGATGATGTGAAAGCCATAAATGGCTAAGAGTTTCAATAAAGTGTGGTCTAAGTTATTTATTGTGATTCATGTTCCAATTATTACTTAGTGGTTGGTTAGATACTAAAGAGTCACTTATAAATACCTATAAATACCCCGATAGAAAGCAAGTAGCGAGAAATAAGCGAGAGACTTCAAGAAAAATCTTCCTTTCACTCTGAAACATTCGTGTTTACTGATTGCAACCATGGCTGCAACTGCAACACCAACAAAGCAACAAGAGGTTTATAAAGTTCCCCTGAGAATTTTGATGGACAAGGAGAAAAACCATGTCCTTTTTGCAGAAGCAGGGAAGGACTTTGTGGATGCCCTCTTAAGCTTCTTAACATTGCCTTTGGGAACCATTGCTAAACTCGTGGGTAAGGAGTCAAATATGCAGCCTGTAAGAATTGGCTGCCTCAACTCACTGTGTGAAAGTGTTGCAAATCTCAAATAAGAGCATCTCTGGACAGAGACGTGCAGAGAAATGCTTTTGCAGCCAAGGAACTCAATGGAATCTTACTGCAGGACTCTGAAACTTAACATCGACGACACACAGCCCACCAAGTACTTCATGTGGGAGAACTGGAATTGTTATCAACGGAAAAGTGGTGATCTTGTTAGCACTTTCAGGAATCTGAGATGTGATTGTGGAATATTATTGAACAATGAGATATCCCAACCAAGTTCTTATAATCTTGGCTATGGTTTTGTTCAGAAACAGCAACTTTTATCATTAGCGATGATCTTAGCGTGATGCCTAATGTTCTTGGTACAAGTGCAGTTCTACTTCAGAATCTTGGAATTGAAGACATGGATTCTGTAGAGGAAATGACTTTGAATGTCAGCGAGAAAGAGGTGGGTTTTATGTATCAGCTTGTATAGCATACATTCATCCTTCTTTTCAACCATTTGTGCAGGTAGTGGATCTGCTCAAGTGTTCATTACTCTCAAAGACCCCTTTAACAGATGTATCCTTAAAGAAGAAACAAATCCTTGAAAATTTCATTCCAAAAAACCAAACCCAGTTTGAGATTGGAAAGGCGCCAACTGATGAGGGCAGGAAGATGCTTGTGAAAATGGTTCTAAGAAAATCAAATAGTAAGCTTCTGTTTGTTCAAGGAGAGGAAGATTTTGCAGACTTTCTTTTCAGTTTTCTCACCTTCCCTTTGGGAGGACTGGTGCGTTATGTTAGAAGCTCCTTCTTCTTTGAGTTGCATAGATAAACTGTACAAGAGCATGAATGAGTTGAGGGAAGACAGATATTTCAGGATTAAGGGACTAAAAAGCATTTCAGCTAACCCTCAGTATTCCTCACAATTTAAACTCAGCAACCACATCTTACCAATTGGTGCAGCACTCTCTACACAGCGTTTAGTTGATCCTA
>JASKGM010000009.1:2051542-2064325 GCA_034509205.1 Ceratonia siliqua
AATATATAAATTATTTAACAAAATCAAATTTAAAATTGGGTTAAATTATTATTTTTTTTAACTTTCAAATGAAGTAGGTATATATTTTAATATTTTTTAAATTATATCCAGATGTAAAGATGCATCCAAATACTTTTTTATTTATTTTTCATATTTTTTTCTTTAATTATTTTTCTTTGTATATTTAAAGTTTATTTATATATTTTTAAATATTTTTACTCTTTTTTTGAATTTTTTACATTTCTTTAAAAAATTTACATTTTTTTAAGTATTATATTTTAATTATTTTTTTAAAATTTTTTAAAATTTTTTGAATTTTTTTTCTTAAACTCTTTTTATACTTTTCTTAAAATAAAAATTATAAAAAAATAAAAAAATTATTTGAATGTATCCACACGTCCACATATACCTTAGTAAATATCATATATCTTTATAATAGAAATAAAAGTGTATAATTAAGAAATATCTCTCAAATTGAAAATACTTTATTCTAAATTTTAAGGTAAAAAAGTTAAGATAATTTATTTTTTTATTAATATTATAATTGCACATTTAATTTTTTAAATTTAATAACTAATAAAATTGTGAATTTAATTAGAGAAAGTAGCCAAAAATTAGCCCAAAAAAACTTAAAGAAAAATTAAAATAAATTATCCAAAAACACATGTGCCTCGAAATATAACTTAAAAAAGAAAAAATAATTATACTGAAATATTCCCCTGGCTGCTTATGTTATTAGTATTTGCGTTCTCTAGTTTTCTTATTTTATTTTATTTCTCTTTTTCTTTACCCCGTCGATCCGTCCGTTTTTAGACGCTAATGCCTATAGTTAATTAACTTAATTATCAAATCCTAAACAAAATGGATAAGCTTTAATTCTTCTAATATTTCTAAAAAAATTGATAAAAAAATAGAGTCTTGATTCAAAACGTACTCTGGCATTAAAAAAGTTTCCATTAATCTGTCCCAAAGTTTTTCTCTGTCATCACTAGCATTACTCGACAAAGAAGCTGAGATCTTAAAAGGGGTTCGTTTGAATCTTCGAAAGATCCAATTTTTAGAGTCGGGGAAGTTTTCGCCGTTGAGATTTGGCGTTGGGTATTCGGAGCTGATTCCGGGTTCGGAATTTTCTCTTCTAGGGTTCTCTTTAATGGCTCAGGCAACGGGGCGGAACAGATTGGTTGGAGATTACATCGTCGGCCGGCAAATAGGTGCCGGGTCGTTCTCGGTGGTCTGGCATGCGAGGCACCGGGTCCATGGAACCGAGGTGGCCATAAAGGAGATCGCGACGGTTCGGCTCAACAAGAAGTTGCAGGAGAGTCTTATGTCTGAGGTGTTTATCTTGAAGCGGATTAACCATCCTAATATCATCCGTTTGTACGATATCATTCAGGTTGGCCCTATTTCTCCCTACTAGATTACTCTTCCCAGCTTGAGCTGGTAGTTCTGAAAATCGAGGAGTGAAGAGAAATAGATTTAATAAAAGTTACTTTTTGGGTGAATATTGAAAATTATTTGTTGGTATCTAATGCTGATGTGCAATTTGGTTCTGTAGAAGATAATGGAGTTTATTTTTTTAACTGAGAGTAAAACTTAAATCCTTAACTTAAGTAAAAATAATAGTTAGGAAAGGAGTTTCTGAAAAACAAAGATGTTTGACCCTTAGATAATGGATTGTACGAAGCAAAATTTTCATTTTTTATTTTTTCTAAGATTCGAGAGTCTGGCTTTTTGTTTGCCGTGTTGTAGAAATTTATGAGCTACTCGCCCTCAAGAGAAACAATAGTGTGAAGAGTTTCAAAATTTGTGATTCCTTTGCAAAGTTTGAAAATTTGACTATGCATTAACCGTGGACTTTAAAAATCATGAGTTCTCTCTATGAACTCTGGTGCAACATTTTGCTGCTTCGTTGACATCGGAGAAATTCATGATTTGGAAACAAGCTGAGGACCTGTGGGTAAAGTTGGTAGTATAGTGTAGTGTAGGACTAAAGAGCTAGCGGTTGCTGGAATTATAAGACCATGTGATTATATTATCACATTGGTCATTTTGCCAATTATTAATAAGTATCCAGATTATCCAGCTTGAGAAATGGTAACCTACTATAGTTTCATGATGAGTTGAGGGCCTAAAGGAATCTTCTGTGCTGGATTTTATTTGCGCTAATGGTGGATGATATATGGTTGTCTTGTAGGGCTTGAATCACGATTTAAGTATTAGGTAAGGACTTATTGTTCTGTGAAAGGAATGGTCTGGCTGGTAGTATCAATTATGCTAGGCATACTACCAAACCAACTTTGCACTCATGAGTTGTATCAGTGAAGCACATGCCCCTCGGCTAATGTCATTCACTTGATTAATGTAGGTTCCTGGGAAGATACATCTTGTATTAGAGTACTGTAAAGGGGGTGATCTCGCTTTGTTCATTCAACGCCATGGAAAAGTCCCAGAGGCAACTGCAAAGCACTTTATGCAGCAGCTAGGCATGTTTTAGCTTCATAGAGTTGGTTTTTTCTTTAACTGATGTAGTAATAACGGAGAACAATTTGTGTTACAGCTGCTGGCCTTCAAGTTCTTCGGGACAATAACCTTATCCATCGAGATTTGAAACCACAGGTTTGGTTATTCCCATCTATTGTTTATGTCTCAAATGGTTCAAAATCCTAGCTGATTCCTTTCTATTTAATTATACTGTTTCTATCCATAAAAGAGTAAAAAGTGTTAGTAGCAGAAAAATGTATTTCTGTATAGGGTGCAACACTAGGTGATGCTTTGAAATGTCAAGAGTATAGATTTTTATTCCATAAAATAATATCTTTATATGAAGGTTGCATTGGTATTCTATATATGTAGTAGTAAATAGTAATGCTATCATACTTGGAACAGAATCTTCTTCTCTGTAGAAATGATGACAAGTCAGTACTGAAGATTGCAGATTTCGGATTTGCGAGGTAGTGTAATTCTTTCTACTTTGTGCATCTTTAACACTGATTCTTCCCTACCCACATAAATTGTCTGAGAGTTCAAATCTATATTCATATACTTCTTCAATGATTGATGAAATTTGTTTCCTGTTTTCTTTTATCTCCTTATCTTTCTTTCATTGTTTTCTGGTTTATTTCGAATAAGATATGTTGAGATCCTTTTGCACCTTTTTTAGTTTTTACTTTATTTTGAATGTGCCAAATATCAAATAAAATTTGTGCAGTACTTTAATTTTTTATGATTTACCTAATTATTTAGTGCTTATATTACCTTAAATTTTCATAATTGCCATAAGATTTCATTAAGAAGAATATGTTAAATTTTGCATACATCTTGTTTATTTAGATGTTCAAGACTAACGTAAAGGAATACTGTGATTTGGTTTGCATGGATTCATCATGCTGGAAATGATGGGAAACATGATTAAGGCATCATAGAAACCCAGTTATTTTCAAAAGTATTACTATACATGTATAGCTCAGTTATTTACTTAAGATAAACTGAAAACATATTAAAAAATGAGGTCAATGCATTAACAATCACATGGTAATCTTAGAAGAAGTTGGAGTTTAAAGTTACCATATCTACCCACCCATAAATCAAACCATCTTGCTTTGGCATTTTCTTTTTTGCATGATAACTCTTACATTGCTGAGAATTCTTTCTGGAAAAGGTTCTCTCTACTCCTTTATGTAAATTAGTTGTTAAAGTGCAATTTTCCTCCTTGGCCAGATCTCTGCAACCTAGGGGCCTTGCAGAGACCTTGTGTGGTTCACCGCTCTACATGGCTCCAGAAATAATGCAACTACAGAAGTATGACGCTAAGGTAATTTATACTCTCTATATTTTAGGCAACTGTAAAATGTTACAATTTTTTCCTTCCTATTAATCTTTACCTGAACACGCAGGCAGATCTCTGGAGTGTTGGTGCCATCTTATTTCAGCTTGTTACAGGGAGAACACCTTTTACTGGAAACAATCAGATACAGGTATATGATTACTAT
Organism: Ceratonia siliqua; assembly: GCA_034509205.1. Classification (NCBI taxonomy): domain Eukaryota; kingdom Viridiplantae; phylum Streptophyta; class Magnoliopsida; order Fabales; family Fabaceae; genus Ceratonia; species Ceratonia siliqua. The sequence goes on from JASKGM010000009.1 coordinate 2,055,532, forward strand.
TAATCCCCCCATGCTTATTTTTGGTCTATCTTCTAAAGAAACACAAGGCATTTTATAGCTGCCAATAATATTTGTACTTAGCTATTATTATCTGTAGTAATAGTCCTCTAACTGCGTATGATTCTTCTTGCCTTAGCTTACTATGTCATAATCATGTACTCTGCAGTTACTACAGAACATTGTGAAATCAACAGAATTGCAGTTCCAATCTGATAATCAAAATCTGAGTTCTGACTGCAAAGATCTATGTCAGAAACTGCTGCGCCGTAATCCAGGTATATGTAAATTATATCATAAATTGAAATTTGAGACATAATTGGTATATAGTGAAATCTCTGGCCATGTTTAAGATATTTAATAGTGTTGATGGTAATTATTTAATTGTTGGAACTTGTTTAATCTGGTAAAGCATCCCTCAAAGTCTTTCTATGACTAATTACACAGAAAAAAATATGTGGTAGAGAGGAGGTGGGGAGGTGCATGTTATAATTCCACTCTGCTGATGACAAATTAGATTTGTTTGGTTGCCATCAATATGGCAACTCCTTTACAACAAAATTGGGCCAACAAATCTGCGTTGATGTTTCAGGCTTTTACATAACTTGATTCACCCTCCTGCTAACCATGCTAACAAGAGTCAAGGGCTTTTATGAATTCGTTCTTCCTGCTAATGGAGACCACTTGAGGCAGGAGAATGCTTATTTTGGCTTGTTGTGTGACATTTAGTTTCATAATTACTTGATTCAAGGTTCCTGTTGCAAAGGTAAATTATTAGTGATTTTGCTTAAAAGAAACAGGCAAAAGGGATGACATAAGAAGGTCATAGGGTATTTGTCTTGATTTTCAATAAATATCATTTGTCTAGGTGAGATCTTATACTGATATATTGTTCCTTATCATTTTTAATTTCCAGTGGAGCGGCTAACTTTTGAAGAATTCTTTAACCACCCATTCCTTTCTCAAAAGCAACCAGAATGGGATGGATCATTGAGGTAACAGGAAGACTCAGAATTTATGGTAATATACTAATATGGTTTTTTCAGTTTGTGGATATAAATACCTTTTTGTTTGCAGGAACAGAAGTTCTTCAAGGCTGGTGGGTGAATTTTGTTCAACAGAATCTGATCCTTTGAGAAGGACCGATGAAAATTATCAAGAGGATTGCTTGCCTTTCTTTCTAGATGATGATTCTAGTGGTCCTGACAGGAGCCCAACTTTTTCAAGGAAGTCCTCAATGAAGTCTACCTACGGATTTGATTTAAATACCAAACTAGATAAAAAAAACTCGGCGTCCACCACTTCTAATGACATAAATTTTACTTCCAGATACAGTAGTGTGACAGATCGGCCTGAAAACACTACAGTAAGGTTGGACAGCCATAAAACCTCACGAAAAAATTTCACTGAACCGCTAGAAACTCTGGAACAGAGATTGGCAAACACTCGTTGCAAAGGTATCACCTTTTAAATTTTGTTTTCTCATTTCAGCTTTTGATGGTTAGGTTTAGAACAGATCTTTCTAAATTACGTGTGATATTTCTATATTTGTTGCATGAATTTGGCAGTTGCAGATTCACTAGAGAATATTGATCAAGATTATGTTCTTGTGTCTGGACCCCCAGTGGATGTTTCATCTTCTTCAGTGAGTTCTTCAAAGCCAAGCCATTCTCCATATGGGTCAGGCAGTCTGCCCAAAGAGTCTTCTAATATAGTTACTAAATTAAGTGCTCCAATGCCAATCATTGGTGTAGCTTCCAGCAGCACATGTCATATTCAAAGTTCGGAAAGTCAGGGCTCTGCTCCGGGGATGTCACATGGACCAATGGATACAGGAGATGAGCAGCCATCAGCTGACTGCATGACAAGGATAAAATCATTGCAACAGTGTGCATCTGCCATCATGGAATTAGTTAATGAGAAGGTAAATGTAGCTATAAGTTTGCTCACTTTTGTGATTTTCTCTGTAGAACTTTTCTGCTGAAGTTCAGAAAAGTGCATTGTATGTGAAAATCATGGAATGAGTTCTCTGTTTACACTGTCTCTCTCTTTTCTAGTGCCTCCAATGATTTACAATTTACGGTCTCTTAATACAACAGGAAAATGTGTTCCAATATTAGGAGAAATACAATATATCCCTTGGAATGGATGCAGATATTTTAATTATGGAATTGGTTTGCCAGGCTTATATATTGTATTTCTTATGTATAATGAATCGAAAAGTCTGGTTTTGACCGTTGAACAGTTCTTACTTTGCGGAAAGCTATGTGGATGTGAGATAATAACTACCTAATACTATTTGATTTTTCCCCCTAGTGAACCCATTTGATATTATTATGATAATTGTAAACAGTAAAACTGTTTTGGAACTCCTTGAGTATACATTATGCAATATCTACTTGAAAACTTGCCTTGGAGGAATTTTTTCTCAGTGGGAATGATTCAACCCTGTAACCTCTTTACATCTCTATCTCTATGGCGTGTTTCTGGCCATTGCACTCCGCCATAACTCAGTATATTTGTTAATGGTTCCATTTATTTATTTATATTAAATCATTACTGTTAGCTGTCTTAGTCTATAAATAATTTCTGGCACGTCATAAGGCATTTATGCCATCCATAGGCTGCCTCAGCTACCAGGTATTGCATAATATAAACTTTTGATGCATGCATTAATAAGAGTTTCTTCTCACTATTGCAAGATATGGTGTGTTTTCCCAGTGCACTATTATACATCAAATGATATTTCAATTGAGGCTCCATTGATTTGTGTCATGCTGCTGGCTGTCTTTATGTTAAGTGATTCACTAATATAATTATTGAAGCTTTTATTTGTGCCTTAAAATTCATGACACTCATCCTTCTGCTTCCCCCCCCCCCCCCTTTCCCACCTAAAATAATAAAAAGACGGAGGCAGGAAAGCAGCTAGAAGCATTCTCTATCCAGCTTGTAATTCTTGCAATTTGGAAGCAAGCACTGCACATATGCCATACACGAGCTGCCTCAGCCATGGAAGGAAGTCCAAATCAAGAAACTACAAGATATAGGAGCACCAAGAAGCATGGTTGTCCTGATTCAGAAGAATGCCTCGATGGAAACTCGCAAGTGCCAAAGGATATTTTATCTCAAATTGAAAGTGAATTTCTGAGGGAATTTGAGCATGCTGAAGAACGTGCTAAGGCCGTTGAACCTGGTATGACTTTGCTTTTTGATTTATCAGCTGATGGATAGATATCCCTTGCCTTACTTTCTTAAAATGGCTATCTTTGGCTTCGACGTTTTAGGACTTATATCTTGTCAGATCAAAATTTTCAGTTTCAAATAAAATATGCCTATTTTTATTTGCTTACTTTGTGAAAAAGAGTTTTATTAATTTTGATGTATTTAGACTTCTAGATCCTGAGGGCGGATGTTGTATACGTTACATTCTTGGCTATAAATGTTGTGTGTTAATACTCATTATTAGTTGGTATTATAGGCTACTGATTATGATATAGCTAACTAGTTATGCGAGCCAATATTTGGAGTTTCTGCGTTAATGCAATAATAAAGTGCATGTCCAGGATGTAAACTATATAAGGTGCATTTATGTTCATCTGCTTGAGACACAGAAAGAAATGACTCTTGTAGAATGTGCAGGAAATACAGAGATGCCAGATGCAATGGAGACCATATTTCAATCTGCCCTTGCTTTTGGGAGACATGGGGGTGTGAGTATCTCCTTCTGCTTCTCATTTCTAAGTTTTGGACAGGCTTTTGTTGTCCACCTGTAAAATGTTTTGTTGATTCACTAAATTATTTGGTATGCAAGATTTTGTTACTGCACTATTTTTCTCCCAGTAAATTAGTAATAACTAGTAGGGACTGGGTTGACTCCTTAGTCCATACACAAGTTTCATACTTACATTAGAAACTTTACTAAAGAGTAGTCTGTACTCTGCAGAAGGCCTATGCCACTAGGTAGAGCTGTCAAAATGGCTCAAAAGGGCAGGGTTACCTGTTTTTAGAGGGGTCAACCAAAGAACCCCGGTTGAGTTAGAATGGGTTGATGAGTTATATAGGTTGACCCAGTTTAAAATGGGTTAGTGAAGAACTAACTGAACACGCTTTTTCGTTGGTTAAACAAGTCAACCCACGGAGCCCAAGGTGTGCTATAGTTGTGACGGGTGTAAATAGATTGCAGGAGGTCTTAAATTCTGGTTATTATTTAAGGATGTCTTAGACATGTAATGGATGTTAGAAATAAACGAATATGAGGATTGAATTGGTATTCCAGACTGAGGCTTGTGTTCTCATGTACTTATTGGCAGGTAGAGGAGCTGATGGGTGAAATGGAAAGTGCAGCTGCATTGTATTCAAAAGCTGTGCGTCTGTTAGTGTTCCTTCTAGTGGAAGCACCATCCCTCATTCTTAACCCACCATTTTCACTGACAAATTCTGACCGTTACAGACTTCAGACCTACATTGATATTCTTAAGAACAGGCAAGGTTATTCAAGGTCTCAGAGAATGATGACTCTGAAATATGATGATGATCGACAAGGCGTCCTCAAGAACTAGTTTTAGCAATGGTTCTTTATGCTCCCATTTAACAGAGTAAACTCATTTATTTGTACAGTTATTCTTTGAGGGAGGGGAAATTGGGGTTGCTGATGACCAGCAAAAGCTGTGTTGTAAAGTTCATTATTTCTGTGACTGGATGATGTTTAGCCCCAATATTGGGGACAAAAAAATGACCAAGGCCCAAAATAGTAGTATAGATAACTTGAAAATATGCTTGAGTTTTATTGCGTATAATTTTTATATTATTCTGTTTATAAGTATGGTTGTGTCCAAGTTATCATCCATTGTTACTTAAACACTTATGTCGTCATCTTTTACTTTTTTTGTATTTTTTGTTTTTACTTGTTTTACTTTTTGACATTAATTATTTTTTTTGTTATATATTATTTTGAGGATCTTTTGAATTTTTTTTTAAATTTTACTTATAAAAAAATAAATTAAAAAAATTATGAATGATTAATATACGAAGTATAAAAAATATTTAAAAACATATGACATAAAAAATGTAATTAATATTAAAAATAAAATAAAAACAAAAAGTAAAAAAAAAATTAGATTGTGTTGGTAGTAGCATAGTAATCGGATACCTAAAAACCTCGTATCAAAAAATGAATATTTAGATTGTTGTTAACACTAATTTAGTAGGTGATTGAGGAACAAGACTAGAGATTTAGGCGAAGATAGCTCAACATCGAATGGTCTATAATGGAATATGACACTTGTACTTGCATGATAGTCAACTGTAAATAGTAAACACAGTTAAGTGGAAGTATTACCAAGAAACGTAGCCGTGTGTGTGAGTACTTACCTAAAATGAGTGCAAGGAGTCAATAAAATTTCAATAAAATATGTGTGATAATGCGTGATCCACTTTCATATCTATTTTTATGACTTTCTACTGATTCTTTGCACTTATTTTGGGTACACAGGAACTAACCTTTGACCATATTAGAACTTTTAGAGGACAAACATTCAACTTCTAAACAGCATAAATTCAATCAGTTGCAACCAAGTTACTGTTTCCTAATTTTAGAATATGATTTCAACTATGAATAGTCTTTGTCACGGTTACTCTGAAAATTCTCCCGACCTGTAAATTGGTAACTATTCTTTCTCACTTGACTAAAATAGATGTATATAACTTGCTGATTCGAGAGTATATGTTGAAGGAAAGAGGTAAGGTGGGCATAGAGACTTGGCTAAGACTAAGAGATGGAGGAAAGCCAAGATTCTTTAACCCACTTTCCTCCTCCTTCCTCCACCAAAAAGGAACTTGGAGGATGGGGAGCAGTCAGATATATTCTGGGTAAATCCAGGAAAAACCATTTCCTTAATAGTTTTGATATTGTCATTTATGCAAATAGTTACTGCAAGAAGTTAAATGGGGTTGATGGGTCTTAACTTTGTGTTTTCTTGATTTAAGGGAACGAGACATTCGAGAAGTTAGCTGCTATGAGTTTGATAGCCAATTTGGTGGTGTATCTGCATACCCAATACAACATCGACAATACAGCTTCAGCAGAGGTTTTCAGCATTTGGTCTGGTTTTACCAATTTTCTGCCAATAGTTGGTGCTTACGTAGCTGATGCTTGTCTGGGAAAGTATCAAGTGCTCTTCTTTGGCAATATAGCATCTTTTCTGGTGCAAATCCCCTCTCTTTAACTTCATACCGTCCCATTTTAAGAACAGAAAAATACCCAAGATTTGATTTCTCATTCCTTTTCTGCATTAATCTAATACATGATTATAGCATAGAGCATAACTATAGTATATGCATAAACAAACTGTTTAAACTTGTCTCTTCTTCCTATTTCTCATCAATGAAGATATGGACTTCAATTTAACAGGGCAGTGGGAATACCGCAACTCAACTTTTTGCATCTTGAGTAATAATAGGTATTGTCAAGTGACATAATATTCCAGAATTTGCTAAGAGAACTTCCTGACCCAGTTTTAAGAACTGAAAAAATACCCAAGATTTGATTTCTCATTGCTTTTCTGCATCAATCCTATCCACAGTTATAGCGTAGAGCATAACTAGTATATGATGCTTAAACAGGAACAGTTTAAATTTGTTCTTTCTTCCTGTTTCTCATCAACGAAGATTTGGCCTTCAATTTAACAGGGCATGGGGTTAGTGGCTCTAGGTGCAGGTATATCTTCATTAAGACCTCCCAGCTGCACTAGCCATTCTGATTGCATCCAGCCCACAGGCGTGCAATTGACTGTCCTATATCTGGGGCTTGGATTACTTGCAGTTGGTTCTGGTGGCCTAAGACCCTGCAATATTGCCTTTGGAGCTGATCAGTTTGATATGTCAACAGAGAAAGGAAGAGCGGAACTGGAGAGCTTCTGCAATTGGTGGTACTTCTTGTTCACATTATCCCTTCTGTTGGCTCTCACTGTTGTTGTATACATTCAAACAAGCGTCAGCTGGTTTGTGGGTTTTGCCATTCCAACTGTCTGCTTTGCCTTGTCCATGACCATTTTCCTGCTAGGAACCAATGTTTATGTTCGCTTGAAGCCCAAAGGAAGCATCATCTGTGACTTGGTAAAGGTGGTCATTGCTGCCAATAAAAAACGCCATGTCAATATAGGGAAAGATTCTGAATCGGAACTCTCCTTTTATGATCCACCTAGGTCTGATTCAGAGCCAAAGATAACCAAGCTTGCTCACACCAATAGGTTCAGATGTTTAGATAAAGCTTCTGTGATTTCAGACCCAAATGAACTGGACAACCAAGGCAAACCCATTGATGGTTCCAGATTATGCAGTGTGCAGCAAGTGGAAGAACTGAAAGCCATACTAGCTACATTACCGGTTTGGTTAGCTGGAATCATCTGCTTCCTCTCTATGACACAAACAGGCTCCTTTGGGATCCTTCAAGCATTGCAAATGCACAAATCAGTAGGAGCCCATTTCAGTGTTCCACCAGCTTGGTTGGGTCTAGTCCCCATGATTGCCCTTTCCATATGGATTTACCTTTATGAGAAAATCTACGTCCCTTGGACCAAAAAATCAACTAAAGAAGGCAAAAGGTTGTCAATTGATCAAAGAATATTGATAGGGATCCTGTTCTCCATTATCTGCATGGTGGTTTCTGGCCTGATAGAGGTTCACCGCCGGAACTCAGCTCAGAAACAAGGCTCATTTGAATCCCCCACAAGTATGTGGATGCTTGTGCCTCAGTTTGCTTTATCTGGGTTGGTTGAAGCCTTTGCTGCCATTGCCATGATGGAGTTATTGACCTCTTACTGGCCAGAGAATATGAAGTCATTGGGAGGAGCAGTCTTCTTCCTCAGTTTATCCATAGCCAATTACCTGACCACCATTCTTATCAGAGTCATCCTGGCAGTGACATCAATAAATGGAAGAACACCATGGTTGGGTGGCAATGACTTGAACAAGAATAGGCTTGAGTATTACTACTACACCATTGCTGTTCTTGGAGTATTGGATTTGTTGTATTTTCAGTTCTATGCTCGTCGTTTTCTGCACAGTGAGGGGCTTCCAAGACCCAGTAAAGACGAGCTAGACAATGAAGAAAGAGGATCCACCACAGCAGCTTAATTCAACATTTCTCTTTGTTGCTTTTTCTGTAGGCATGACAATTTGGATTTTCCCCAAAGAAAATATATTAAAAATATCGTGGCTCATTTTGGCGGCTTATGCGCATATTCGAAAAATGGATAAGAGAAAATAATAATTCAGAAATTTAATTGTGAAAAAATATCACAGATTATAAGTGATAATAAGGAAAATTTGGAATTTAAAATCCAAAAAAACCTAAAAATGGAGAAAATAAATGAATTTAATATGAAGAATTTTGATGAATTTTACATAATTTGTAATGTTTAATCATAAAAAAAAACCAAACAATAAGTTACTAAGACAACCATGATCAAATATTCAATTATATTACTATACTCAAAATTTTTTGATGAAATTTGAAATTTAAAATTACACAGTCTCCAATTTTTTGATAAAATATTTTGTTATATTTAAATTAGAAATTTGATAAGAGACAATCTAATACTAGTGGCAAAAAAATTTACCTTTTCAACTTCTCTATTTCACATAGGAATGGGCACTCGGCGGGTTTACTCTGTCATTTTGTAACTATTTGTATTTGGACTTTATATATATATATATATACACACTCTCTCTATTTTGAATCCAAAAAAAAATTAGTTTTTTTATATCTTTACTCTGAAATACCTTTATTCAAAATATT
>JASKGM010000009.1:2076930-2095897 GCA_034509205.1 Ceratonia siliqua
GGCTTCTGGTTGGTGGTGGGTATGTCCACCTTGTTTTATTTGCAGGTTTGTACCCTGGGATAGTCCATATTTCAGGGAAAACTCTGCCGAAATTTCTAATAAATTTCAGACTTAGAGTATATTTTATGAAAATATATTTTTGTATCGTTATTTATTTATAAATGGATTTCAATAATATTGTCTGCATTGGTATGTGAGGCTGGTAGGTGATTACCTAAAGGGTAATTATCTACGCCGGTCACGTGTCCTAAATTGAGGCGTGACAAGTTTTATTAAAATTGAAATAATATTTTTAAATTTTAATTTTAATCTCTTAAATTTATTTTAAGGAATTAAAATTAAAATTTTAATAAAATTATAAAATTAAATTAAAATGACTAAATTTTGACAAATTAAGAACAAAAATACAATAAAAACTACTTATGGCAAGATAGTACTACTTCCTACATGGTAGGAATTAGGGCCCGCAGTTGGCTTTGAATTCTTTAATACATAATCTCTGGTTCGTTATGTTTATAAAAAATTAAAATAAATGAATTATAAATAAATTATAAATATGTTAAACTGAGTTTTATTAAAAATATATATCTAATTATTTTTTTAAAAAAAATCTCAAGTATATTTATTTATAAAAAAAATTTATAAACTAAGTTAACTATATTTAGACGTATAAATATATTAAATAAGAAATTTGGATCTCATTTTTTTTATTAAAAAGAATTGGATCTTAAATTTAAACAGGACAAATCTTGACACGTGTTAATTTTAATTAAAATTTAAAAAATAAATTTCTCAAAATTTCAAATTTCTCTCCCCTTTTTCTCTTCACCCTTTTCCTCCGGCATTTCTCTCCTTTCTACCTTCTCTGTTTCAGTCTGTATTTTCCTCTTCACTGAAGCCTTCTTCCTTAGCATCCTCTGAGTCCTTCTCTGCTTCAGTTTGAAATAACCATTGTTTGCCAAAATTTCGTAAGTGAAGAAAGCATAGAAAAGGAACGGCTTCAATCCTTTATACCCTTAGAATCTGAAGCTCTGCACTGCGATGCGGACTCTGCAGGAAGACGCCGTGGAAATCTAAAGGAGGAGGAGGAAGAGGTGGCATAGGGAAAGAAATACTGACAATCACATGTTGGAGGAGGGGGTGGAAGCCGAAAAACAAAAAACAAAAAAATGTTTTTTTTAATTTTTGTCACTTGCTATAATTTAGGCGGCCACGTTAAAGAAAAAAGAAGACAAAGAACCAGTCCTCGTCCAAATCCTTAAATAAGTTTTATTTTCAGTAAATTGAATCTACATGAATTTCTCCTTAATAAATTTGAATTCTTTCCTATTGAACGATGATAGAGATCAATATTAAAAGAAATTATTCTTTTGTAATTTAATTATTTTTTATTTATCTCTTTTTATATAATTAACATGTATACGAGAAGCAATATCCTCAAGCTTCATCCCAGTCAGTCCTCCACTCCCATCACTATGTAAATTCCCCGAAGCACCAACAAAATCACCCACCACATTTCATTTCCCCACCGGCAAATGAACATGTACGGCATCTGCTCTATGGGGAATGATAATTATACGGGGGGGCAATTATACTCATACCCAATAAGTACTCGAAAATTTTATCCATTTGGATCTGGGTAAGGAGATCAGCTAATGAATTTAGACCCGGGTCTGGGCTTTTTTTTGACAGCATGAAGAGCCTCTTGAGCAAGAAAATTTAAGAAAATGTTCGCAAGACTAGGCACTCAAGTTTTTACACAGCTATGTTGTAAGAGATTTAACCATTACAGAAAGCAAACAATAACCTGGTTTGGTTGACAATAATGTAAAAGGAAAGACTTACAAACGTGTAAAATGGCCAGAACAATAAGATTTTGTTCCCTGCGAGATCAGCCTACGACGTAATATCATTTTTTTTCCATCCAATGAATTTATACAATAACTTTACAGCCTTCATTCATGTTTTGGGCACAATATAAGGACCACTTCTTCCCAGGACCCCAGATTGGAAGGGACCTCTAGTAGCAACATAAAAAGGCAACAATTTCAATCACTCTCCCCTTCCTAGTTTCTGCTGGACTGGTGGACGAATGCACAACAGAAACATGGTTAGTATATAGTCCATGCTTAATGGATTAAAGATCTTCAGCCCACAAAGTCATGTAACAGTTGCCCTCCAATAACATCTCTTCCAAAATGCTGATTTTGTGGTTCAAAATTACCCATAACATATCCCTCATTGTTTGGTTCAAGGGCTACACCAAAACGCTGAGCTGCACTCATGGGAAAGGGTTCAGATAATCCAATCCCATGATTTTGATGAAGACCAAGTGTCAGTGAGACACCATTGTTGCCCGCAGCCCCCATGCTCACTCCAACACCTACTGGCTGATTATCTGTATATGGGAGATTTAGTTGTTCTTGACTCCTAACTGGTATATTAGGAAGTTCATTTCTAGTGCGTTTATATGGGGCATCCAGAAATTTATTAGTGGAGGTAGATGGATTCTCCAAAACATGACAGTTGTCTGAAGGTAAATGATCACTTGACCTGTTCCTATGATGTTCTTCCCTTTGTGCATTTTTTGGAGCTTGCCGTGTTTCTAGCATATGTATTTCTTCCACCATTGGTTTCCATAGCCTTACTCTTGCATTAATGAACCAATTTGACACCTAGAACATAGATAGATATTGTCAATAATAGTTGAACAAATCCCTCAAGCAACCGAGCATGAAAAGATACAGGGGATGGACACTATCAAGAATGCTCACCTGACTGCGAGACAGACCAGTTTGTTTAGCCAACATTAGCTTGTCCGTATCAGTAGGATAACTATATCAGGAAAACAATAACTGAGAAATAATAAACAAATAACCACGGGAAAGGGTGTCCAAATGGACAAATAGATGTATAGTTAAGGTAAGGGAGATAGAATCATCATGTCCTTAAATGTATACCACAGTTAAGGAATAACTTGATCCACATTAACATACGGAAGAACTTACGGGTGCAGAAAGTGCTCGAACAACCATGCCCTGAGAACATTTACAGCACGCTCAGGGAGTCCTCTTTGATGTCGCCAAACTGGTTGGCGATCAATAAATCCTGGGTTGTGAACAGGTCTTTGGCTGTAAGGACCTTTATTATTGTTGCCAAGCTTTGGAGATTCATCCTTCCTGTTGCTTATGTTAATATCATCCTTATTGGTCAAATGAAGCTGGTCAGTAATTGCATTCTTCAAGCATCTAAAATGTTTGGACATGGCTTTTATAGCCAAGCTTGCATAGGGAGCTGCATTACCAAGGCCAGCAACATACTCAAATGAAGTTATCACCGCCTGCGTCTGTTGATAGTACTGCCTGTACCTCCTGAAGACCTGCTGATGATTAACAAAGTTAGAAGATTTCTCATAGGATTAAATATCAAACTTCATCATACTTGAGTCAAGGTTTAATATTTGTTGCTCCTGTTTAAGCAAGTAACTTAGGAATGATATGCATTGACAATGAGAAATGATTTCCCCATACCACCCACTGAAAGAGCTGAGATTAGATTTAGATCCCTGCTCCATTCAAGTAGGGACGAACATATCTTAGTAACCATATTAGTTAGCTATTATCAGATATGACAAGGAACCTATTATGGGTGTGAGATTAGTATAGGAAGGCTCAGCAAAATTAAGCTATAATGAATTGTTGAAAAAAAAAAAAAATCTTAATGTTTATAAAGCAGTAAGATCTACCATTAACCTCATTTTATTGAATGATTTCAAAAGGGTTAAGAAGCAGAGCACCACAGAAAGTATTAGTTCATGTAACTAGAGACTGCCCTAATTGCTTGATAATAATAATTTATTTCTTTACAGATTATTAGAAGACTTTTTTAGGGCCCATCCCTTGAGAAGAAAAGTTACCATGATTTAACTCCAATTTAAACAATAATATAGCATCCTTCTTAACATCAAAGGACCTAATACAGCCTTGAAGCCTTATTGAGCATAAAATTGGCCACGGTTCAGGCCATCCGGGCTAACTAGCTTCGTCATTCCATCAAACTATTAGTTTCTTGAATTCTAGGATTTTCTAACAAAATATTATTTCATTAGACTGAGAATGATGTTGAAGATAGCAAAAATGAAATCTAGCAGGATTTCTTTTATTTTAAAATTAAATCCTGTCTAAATCACGTGAGCTTTCACATATAATTGGGATATAATAAAATCAGACAATCCAGCCTTAAAGTAAAAGGAAAAGGAAATATTAAATTGGTCCAAACTTCCGTTCCTGACAAGCACACTGTAAAAGGGAAAGTTTGTACCAGTGCAATCTTAGCACTTAGTAGTAGGCCTCATAGAAGCATCTGGTATCGGACCAAAGAACAAGATAATTGGTTAAAAAAAAAACCATCCAATCAAAAATGGGAATTGGCAAACAAAGTTCCTTATTGTTTGCCATTAAAGTCTCCAATCAATGAATGACACGTGCATTAATAGATACTAATGAAAGTAGTTTAATTAGTTGTGTGAAAAATTTTATTATAGGTGTCATTCATTGATTGGGAGACCTAATGATGTGTCATTTGTTGATTAGAGAACTTGATGGCAAATACCTAAGGAACTTCACTTAAGTTTTGCCTATTGGCAAAATAATGTACCATACTTTTACTAAGCAGCAGTAATTCCTCACAATTGGAGGACAGTCTTGCATGGTTGCACCTTCCACACATTTACTTAATTAGTAACTTGACCCATAATACTATGGAGTATGGACTGATCTGTTTTAAGAAAGTTGTAAAATACATCCCAGTTGAGAGGTACACCAGGACCACCTAGGTCAGATACATTTAAAATTTTGTAGATGAAGCTGCTTTGGAAAAGAGGAACCCTGAATCCCAATTTTGAAGTACCTTGTACCAAATTGTGTTTAGCAACAGAAATTACGTCAGCAGCAAACATTAACTGCTATCCCACTTGGGCATAGCTATCAGCCCAAAGGCACAACCCAAAAACACTAAATGCCCTAGGTCACCCATACATCATTTGTGAGAGTCACACTTGAAAATTCACACAACAGACCAATCTCCATTCATCAGCTTCATATATTAATAGATTTATCAAGAAACCCTGAAAGAGGCAAGACAAAAATTATAAAAATACCAAAATAGCAAGCACATAAACCAAAACTTTCAATTTAAAACCCAACGCACTAATAAAATCTCTAGCTTTGAAATCCATGAATTTAGACCTCAGCCCTAACCACAAGCTGCCGATGAAGCCTTCATACAACTGATTGAGTTTGGTAGGAAGAAGTCCTATCTATTGGCTACTATGATTCCACGAGATTCAAATCAATTTCTGGATGATATATATTATGAAAATTTCCAGTTTCAGGAGTTTATGATAATTGCTAATGCAATATGCACCAACCAGTTGGTTTGCCCAAGGGTCAACAGCAAATGCTGAAATTCTATAGTGAGTTGTAACCACCAGCATTTCGTCCCTTTTATAAAAAGAGCAAGTACTTAGAAAAGAAGCAATAGTTGAAGGGATGCTACATGACAGATATGGTGAGAGTCCCACCTTCCAAGTATGTAGTACCATTACAGATCAAATCTCAAATATGGTTTGCATCCAGAGGTGCATATGAACGAAGGATTTTTCCCGCATTCAAAATGAAGATCATGAAGCAGTAGTGAAGAGGTTTACTAAGAGAAGGCAAGCTGTGACTAAGGAACTGATGCCATCCTATATCATACATTTCTGCTAAAGGGAACCCACATTAAAGACATACATACATGCACCAATCAAGGAAGCTTGTCATAAACCAAGTAAATTCTTGATCACTACAAATATCATAAGCATAGATTAAAGGTTTTATTGTGGATTCAGCTTCTAATTCTTTAGCAACAGGGATTAACTTGCAAACAAGAACTTCACGCATGTCAACAGTGGAATACCCAAAAGTACACGAGAGACACAAAAATGAAAAAGATGTGAATCAGCTACTGTTCAAAATGTCTAACAACAACTACCAAAACTAACTACTGCATGAGTGGAGAGATTTTAGTAAAACTAAAATGGAAGACATCAATAAAATGACAATTAGACAAATGAAACCAGGAATAAAAATGAAGCTCTAGTTGTCAAGGAGAAAAGCTAAAATGAGCAAATGTAAATGAGACTCAGTACAACTTTGATATCTTACTGAACAAATTTCTTCCACTTCAAATAGGATGAAAATGCAATATAATGCTTTCAAAGAAACCAAACCAGAAGTAGATCATATTCTAATTTCACTTCCTTTTTACATCTACCAAACCAAGCACCTTTCAAAACTAATATATCCCTCTTAGTCTCGGTCAATGCCCTCAAGTATACACAATAAATGTTCAACTCACATTCGATGAAGTTAGGGTACTACTTTACCAAAGACTTTTTTGATTCTTTACATAAATGTTGCCATTATAAGGCTATAATGGCTTATACACGTATCACTGGTTGGCATGACCGAACAAATATAGGTGTTGAGGACTAAGTCCTCGTATCTACGCTACTGTTGATTTGTCCCCCACCTATGTAGAGGTGATTTACCAACCTTGAGATCGGGAGCGGCTCCCCAAGAATCGAACCCCTTACCATTTAAATAATGGATGATCCTGGTACCACTTAGGCTAGCGTGGATCACGAAGACTCAGTCCTCAACAAAAACGCTAGCTTTTGGAGGGAAACTTAAGAGCCGTTCCACCAAACTCTTTTGTTTATTTGTTCCCGTACCTAGATACTTTTGCCAAGCCAATTTAATGGTTGGGGGAGATGTCAATCAAACCCCTGACCTATGCAAAGGTGGGGTGACCCTGGTACTAAGATCACCCACTATCTAAATGGTAAAGGGTTCGATTTCTAAGGAGCCGCCCCCCAACCTCAAGGTCAGTAAATCACCTCTACATAGGTAGGAAACAAATCAACAATAGCATTGATCGCGAGAACCCAGTCCTCAATAATAGGTTTAACAATACATTGGGCTTCAACATACAACTTGTATGCCAGCGAGTAATCTGTGATTCCTTATGAGATTCAACAGTAAATGGGTTTCTTTTGAGCTCTTGTAAATGACCTAATCAACAATATGCTCTAATCAAATAACCAAACCGCATATACCAATACAGCAAATTAACAAACAGTAAAAATTTCAAACTTATTAACATGACAGGTTACTTTCATCTAAAAGTTACAAGCAGACACCAGATCTATGTTCAATACCTTTTTTCAGCTTATTATTATACTCTAAAAACGGTGCACAAAACTGTCAAAAAACCCCAACATTTGACAAAATTACCTCGGTTAGATGCCCGAAGGTACTAGGACAGTTTGTTAGGAAGTATATTTGTGATATAAGATTCAATACAAAGTAACGTTATCTCACCCCAAAAGGATCATATCGAATATACAACATAATATTTAATATTTAATTAAAACGTAACTATAGCATCTAATTTTCTAGGTAAACATGAAACATCACAAGCCATGTATCACATGTACATTGCCTCATTAATTTCATTTTACGTTTATCTTATATATTGGCCTATAAATAGTAATACAAATATTTGATAATCTAATAACAGAAACAATTTGTCCGCCAAATATGCTTGATATTACAAGACCACTTTCATCCTGCTAACTAAATAATTAATAATAATAGTCTGCAGAAATATAAAGTGAAATACTAACTTCCATGATGGCCTTGTATGACATGCAACTATTACAGCATCTAGATTTCGATAGCGTGCCAAATAATCCCAATAAAAAAAAGACAATCCTACATAAAGGCAAAACACCTTGTCATCTACAAAGTAGGTTTTTTTAATTCTTTGAACACCGTGGTCATATCAATACACATTTTTTTGGAGTATAAACATTTTCCAATGGGTTCCTTCAATCACTACATGCACATTACTCACTCCAAACTAGGTGACATTGTCTTCAGTTAACTTAAAACTCTATGGTTGTCAGCCGCTTTAATATACCAGTCTTTGTGCATATATTCCCTCTCATTAACTTTTCCCAAAAGACAATTGAGTTCACCGAGGCCATCTATCCCACGAAATATAAATATCTTAATGCAATATAATACAGTCAAAAAGTGTAGTCATGAAAGCTATATAAATTACAAAGACAAACACATAAATATCACCAAAAACCACACGCTTCTTCCTTCATGCAATCCATCAGACCGCATGGTAGTCGAGCATTAGCCAACTTAATACCTTAGAGGAATCATTAACGTAATAATGATGATAGCATAGGCAGTTAACTTTTAAGGCAACAAAACCCTGGCAAACTTTAATCAAGAGCCCTTTTTCCTTCTGGAAAAAAATTATTTCAAATAGTAAGGCCACTAAACAGAATGACCAAACGAAATTAAAACGAATCTCATACATGAAGTTGAAGCTGAAATATCAGTAACGCTGAAAAACAAGAAAACCCATTTAATGAAATTTCGAGTGACAATAAAAGAAGTAAAACCATACCTCACCAAGCATGGTTAATAGCCTGGATTTCTTCTTCCGACCCTCATCACCATCCACAAGTGAATCGTGACAGATTCCACTAGCACTTAAACTCTCTGAAGGAGGTTCCATCAACGATGTATCTGGCGTTATCTTTTCGGCGTAAATTCCACGGCTCCCTACTTCACACAGCTCTTCCAATAATTGCTGGGCGGGCTTCAAGAACCTCGATCCCTTCAATACCGAAGCGTAACCCGTAAATGGCCCAAGAGGGACTGAGCTCCTCAAAACTTCATTCCAGGCAGAAGCACTGCCTCCTCCAACTAAACCCGGGATCACACAGCCACCGCTAACCTTATCGCCATAGATTACAGGCCCAAATCGCTGTAGATTCAACTGAGGTGGAAGATTATTTTGGTTGGGATTGTGGGATGACAGAGACAAAGACAATGGTTCTGGCTTAAATACCATTATTTCACTACCATTGTAGCTTTGATCAAATTCCCGAAGGTTCTGAAGGTTTTGCGCTGGGTAAAGAAATGGGTTATTGTTAAGAACTTGAATTGTAGCAGGGTTTATGGGCAACGACGATTGAGGATCCAAATAAGTATGGTGAGAAACCGAAGGCGAGGACGAAGAAGAACCGTTCATGACCCCTCCAGCAAATCCCATCAAATTGGAGCCTTCTTCTTTAACAGCACCACCTGGGTTTGCTTTACATGCTTCGTTGTTTGCAGAAAGTGGAGTACTGTTCTGGTTATGGAAGTCGTGAACCGGATGGCTGGAGCATGTGAGCAAATCAGAGGAAATCAGAGAAGGATCGTACAAAGGAATTAAACCAGCACATCCAGAAGGGAGGTTAGGTGAGGATTCTACAAGAGTCGGTTGGTTCTGAGCCACAACTCTGAGCTTATCTCTTCTGCTTTGCTGTGGAACATGGTAAGGCTCAAAACCCTCCGCCATGGGACCAGAAAAGAAAACAAGCTCTACTTGCAGTGACACTCAGAAGGGAGAAAGAAAGGGAGGAAGTGATTGAAAGCAGAGAGAACAGTGGAAGTGATGGGGATGATGGAGATGATGAAATGAAAGGATGTTATCATGATCTTATTCTGAGCTGCAAGTATGGCAGAGAGTGGCGCAGTTTAGCTCAGAGATACGTTTATTGATTGAGAATTGGGGTATGGGTTGTGCTCACTACACGCATCTGAATGCACACACAATCACACACAGAAACACACAAAACGAAATCTCTTTCTGTGATTCTCTCACAACAACAACAGTCACTTTCTCTTCCACAGCTCTTCTCTCTCTGAAATCTCTCTCTTCAAACTCCAAAGGGAGGGAGGGGCTGCTAGCCTGCTATGCATAGGGTTTCGAGAAACCGGATGATGACCGGCTATTTCCGGTAACAATAGGACTATGCTCTCTGTGTGTTGCAGATATTTCTGACACTGGGTTTTGTCGTTTTCCGAATTGTGCTCTTCATTTTTTTAAATTTTTAAATTTTACAATTGAAAAATTAAACTCTTCAAAAAATTATTTTTTTATTGACAAGTGTTTCCATTTTAACTTTTTTAGTTTCAAACTTTTAAATCTAATACTTGTTTTAATAATAATGAAATCATGTAAGAGATGTCCATTTAAAATTGTTCAAAAAATAAAAATTTTAATTATGTAAATTAGAATAAAGACATTCTTATTGTCCAATGAAAAAAGTAAAAATTCTCAAATTTAATATTTTTTTAATATTATTTTAAACAAAAAATAATTAATATAATAACTAATTTCATTCATATATCTCAAGATATATTATATTAATGGCTAACCCACCTTGATAATATTTTATTAGCTCTTTGTATTTATCCTGAATACCAGGATTATATCTATATTTTTTTTTAAAAAATAATATCTTGTAAATTTTATTTTATTTTATTTTTTTTAATTTTATTTTAAAATTTGAGACATAATTAAAAAATATTTAAAAAATGGCAA
Organism: Ceratonia siliqua; assembly: GCA_034509205.1. Lineage (NCBI taxonomy): Eukaryota > Viridiplantae > Streptophyta > Magnoliopsida > Fabales > Fabaceae > Ceratonia > Ceratonia siliqua. The sequence goes on from JASKGM010000009.1 coordinate 2,087,431, forward strand.
CCACCTTAAACAATTAATTTGAAAATTGCATATAAAAGTAACAGTGAATGATGGTGATGACGCACGTGAGAACAAGGGAACAGAGCGATGAAAGAAAGAAAGGCTGAGTTTGCCCTTCTCAACACTCATCCGCCAAAAGGGCTTTTGCCTTAGTCTCGCTTTTCGAGGCTTCATGGCAAAATTAAAGCAAAAATAAAAAGTGAAGATTCTAATCATTAATTGGGGCTAGAATAATAATTGTAAATATTTATGAGGACCCAGTGATAATTAATTTTTATATCTCAGCCTGTGTTTGATCGACACGTGTTGCAGTTAGAATAGTTGGAATAGTGGCCAAGTCTAGAACGCGCCAACGCTGTGGGCCTCATCCCATCCCTAATTGGATATAACCTCAATTTGGTTTTGCTTCTTAATTCCATATATGTCAAAGGTAATAGTTTAATTCAAGTTCTTAACTTTTTTCAACTCTTTTTGGTTCTTCAATTTTCTTTTTTCTGATAATCATTCAGTTTGTCCCAAACGTTGCGTTCGGATGAAAGTGAGCTAACTTGTTGAGTAATACTAGTTAGGCAAATTTTAGTTTTATTCATAAATCCTTCTTCCCAAGGTAGTCACTATATTAAAGAAAATATTTGGTATATGGTTATTTTAATTTTAATATTTTGATAATTTAAGATATTTAAGATATATATATATATATATATTATTTATATTATCACAGGTTTATAAGATATTAAATTATAGAATAATATAATTTTAGATGATATTTTATATTATTCAAAATTTATGAATGTTAATTTTTTTTTGACAATATCATATTAAACTTAAAAATTGTAAATATAATGATATCTTAAATATAATGGTACGTAAGATAATAATGTATAAAGCACTTTTTGAGTTTGATAAAAAAATTGTGTGTGACCATTTGAATTTAGGTATTATAATTACTGTAACAGTCCATACACAGTCTTTATAATATTACTTACACAATTTTTTGAAGTTGTTCTTTACCCTACTTGCATCTAAAGTTAAATAATCTTACTTAAAATATAAAAATATAAAATATGTAATTTATGACCACTTAAATTATGAAATTCTAATAAAGATTTACCAAACCGTCAATCGCACTAACAGAGAAAAAAAAGTTTGGGTTAGTTCAATTTTGTATATTTTTAAATTTGCAATCAAACCGAACCATATCAACTCATACACATTGGGGTTGGTTTGATTCGGTTTCACGATTTTCATGCATAAAATAATTTTATATATTATATTATTATACATATTATATTAAACTCAACCAAATATGTATATAGGGACACTTTTTACATACAAGATAAAATAATAAAGTAATAAAACATATAGAAATAGATAAGAACTATGTTGTAACTTGCAATTATAATGCAAGAAAAAAATTGATAAGAGAAAGTGAAAAATCATTTATTATTTAATAATACACATGTAAACATGAAACAATAAAGAATAAATTAATAAAGCCTAAAAATTAAAACTTACAAGAGATTATAGACGATTTGATTTGATTTATAAGAGTTTTCAAATCACTAAACTGCTAATCGAATCATCCCATTCAATTTGTATATTTTTAGACCAAACCAACCCGCCTGCATCTCAATTTAGTTTGATTTTTATTACAATCCAAGTTGATACGAACAATTTTTTAATTATACTCAAATCATTGTTCAGCCCCACTCACAAGCAAGGATGCAAGGCTTTCTTTCATGATCATCCTTTCAAACTGTAGTTTCACATGCGCTGCTCTTGTCCTTTATCATTCTGCTCTTCAATAGCAATTCCAGTACTTATACTCGTGATCTATCTTTTTAATTTATAATAGGAAGTCTATAAATTAATAAATTAAATAGTATGACATATCACAAATTAATAATGTATAATAACTATTACAAATCATTAATAATATGGGGTGGTATGATTTTTATCAGATAATGAAAGCAAGATAGAGATAAAAGACTGAAAATGACCATAAAGAAAGTGTCAAACCAATTATACACATTAATTTGTCTGCATTCATCTCTTTATGATCATTCAAAGTACAGTCTTTTATAAGTTATTCCACCGCGTGATGCTTTTTATAATATATGTCATTTCCAAACTTTCTATTAATTGTGGGTAAATTTATAAAATGTAAGCATGCCAAATATATTTTTTAATCAGGTTTAACATTAATTAAAATATATTTATATGTTTATTTATAATTTATTTAATTAATATCAATGCATTTGTAATTCAGGAGTATTAAAGGCCTTTTCAATACTAAAGATTGAAAATTTAACTTGCTAAATTAATAAAAAAATTGTTTAGATTTTTAAACTACATAAAATATGGAATTACAAATAATTTACTCAAATTAGATTTAAACTGGTAATACTTAATTTTGGAGATGATTATAGTACAAGGTTAACTACTTTATTATAAAAATTACATTTTTTATTTTAATTCTCACCATTGTGTATAGGAATGTGATATATGTGTACAAAATTAAATTAAATTTTATGCATGTCTTGCAATAAAAGGTTGGAGAATAATCAATGTTGGACCATTCTATGTTGTCTTGCATGTCCACTCCCATATTCTTTTGTCGATTTTGGAATTAATGTTAATTTAATGATTTCAGACATATGGCTCATATGTTTTCATTCTAATATGCTTAAACACGAATTTATTCCTACTCAGGAGTAGGTTGAACTATTGAATTTGCATTGAAGAAATTTGATCATTAGATATTTTATGAATTAAGAAGTATTTTATTCAATGGCCAAAAGGTCTACTCAAGAATAAGTACTCTGAATATGGTAGAATCTATGCTCAAATTACAAATAAGGTATGTTCACAAAAAGAAAATAGTAGTATCTCAAGGTGTGATATGGTTACATTTGAATTTGACAGTAAAAAAAATTAACTGGTTTCACTTAAATAGTTAAATTAAAAATATATAAATATCTTTTGGTATTAAAAATATTTGGTGTCATATAAAATATTTAATATCACAAGCACAACACATGTCATGTTAAAAGAAATTAAATTTGTATATGATGATATAAGTGTATTGATGTAGAGATAGAGCGAGTTTTCAAAATTTGTTAAAAAGAATTTATAAAAGTAGAATTTCTCATATAGATAACATATGATTATACATAATTTGTTATGAGCCATTCACCAACATATAATATCATTTTTAAAATTTTAAATTGTTACTCAAAAATTTGTAATGATACAACAAAAAAAAGAAGATAAAATATCATTATAAAATATACAGGCTAGATTGAGATTTGGTCATGTTAATCAATTAACATGATCGGTCCCTATTATTCTAATCATTCATTAATTTAAACAATTAGGATAATATCATGGAAATAACAACAAAAAATTCAAAAATTATTATACTGTAACTTTCTCTCTCTGTCTGTTGGCTATTTGCATTTATCTTATTTACAATTCACGAAACTTTTTTCTTTCTTCTATTTGATTCAAAATTCAATCCACAATCGTTATGGCTAAAGGTATTCTCTTACTTGAACTTATTGATAAAATCATCTGCCTTTACATCCACCTCTTCGTCTACCTCTGACTCACTCACCTTCATTGTCGTCGGCCGGCCACCAATTCTCCACAATGTCATCTTCCTTGAAATGCTAGAATGTTGACTTTGTGCTCGTCAGCTTCTTCATCTTACATAATCCCCTGTAACAGGCTGTAAATCTCATCAAGAGAATGAACTTGGAAGAAATGAGATATGTTGGGAAGTAATTATAGAGATAAGATCGATTATGTTAACTAATCGAATTCCAATCTATACGAACTTTGATAAAAAGAAATAAAGTTTATCAAAATAAAACAGAAAAGAGAATTAAAATCTTTATCCTTCAAAACCTTACAGCTTTTTCTCGTACAGTATAGTACTCATAAAAATTGCCAAAATGCAAATCTAAAGTGGAAGTAAAGGAAGCCATGGATTCTCAAGATTGGTAGAAAAGAAAGAAACTTTAATGAATGCTAAAAGTGTGTGCAGTGCAGAAAAGTTAACGATATTTATATATTATTATTTTTTAATTTTATATACCTTTATTTTTAATTATTAGTTTATTATAACATAATATATTAAAATTAACAATATATGTATAAAAAAAATGACAGACAAATAAGATTCCAGTAAAACTGAGTCCACTCATGTATTGCTCCATCTGCCTTTAATTAAGAAGTTACCTAATTAATTAAGCTTCCATCTATCCATTCATTTCAGAATGTGCCAACTGCAAGTTCCCACCTCCCACTCCAACTTACCACAGTTATTAACTGTACTCTGCTATTTATTATATCCCATCGCTTATTTAAAACAATGCTTTTATATCAATTTTATTTATAAATATTAAATAATTATTTAGTTTAAATTTTGAGTAATTTAATTATTTATCATTGAAAGATTAATGTGATATTAGTTTAATCATTTAAAGATTTATTATATGAATGTTTTAATTATTTAACGTGTCACTGTTAAATTATTTAATTAATTAATTTTTAAATAAAAAATTAATGATTTTACTTATGTGTAATTATTAATATTTGTGAAAGTAATAGTAATCTTATTTATACCTGTCAATGTGGCCTCATTCTAAGTATACATATATGTTGTTAAGTGCTATATATGTGATTCATTTGAGTTATTAATATTAGTTCAATGACATTCTTAATTAGTTAATTTTCTACTGTTGTAACTATTTAAGGTCTTTACTATTTCGACCTTGTCTTCAAATATCTTTTTGTTGAGAAAATTATTTTAAGTGTTATTTTGGATTATTCTCTAGATATTACATGACTTTAATGTTAGGATTCAAACTCTCACGCCTCTTTAATCTCTGTAATATGTTGAAAAAGAAAAAAGAAAAAAAAAACCTCCGTTTTAGGCCTTTAGAACATTTGAGGTTAAGGATCTTCGAATGGGATAAGATGGGCCAATATAATTGACACATTGGGGATGGAATGGGCTGCAGACTTCTACATGCTCTGCTCTTGTCCTTTGTCATTTTTTTAGATAGTTTCATAACTGATAGGCACTCATATTCAGAAGATTGCTCCTTTTCTGTGGACATTCTGTTCTTCAATAGCAATTCTGTACTTATACTTGTCATCTAACTGTTTAATTTGTAACAGGAAGCCTATAAATTAATAAATTAATAAATTAAATAATATGACATATCACAAATTAATAATGTATAATAATTATTACAAATCATTAATAATATGGGGTGGTATGATTTTTATCAGATAATGAAAGCAAGATAGAGAAAAAAAACTGAAAATGAGCCTAAAGAAAGTGTCAAACCAATTATGTACATTATTTTATTATTTATTTATTATCTATTATTATTATTATAATAAATTATTTTATAATATATTAATAATTAAAAAATATATAAAAATAATGTATAAAAAGATAGTGCACAAATAATATTATTCTTTTTATAATAGTTATCATTTCCAAACTTTCTATCAATTGTGGGTAAATTTATAAAAAAAAATGTAAGCATATTAAATATATTTTTTTAACCAAATTTAACATTATTTAAACATATTTATATATTTATTTATAATTTATTTAGCTAATATTAATGCTTTTGTCAGTAGTGCTAAAATTGTTTTTAATACTAAGGATTGAAAATTTAACCTACTAAATTAATTTTTTTAAAAAAATGTTTAGATTTTCAAACTAGATGAATTATGGAATTACAAATAATTTACTCAACTAGGATTTAAACTCCTAATACTTAATTTAGAGACGATTATAGTACCAAGTTAACTGCTTTATTATAAATTATTTTATTTAAATTTTCACCATTCTAGGAGTATATAGGAATGCGATATATGTGCATAAAATTTAATTTATGCATGTCTTGCGATAAAGGGTTTGAGACATAATCAATGTTGGACCATTCTTTGTTGTCCTGCATGTCCACTCCCATATTCTTTTGTCGATTTTGAAATTAATGTTAATTTAATGATTTCAGACATATGGCTCATATGCTTTTCATTCTAATATGCTCAAATTATAAAAAGGTATATTCACAGCAAAAGGGAAATAGGAGTGTCTCAAGTCCAGGTGTGATATGGTTATATTTGAATTTAACAATAAAAAAATTAACTGGTTTCACTTAAATTAAAAAAATATAAAAAATATTTTGTTATTAAAAATATTTGATGTCATTTAAAATATTTAATATCATTTAAAATATTAAAATATTATGAAATCACATTATTTTAATTAGTATATGGCGGGAGCTAAAATAGTTGGTCACTTGAGTCTAAGAAGGCAAGGAAACTTATCTACAACATAAGGAAGTTAGCCTCTACGCATAGTTAAGAGTTTTGATCATCAAGTTAGAGAAACGTTGGTCATAATTTTTAACTCTCACAAAGCTTATAAGCTCAATACATGTCATGTTAAAAGAAATTAAATTTTGATATGATGATATGGGTGCAACGATGTAGAGTAAGATGGAGTGAGTTTTCGAAATTTGTAAAAAAAATATTTATAAAAGTATCACTTCCCATATAAATAATATATGATTATATATAATTTGTTTTGGCATAGATTGGGATATGGTTATGGGACTAAATATTAGTCCTGTTCCTATTATATTGACCGTACACATAAAATGAAATGTAAGTAAAAAAAAAATTTCAAAAATTTTTTTACTCTCTCTCTCTCGGCTATCTGCATTTCTTTGATTTACAATTCACCAAACTTTTTCTTTCTTCTATTTGATTCAAAATTCAATCCACAATCGTTATGGTTGAAGGTATTCTCTTGCTTGAACTTATTGATAAAATGAGCTGCCTTTGCATCCACTTCCTCGTCTGCCTCTGGCTTGCTCACCTTCCCTTCCTTTAATGTTGTCAGCTGCCAATTCTCCACAATATCGTCTTCCCTGAAATGCGAGAATGCTTTATTTGTTTTCACCAAATGCTTCATCTTACATGATCCCCCTGTAACTAGTTGTAAATCTCATTGAGAGACCGCTTTGCTTCTGCATGCTGGATTTCCCCAACATCGTCCTCTTCTTCTTCTCCCCTATCATTGTCCACTACTTGTGTGTCATCCAAATGACGTTTCTATGGTTCATGATAATGGGTCTCTGATTCGTGAGTTGCCTACAAATGGGTAGTACCTGTGGTGGTGAACTTGGAAGAAATGGGGTATGTTGGAAAGTAATTATAAAGGTTGATGGACTTGAGCCTTTGCATCATAGAGAGCGGGGGGAAGAAGAAAGGAGGCAAATATGTTTTGGAAGTTTTTAGCTTTGATTATTTTAATTTATTTTATAATCTATTAATTATAATACATTACACCTTAAACTATTACAATTTAGTTAAAATATCGTCTCATTATTTAATTCAATGTTAAAGTTAATAATTTTAGTTAACATAAGGTAGTTATGTAATTAAACAATTTTGATAGAAATAAAAAATAATAAATTTATTATGTAAAATAATATAAATAACTTAAAAAAATTGAGATAAAATCTTTAATTAACTTATTTTTAGGGGTTTAATAAATAAAAGTTAATTAAAAATTTTATCTCATTTATTTTTAAGATATTTGTGTTATTTTATATAATAAATTTATTATTTTTATTTTTATCAAGTTTGTTTAATTATATAACTAGTTAATTTTAATATTTTATTAAACGGTAATAAGTAATTTGACTAAATTGTAATAATTTAGGATACAGTGTGTTACAATTAACATATTAGAGAGAAGATTGTAATAAATTAAGATAAAAAATCATAAAATCCCAATTAAAATCTTTATCCTTCAAAACTTCAAAGCTTTTTCTCGTGAAAGTAGTATAGTACTCATAAAATTGCCAAAATGTAAATCTAAAGAGGAAATAAGGAAGCCATGGATTCTCAAGATTGATAGAAAATAGTGAAACTTTAATGAATGCTAAAAGTGGCTGTAGTGCAGAAAGAAGAATGATATTTATATATATATTTATAATATTTTTTATACCTTTATTTTTAATTATTAATGTATTATAAAATAATAATAATAATATATAATAATATATATAACATATCAAGAATTAAAAAATAGAGTTATAAAAAAATAATTTACAAAATTCCAGTTAACAACTTAACACTGAGTCCACTCATGTATTCCAGTTACCACTGTTAAGATGTTAGCTAATTGATTAAACTTCCATCTATCAATTCATTTCAGAATGTGTCAACGCAAGTTCCCACTTCCAATTCCCACTCCAACTTACACTGCTATTTATTATATCTTATCACTTATTTAAAATAATGTTTTTATATCAATTTTATTTATAAATATTAAATAATTATTTAGTTCAAATTTTAAGTAATTTAATTATTTTATCAATTAATGGGACATTAGTTTAATCATTTAAAGATTTATTGTATTATATAA
>JASKGM010000009.1:2104736-2134861 GCA_034509205.1 Ceratonia siliqua
TTTTGTGCTCATTTGGTTTTTAATGTGCAGTTCCTCGTGGTGTGATATATGGATGTGGTGATTTGATATTTTCATCACACATGATCTTTACTCTTGTCTTTGTAAGCACATATCAGAAATATGGCACACGAAGGTAACATTGGCCTTTAAGAAATAATTATGTTTCTCAGTAAGTTCTGATTTGTTGTTAACTTGTTATTGTTGATGAACCACTACAGGTTTATGAAGCAGTTGGGGTGGATTCTTGCTGTGATTCAGAGTCTTTTGATAATAGCATCTCGCAAACATTACACGGTGGATGTAGTTGTTGCCTGGTAAGGAGTGTGTTCTGATTTACGATGGACATATTTTGATCCATGTCCATTTTTAAGTTAATTTTATGATCTGTTGCAGGTACACTGTTAATTTGGTGGTATTTTTTGTTGAGAAGAAATTGCCAGGTTAGCACATTTGAACATAATGTTATTGTCAATATAATTTGAGAATCAATGTGCTTTGTGCTGACTTAGTTGTCCTGCAGAATTGGCAGACCGGTCCAATGCCGCTGCGACCCTGTTGCTACCATTGAGCACCAAAGACAAGGATGCCAGGACCAAAGAAGAGAACCACAAGCTATTGAATGGCAATTCTGGAGACCCAGCAGATCGGGTATGGTGAAATCTACTTGTCCTTTCCCCGTCCTTTTTAACGTCATATCTGTCTATGATCTGGACATAACATTATTACTGTTGCTTGCTCAGAGACAGAGAACTCAAGTAAATGGCAAGATTATGGAAGATGGCAATACACACCATACTGACTCTGCAATGAATGGTGCATAGATATAGGAGCTTCTGCTGCCAAAAGGGATCTACTGCAAGACTGTTGTAAGAGAGCTACAACCTTCAGTTGGAAGATTTACTCGAGCAGATACCTTCTGATTCAAATTAGAACTCTAATTTGTATTAGTGGAATTGTAACTGGGTTGTGCTTTTTTCACATTTTGCAGCCCCCCCATCCAGTGTCATGGTTAAATTATCTGGCATCAGCATGTGCCATAGGAATTTTCCAACACCTCTTTCTTCCATCCTTGGAAGATAATGTCATGTGCATATTGTCTGTTATTTTTCTATTTTTGTTCATCTTGCCCTTTGCCAGTCACATGGTAATCTAATGATCTGGACAATTGAATAGGCTTTTGATGTAAAGAGTAATTCCCATTCCTTAACAAGCCACTCCTATATAAAGTGAAAACTGACCCTTGAACAGCTGCTCGTAGCTGTTAAGGGAGGAAAAACGATGTAGGATGAGTAATGCTAACACAATCTTTATTCATAAAATGTGCATAAACCATCATGTGACTCTTTAGATAACCATTCGTGAAGAGCTAATTACGTGATAAATGATGGGTGCAAATGAAGGTTTGAAGTGTTGCCAGTGAAAGTGACAGAGCACAATAGGGAGACATTGTCCTTTGATGAGCCATGTGCTTTTGAAGTATATTAATGCTTTTTGTCTATTGGAGTAGGTTTCCGCGGATAATAATAGAGACCCATTGCAGAGTCCATCACATGCCTGTTCTCCTTGTCACATGGGCTACTGCCCTCTCTCTCTCTCTCTTCTCTTCGCGCATTTTGTGGTCTTTAAGGTTCTCACACTTTTAGTTTGTGTAGAAAATGTTTGATTACCTTTGTTAATTTTTATTTAACGGGTAATAATATAAAAATTAAAATTACTAAATAACTTTAATTATAATGAAAAAATAATTTTATTGGACTAAATTATTTTTATTAAAGTTAATTTAAATTCTTAAATATGATAAGTTAAGAAAAAAAGTGAGAAGAGAAAAAAAATAATTATATAAATAAATTAATTGATACATTTTAAAAAATAAAATTAATTAATACATTGAAGATAATAACAAATAAGGATAAAATTAGAAAAAGAATAATTAATACTTTATTGTTAATATAAAATAAAAAATAATTTAAAATAAAATAAAATAAAACTCAAAACAGTCTCATTATTTAAAATCAAAAATATTTATACTATGGTAATTGTTGTATCCAATATTTTAAAATCTTGAAATATCTTTACTGTAATTTTGTATTTTTGGTTAAATTTTTATTTTTTTATAGTAAATGTCAATAAAAAAATAATAATTATGATAAAAGATTAAAACAATCTAAGTTATTAAAAAATAATCAAATTCATATCTTTTTATTCTTACTATTTTGGCTGTAATATTTTATAATTTATTGTTACTTTATACTATTATTATTATTATTTTCTTTTTATATTTATTTATAATGATAGTTAATTCCTTATAATTATATACATATATTATAAGTTTTTTTAATATAATTATCATATTATTCAATTCTATTATTAATTTAATTAAGAGTAAAATATTTTTCCCTCCTCCATTTAATTACTCGTCCATCCCATCTATTTTGAAAATATACACTCAACTCCACTTAATCTAACATCGTTAGAAATATTTTATTAAGATCTTTTTTAAAAAAAATAAATTAAGAAATAAAAATTATAAGGTATAATGACAAACTTACCCTCAAACCATTTATTATCTACACTCTTTGAATATGCTTTCTCAAATTTTGCATAAAAATTTTCTATCATAGAATTAATTAATCTTTTTCAAAAGAAATTTCTATTTTACGAGTAATTGGCGTAGAATATATTCTCGATTATGCATATTGGAATAAGGTGGGTCTAAAGTCTAAACTAAAATATTTTCTATTCAAACAAATTTGTTCTCTATGCATATAAAATCAATTGGGATAATATACAAAATAGAAACGGGATATGATCAAGAGTACAAATAACTTCTTTTTATTACTTATACCTAATTCTTAATTAGTACCAGATTTTGAAATTTCATATTAAACGTTAAATTTAGTTACAAAATATAGTAAATGAAATTAAGATATTGTCATTGTGACTATTTATGAAATTTCTCATATATATAAGAGATTTTCAAAGAGCATTTAATCTCACTTGCCTTTGTGTATTTATACACCTATAATATTTTAACTTTTTTGCTCTTTTCTACCATTTATTCTTCAAGCTTAGAGAACAAAGATAATTTTTGTTATCTACACAAACTTGTTTATGGATATAATCATATAATACTTCACTTGAACCTTGACATTATATTTTTTACTGTTTTATTTTCCCAATTGAGAGGAAACTCCCACTAAATAAGATAAACTTGCTTCTTCTTTTTTCTTCTTCTTTTGATATAGTTATTAAACCCCATTATAATTTCAAACTCAGAGACAAAAGTTAGCACAAATGCAATATTTTACTCATATTATAATTTTAGAAGCATCAAAAGAGTTAAAGGAAAATAAGAAATGTAGGCATGCATTAACAAATGGTGAAATAATGTGTGAACATGATATTGCCACAGGTGGACTTCACTAGACATAATGCTAGTCTTAAACAAGGGGTTGCATCAAGAAAAGTGGAGTAATGCACAAGATAGCGTCTCTTTCATAATAGAAGGTAATAAAAATAAAAAATATATTTTTCATGTTAAAAAAATATTAAATATTTGACTAAAGATAACAGTAAATGTTAATGTTAGTTTTAAATTTAAGTTTAATTATAACTTATTTTTAATTTACAGGAGAGGACGGTGTATATTTTCAGAATAAATGATAGGGTAGTGTAATTAAAACATTTCAGGAAGGAAAGAATATTTTACTCTTTAATTAATTAAACCAATTGACCCATAGTCCACTAATCTCTCCAATTCACTGTGAGTTTTAAAGCATTAGTTGCATCATTAAAGCTAACTTTGATGAGTCTCTTATGTAAAGTTGATTAATTGCCAGACTGTGAATTTAATTCCTATTAATTTTTAAAGAACTTAGATATAAAATTTGATGAAGTTTTATATAAAAAGAAACCTGAAATGTACAAGATGATCCGTGCAATGCTTATAAGACAAGTGTGTATTTTAAATAAGGTAAATGATGCCCTCCTTTGTGTTCTTTATTGTATATTGCTTTTTCAAAGTTTGAAGGACTTGGATTGTATTACAGCTAAGTTTGCTTGCTTATGCATGTGGGGGCTTTCTGTTTGACATTAGACAGCAAAGAGGTCCCTATAGAATCATATAATATATATGGTCACATACCAGCGGTGGGTTGCGCAATTTAAGCTGGAAAAGATAGGGAATGGGGAAAAGAGAGGCTACTCATTCTTTGAGACAAAGGGGAAAGAGAGAGGGAGAGAGGCAATGATGGGGGCTGTGGCTGATATGTGAGTGATGGAAGAGGAAGAGCATGAGCATGAGCATGATTGAGGCATGTCTGTTGTCTATGATCCAAATAATGACCACTTTCTTCCTTTACGTGCTGCTTCTTTTTCCTGTCTGAGGGTCCTCTTCATCCCCATATAGGTGGTATCAATAATAACACTAACTAAATAATTCATGTACCTCTTATCTTAAATCACAGAAATGGAGATTTGGTTGATTCCTTGTCCAAAGGAAACAGTCTTGTCCCTAGTCAAAGCCCAGCTTTTTTGTATTCTTGGCAGCCATCTATTTGACGGATAGGCCATCATGTTTGAATATCACCTTCTTAAAGCAAAACACCTTTTCCTTTGATTATGGTTTCAGCCTACACAAAGAAAACCAGTGCAGACAAGGTTCATGGACTTTAGATCTCCAGAATTTGCTAAACAGAAACTCCCTTTGTATTGAGTTTTTTAGAGGCTGTGGACAAATTGTAAAGGTAAAGATGAAGAAGATGGCATCAAATAGCTGGAAATGAAGATTAGAGTTTAGTACACTATCATTGGCAACGTTATTAACTATATTAAAGAAACAGCTTTTAGAACTATTTATCATTGTCAATTGTTCTTCCTTCTATTTATCATTGTCCAGGCTATATCTCCTTTAACTTTCCTGGAAATAACAAGTGTGTTTCTAACCATTTTTCTTCTGAAAACAAACAAAATGAAATTGAATGGCAGATTTAAAAACTTGATTTCTAATCAAGGGAAAGAATTTCCAGATTTTTGACAAGCCAGAAATAAAATAAAAGTTGGGCCTCTTAATTTTTTTCTTTTGTTTTTTTTTGTTTATTTAATTGTTATTATATATATCTTTTTGTTTTCATTTTATGATTGACATGGGGAAAGAAGTGAGCTAGGTGAATGTCAGAGCCGTGATTACTTTGGTTTTCTCAAAATTACGTTGACTTCCATGGCTGGTTTCTAGGTCAATGCTCCCAAAAAATTGATTTATCTATCATATTTTATATTTCTTAATATGTTAAATGTAATATAAAATATGATGATATTTAAAATTTTTATATTAAATATGATAATTTAAAATTATTAAAAAATATAATTAAATTTTACCAAAATTAAGCTAATAATTCAAGAATATAAGATTTTTATAATTTTTTATATGAAATATCATTTAAAATTATATCATCTAGTCATCTAATGCTTTATAATAATATTTTAAATATTAGTGTATTAAATATAATCATATTAAATATCTATTAATATTTAAGATACTAAAATAAAAATAATGATGTACTAAACAAGTCCATAGATAATTAGACATCTTCTCCACCATTTTAATTTGAAAGGTAAAAAAAAAATCACATCCCACTTGAACAATTTGGTTTTTTTAATACTATAAGTCTTACAACATTGACTAAGGCAATGTGTTTTCAAAGTATTACTCCCTCCTTTACTTTAAAGTAATTTTAAAAGTTTTAATTTGTCTTAAATTATTTATTATTTTATATTATTAATAAAAGATTAATTATTTTTTTTAACTTTATCTTTATTTATTGTTATATTTAATAAAGTAATAAGAGTTTAAATTGATTTTAATAATAATAATTTAGTTTAATACAATTATTTTTACTATAATTAAAATAATTTTTTAATTTTTTAATCCTTATGTCATTATCTTAAATATCAAATAAAAAAAATATGGAAGAAAGTATAATTTATTTCTAAGATTCGGCTCTCAAAATAGTCATGAGAAATAGCCCTACTATTTCATATTTATATGCATTAAATTGGAAGTGGGATTAATTTATTGAGAACATAGGCTATTTCCATGTATAATTTAAATTTTAAAGAAAAATTATCATTTTACCAAAAAAAATGATAGGTCACATAAAATTCATCTCAATTTTGAAGCTTATAGGAAATTTAATATATTTAGATTCCATTCTTATTGGTTATCTTAATCTTTATTAAGTCATGTACCTACTTTAATTATGTAATTAAAAAAAAAAAGGACAACCTTACACTTTAACAAATAATAGAGATATTCAGATAAAAAAGCAAGATTGATTTAATTAGTAAAACCTAAAATATCTTATTTAAAAAGTTTAAGTTTGATTTTTGCCGTGAACAATTTTTTTTATAGAGTAATTTATAAACATTATTGTCAATTATTAGTGAGATATAAATTTTATTTATATGGACTTATTTTGATAATAAATAATTTTTTAAAAAAATAAATTATTCTTAAATAAAATTAAGTATTTATTTTAGTTTTTTAAAAGAAAAAATTAAAAATAAAGAATTTTTTTTTAAAGGATTTTTAACTTCCCATAAATTGATAAATGAGAGAAAATATTATTTTATTTTTTAATTTAATAATTATTTTTAATTACTATATTTAAATATAAAATAATTTTTATTTTTATAAAAAACCTTCTTTTTAAAAAAATAATTTGAAAGACAATTTTTTCTAAATCCAAATAATATAACCCATACTCTAACCTTGAAACGAGATAAACTTTCCCTCCTTCAACTTTCAACTTTCAACTTTCAACTTTTTCACCACTAAACAATAAATAAATAAAAAAAGAGGCAAAATGTTATTTTTTTCATCTCTTTTTTCAAAGGTGATAGAAATGATTAGAACGCTGAAAAGCAAAAAAGCTGAGACCAGAAAGTAAGATAGCAAAGGCCCTCTGCAAATTCAACCTTGCAGCAAATGCCTGTTTCTCAGACAGGGAGAAGGTGAGAAAAGAAACCTAGATAGATAAAGGAGCAATTTTTACATTACAACAACTTGTGTATATCAGCAATTGAGATTAAATGGAGAGGTGAAGCAGCTTCAAGTACACAAGTTACTCCCTTGAATTGCCAACTCTTTCCGTCTTTGCTCAAAGCCTCAAACACATACCAACAGTGGAAGCATAGACCCACTGGTTTCAGAACAATGAATAGAACCATCTGATCAGTCTACGTTCTTCACCTTTCTCATGGGGGCTCGTTGCTCTAAATTCTCTTTCTGCTGGTTCCACTCCCACCTCAAACCTTCTGTCCTTGAATCCTCCGACCGGGGTATTTGGTGTTTTTTTTGTTCTCCAGCTCACATTCTGTGTCTGGCATTTTTTGCTCTGCTTAACAATGGCGTCTTTGTTGCAGAAAATGGTGGCAAAGGTGACCAAAACTTGTGGCCCAGTTTTGGCGAGTTCAGTTTGGAGCAACTGAAGGCTGCCACAAACTGGTTTTCCTCCGAAAACATAGTCTCCGAGCACGGGGAAAAAGCTCCAAATGTTGTTTACAAAGGGAAGCTTGACAGTGGCCAGTGGATCGCCATTAAACGCTTCAACAAATTCGCTTGGCCCGATTCTCGCCAATTCCTCGTTCGTTAACTTGCGCTTTCCCTTCATTTTTTTAAATAAAAATCCTTGACATTGTTTTTGGTATTGCATATATATGATGGAATGTGGTTGTAGGAGGAAGCTAAACAAGTGGGGAGTCTGAGAAGTGAGCGATTGGCGAACTTGATTGGCTGTTGCAATGAAGGGGACGAGAGGTTGCTAGTAGCAGAGTTTATGCCCCATGAAACTCTGGCTAAGCATCTCTTTCACTGTGAGTTATTCCTGATAATTATATCTTTCATCTTAATCTTTGTTGTGGTTTAATCTTTTATCTTTTTGCTTTTGATTTGTGAACATGAAAGAATAATAATGGTTGATTTGGTGCAGGGGAGGCACAACCCATGAAATGGGCAATGAGGTTGAGGGTGGCCTTGTACTTAGCACAAGCACTTGAGTACTGCAGCAGTAAAGGGAGGGCTTTGTATCATGATCTCAATGCCTACAGGATCTTGTTTGATCAGGTATAAGGGTTTTGTGAAATATATGATTCCATTTTCCTTTCTAATTAACTGTGTTTTGCTTTTTGTAACTTGGATTGGCTTATGTTGAATCAACAGGATGGTAATCCCAGGTTGTCTTGCTTTGGGCTCATGAAGAACAGCAGAGATGGCAAGAGTTACAGTACAAACTTGGCTTTCACCCCTCCTGAGTACTTGAGGACAGGTTATGTTCTTAGCGTGAATCTGTTTTCCTGTTTTCTTTGATATGGTCAGTACACTACGGAATGATCTATCTCTGCATGACTTCGGAAATCTTAGAATAATAGAGGGCTAGGAATCTGTCGCTGACTCGGCCATAAAAAATAGATTGGTTTGAATGGTCATAGACTTATTAATATTACACTGCCCCTGTCTGTTGATGTTTATTTTATTACAACATAAAGGGGGAACTGCATCTGATATTACATCGTATTCTGCAAATATATTAATGAAAGATGGAATGGAAACATATGGACAAAAATCCCTCTTTTATCTTTAAAAATAGTATTATTATCAATTTAACATTTTACAAATTTTTTATCACTTTAGTATCTAAAAGTATAATTTGATTTCAGCTCCACTAAGTTTTTAATACTAGAAAGATGGTGACCAAAATATGATTTTTGCTGAACCATGTGTGGAACCAGTCTGCAAATGCTTGCATATATATAATATAATGGTATATGACAATTGTTCTTTTGTCTATGTGCATATAAATGCAGGTAGAGTGACACCAGAGAGTGTGGTTTACGGTTTTGGTACTCTCTTGCTAGATCTCCTGAGTGGTAAACATATTCCCCCCAGCCATGTAAGTTTTCCTCTCCATGGTTGAGTCTTTCACCAACTGAAACTTTATGTGACGTCTGGACCGCAGTTGATTGCAGACAAGAGGAATTTTAGTGGCCAATATAATGGCTCAAAAATGAATATGCAGCATGTAGGACACACCTCCATTTATATAGATATTATAAATTAAGAAACTCTTCTATGCTCTTGCTCTTTGAATTTGCTAATCAAAATGGCTTCAGAATGGTCACCTACAATATTTTGAATATTAAGACAATTTGGTGCTCTTCTTTCAATAAGAGTAGGTTAACTGCATTAGTAGTGGAAAAACAGACAGGTTATCTATTCTTTGGCTGTTATCTGGTATTTTACTTGTAAGCAAGCTGTTTCGTGTTTACTGGAGATTTCAGTTATTTGTGTTCCTGTCGACATAAATCTAATATTATATAATCCAACACAACTGCAAATGTTAGGAAGTAAGTCAGTTTAGTTTTTTCCTTTTTGGCCCAAAATCAGTTTAGTTTATATAGGTTGAATTGATCTAATTCTCATTTAGTTGAAGTTCAAAAATTTGAAGTTGGCATCATCCATTTTTGTTTATTTACAGGCACTTGATCTGATTCGAAGCAAAAACTTTTTGATGTTAATGGATTCTGCCTTGGAGGGTTACTTTTCAAAGGAGGATGGAACAGAGTTGGTGCGTTTGGCTTCCCGTTGTTTACAGTATGAAGCTCGAGAGAGGCCAAATGCCAAGTCCCTTGTTGCATCTCTAATGTCACTTCAGAAAGAAACTGAGGTACACGCCACACTTAATAAGCTTTGATCGAGTTTGTTTACATGCACTTAGATCTACTTTGGTTGCTAGATTCTGACACGCCTTTTCATATTGTTAAATCTTCTATCCAAATGTTTCGCTTGATTTTCACATTTTTAAACCTCATTTCTAAGCAACGCTGAGGAATATAATGATAAATCAAATTCATCCTTTGCATTTGTATATATAGTTTGTTCAGATTAGTTAGTCCTAACTTCAAGAGATTGGCCTATCAGCCAAGACGAACATGTAATGTATAAGCACATTGTCACATTCGAATTCTAATTTTTTCATTCCTTCTTGTTGGAAGTCTGGCATTACTTGGGTAGGGTGGTTAAATGTTGTATATAAGTATGTGGCTTCTCTCTCTTGACAAACCAATTTTCCAGGAAGAGTTAGGCTCAAGAAATTTCAACACTTGTGAATCCCAATTTCTTGGGGTCAAGCTGCAAGGAAATTCCTTGTAAATCCCTAGTTCCAACTAGTCTCTTAATCCCACTGACTCTCCAAGATGGATTAGTTGAGGCCTTGTTCTTTTAAGATGGTTGATTGTCACCAGTGTAAAATGAATGGCGGTCATGAAATTTAATTATTTATTTGTAGCTTAGACCTTTTTCTTTTTGTTTGTGGTACTTTTTTAGGCTTATGCCTGTTTAAGAAATCTTCAAACTAGTTATAGGTCATGAAATCCCATCTTGAGAAGACTATAATTTCTCATTTGGATAGTATATGAGCAGGTCCCCTCCTATGTTTTGATGGGTATCCGGCAAGAAACTGCGTCCTCAACAAAGCCATCATTGACACCATTTGGTGAAGCTTGTTTGAGACTTGATCTTACTGCCATACTTGAAATATTGGAGAAGATTGGGTACAAGGATGATGAGGGAATTGCCAATGAGGTTTGCTACCACTTTCACCTTACAAGAGAGAGAAATTATCAATTTGATATGGTTCCAAGTTCCAACTTCTCACATATTATGGTCTTCGAAAGATGTTGTCAATATCATTTTAGTATTTTGGAAACTTGAAATTGGAACGAAATGATACTCTGTATAGAGTATTAAATTGATAATGATAATATCTTTCGAGAAGCAAAACAGAATTTTTAACTTATTAATTATTATTATTATTATTATGTAAATAACTGCAGTGCTGATTCTGCTTAATGTGGGAATTGCAGCTTTCCTTTCAACTGTGGACCAGTCAAATGCAGGACACCCTGAATATGAAGAAGCATGGAGATACTGCTTTCCGAGCCAAGGATTTTGTCGCTGCTATTGACTGCTACACGCAAGTAAGTGTTCTTTTAAGTGTTACAACTTGGGGATTGGATGCTAGGCATAATATAATGGTAAAATGAGAACGATATTGCAGCTGTAAGTGGTTATGATTATAGCTATTTGCAGACTATGTCGGCTTATGAGCATATTTGCTGCTTGTGGCTTTTAGTCAAGCTGGGCCAGATCCGGCTATGAACAGGTATTGTTGTGGGGATTGAACTAAAACTAATTTTCACTTGTTGACTTGTTCAGTTCATAGATGGAGGGACAATGGTATCACCGACGGTGTATGCAAGGCGATGCTTGTGTTATTTGATGAATGGCATGGCACAGGAAGCTCTGGGGGATGCAATGCAAGCCCAAGTGGTGTCACCTGAGTGGCCTACTGCTTTGTATCTTCAAGCTGCTTGTCTTTTCAGCCTTGGAATGGAAAGTGATGCTCAAGAAACTCTCAAAGATGGGACTAACATGGAAGCCAGAAAGAATAAAACTTGAAGAACTGTATAGATTTTTTCCTTTAATTTTGCCGTCTTCAGCATTATTTGATTATGCTTTTTCTGTAGTCTTCTTAGGCTTTGCATCCATTTTCTTCATTATCTTTCTTGGACTGGATGAAAGATAATGAGCTGTTTGGAATTTTAATACAAACTTTTTCTTTTGCTGTAAAAATTACTTCATATATGTACGTACTTGAAATTTCAAGCACTATATTTGAAGGAAGGATGACGGTGTTGGTGTAAAAACATTTTTATTTTTATAATTAGGTGTTTGTTAAATTATATTCAAATATAATAGTGTATTCGAATATTTTTTTTATAATTTTTATTCTAAAAAAAGAATTAAAGAAAAAAATTTTAAAAATTAAAGAGTTAAAAAAATTAGAACACTTTAAAAAAAGTGAAAAAATTAAAGAAAATGCAAAAATTCAAACAAAAAGAGTAAAAAAATTCAAAAAAACAAATTAAAAATATAAATGAAAATAATTAAAGAAAGATAAAAAAACATAACAAAATAAATAAAAAAACACCTTATAATTAATTATTTTATATTTATCTCTCCTTAACTTTTATATCACATGAGATGATCGAATCTAAAATATGAGTCTAATTTAATTAATACACAATTTCCCCACATTCTTTTTACTTGCACAATGAAGGCTATCATTGAATATGAGATTATGACAATACTCAATTGTCTGGATTTCTTTCTCTATTTTATAATTAAAAAATAGAGAATTTGGTTTACTAAAAAAATAAATAAAATCTTACAAAACACCATGAAATAGACTTAATTAATTAATTTTATTTATTGCTTTAGTGGTAAATCTTATATAATTTGTTTTTTCTTTTCTCATAACACTATGATATCATGTTCTATCTTCACGGAAAAAGATCCAATCCCTCTAGAATTACTCTTGTTTTTGGTCTTTTGAAACTAGGAACATTTGGTATAGGAGAAGTTTTTTTTGCTTCCAAGAGCCATGATTCTTGTTCCTGAGAATCTTGTTCTCAGAATATAAAAATTGTATTTGGTTAGTTTTATAAATTCTTAAAAATAATAGACATTTTCATTTTGGTTCATAAGTTATTTTTTTATAAATATAGGTAATTTTTATAAAAATACACCTATATATAAATGGCCACAAATTTATATTTTAAAGAAAATAGGGATTGTGAGTTGAGATTCGAAGCTTTGAGATTGAGGTTTAGGGGGTTGAGCGTTAGAATTTGGAGTTTAGGGTTTGAGAATTTGCAATTTGAGAGTTGGGGTTGGGATTTGAAGTTTAAGATTTAGGGTTGGAGATTTAAGGTTTGTAATTTAGAGATTTTGGGTTTATAGGTTAAGATTAAGATTTAAGGGTTTGGGAATTTAGGATTTGGAGTTTAATAATTTGTAAAAAAGGATAAACGAGTCATTTAAATCCGCATAAATTTTCCCATAGAGTGAGAATCTAAAAATATCATACCCTCCATGAAAAAATTTTCATAAGAAACTTATTCAAAAAGTATTATCAAGAATCCTAATTTTTGGGAAGATTTTTTTTTTCACCTTGTATCCAACATGAAAGATTAAGATTCCCAACTAGTAATTCTCAAAAAATTTTGAATAACCCATGTAGCAAACGCTCCCTATAAGTCTTTTTTCTTTTTATTGGTTCATTGGAATTTAGGCCTCATCATACTTCATAATCTTGAGGGAATTAAAACCATGATGCAAGAAAAAGCAGGGGAACAACAATAATATACAATATACATTTAAAAACAAGATTCTAGTACTTGTCCAGGAATCACATTAATTTTGGAGGGTAGAATAAGAAAGCCATTTAAAGCCCCAACAATTTATGAAGAAAGCACAACAGATATGACAAAGCTGTCTACTTTCATGGAGGAAATGATATTCATCTTGCTACCTATATAAACCCATTCTCAAAACAACAATTTCTCCGGATTCAAGAGTGTGAGATTTCTTCTTCTTCATCTTTTTTTCCTTTCCTTTCATTTTTTTATATTCCTTTAAATCATGAAAGAAAGAACTACGCTTGACGAGACTATGATGAAGGCACATTGAAGTGAAAAAGCCATGATATGACAAATGCAAAAACCATACAAGCAAGCAGAAAATTCATGAACCGGTGGCCGTGCCAAAATCTTCGAGTTTCTGAGGGAGCTGGCACTGAAGTTGTGGATGCTGCAGTAGCATTGTTGCTGTCATTTGAATGCTCCGTAACTGTTGACTCCTCATTTGCTCCGTAAACATTCTGGGCAACAGAATGACAAATTTCACAGGTCCTGTTAAAATTTAACCAAACAGAAATTGTTAAGAAACCACACACAAATTTCAAACTTGAAGAGAAACTTGTTCTGAAATTTGCTATTATTTCACAGGATGAATTTTGCTTTATGCTTGGCTGCGATTAGTCCTCTACCCTATTGAAAATATAATAATGATGAAATTCAAAGAGCTTCACTTCTGACATTAAAGCAGAAGAGAGATACCAATGAGCCTGTAACTCAGTGCTACTGGAGTTATCTCTAAGGCTGAGAGTTATGAATTCAAATTCCATTCAAAGCCAGGTGAACAATAAAACAAAGCAAGAGAGAGATAGAGAGAGAGCTTCTTGCAAGGGAAATCCTTTTATCTACAAGGCTACAAAACAGGATGCTCAAAACAAACAAGAAAATAAGGAACCATTGCTGCATTGTCAATGCGATGCTGTCCATGTTTAATTTATTCATTCATCTCCAATTTGGTCCTTAATCATATTTTCTTAGTCAAATTACTGACATGACCTCTTTTGGCAACATATCAATTAACGGACACATATACATTCTGTTCATCTATGTCAGCAATTTGGCTAAAGTGATATGATTCCAGTTAATGTAAGGACTAAATCAGTGAAGAACAAATAAATGGAATGCTAAATTGAGAGTGATTGATAACGAGGAATCAAATTGAGAATGCTTGTATCCTTTAGGGACCAAAACATACAATATGGGTAAACTTGAAGCATGGAGGACTGTTTCGTCATTCATGCATATCTATATCCACACATGGACAAATGAATTTGATATAAACTTTGTTAATTTAATAATCAAATAACATAACTAATTATACTAAGTTCTCAAGAGGGCCAATCAGAACAATTCATGAAGTTGAAGCTTTATAGCTTTCCAGATAAAACTTAAACAAGCTTGAAATCTTCTCTCGGTATCCACTTCCTTTTACAAATGCAGGATTGTCAATAACAAAGTTTAAGGATGTATTTGGTACAGATGTCCAGAGATTTTAAATGACGAGCAATATCTGCCTGTGTTTGGTATGCTATCATTTAACATGACAGGCAACATCCAAGATAACAATGTCATAAAATCATACTATTTTGGGTGGTATCTCATCCCACCCAAAACCATGGGAATCCTATACCATGGTATCTAAGATATCATAGCATATAATATATCAAAATAATAAACCATGCAATTTTATGGAATCCCAAAAAGGGAGGAAATGAAGATATCATGAATTATGTGCCACTAATAAAGGCATCAATACAAAAATTAAAGAAGATTCCCAATTAGAATAGATTCAAATTCTGTTCCATTTTGGCCAATTCTAATTTAGCCATGAAATCATGAACTTCGATGAATTAATGTCTGAATTAGATAGATTAATAGATCCTTACACAGAAAATGGTCCATACAAATTGCTTTTCATTGACAAAAGAGGATGGATTATCGCCAGCCCACCAAAAAAGTATCTTCCCCCAACCAAGTCCCCATAAAAGTAAAGCAAGATTATTTTAGCATTACTTTGATCCACAATTCAGGGTTGCCAATTAAATCAGCAAATAGCTTTGCGGCATTCAGCAAAGGTTTCAACTTTCAACCATTTCATTATCTGCAAGTGACATTGATAAATTTGTACATGAAGCATGGATATATTCCATCAAGGATCATTTTAACTTAAAAGATTAAACTGTTAAGGCCATGAATAGTTTTATGTAAAAGTCTGTTGAGCTTGCCGTATAGAAAAAACAGCCCACCACCATACGAGATATGACTCTAATATTATGTTAATAATCATTTCAACTTAAAGTTTAACCCACTCCATGAATAGTTTTATTGTTAATTTCTAACCTATGGTACCTCTAAGAACTACTACTAGGATCTGGACATTTGCACTGACAATGAAGAATCTTATGGTACTCAAAACAATCATATGCAGAACAAAAGTTAGCTGAGGTCAAACATCTCAGATGAACAGGAAATCTGGGATCTGCAATTTATGGATTAAACAATTCTAGGAAGTACATCTACAACCAATAACCATCCGACAAGATAATTGAAAACATGATAGACTGTGAGGGGGTCAAATCTCCACTTTGATAGAAAAAAAAAAAAAAAGAACTAGATAGAAGCAACATAGAGAGCATCGAAATTTTCAAAAAAGGGCCAGAAGGGGTTGAAGGGGTCAAATCTCCACTTTGATAGAGATAAAAGAGAACTCGAAAGAAGCAAGATGAAGATTCCTAATTTCAAAACAGGACACAGCAACAAGGAAACATAACGTACTTAGACATGTCAGTGACTCAGCAGGGACTGACTGTTGCTTTACGCCTTTCTTTTCCCATTATCTTCTTTAATTAACACAATCTACTTTAACTTTACCTTTCCCTGAAGAATTAATTATCATTTTGTTCTTTAAACCTTCTAATATATGCGACCAATTACTTTTTCCATCATCTGCAACTTTCCCTTCATCGCGACCCAAAATTCCAAAATCCAAACTAAATACTTTAATCACCGTTTTGGAGTTATCCAGTTTGTAATCATTAATACCATCTCCTTCAAGTACACATAAAAATGTCAGAAATTATCAAGTTTTCTGGCTGTTGTGAGACATAGGAAACAAAATGGAGACAGGATTTATTAAGAAATATACGTTCATAATGCCACAAACTAACAAATCTAACATTATCCCAAAACCATTGAAATTTAGCATGAATATCAAGTTTAGAAAATCACAATTGAAAGAAAGTGAAGATAGGGTTTTTCACTCACCTATTCCCTTTAATCTTGAACCATGCCTCAGCACAGTGTTTATGAGCAGCGGCTAAATCATCCTTGCAAGAACAACCCAATTCGATGGGAACCCCAGATTCATGACTATCACTCTCCAAACCGAGGTGACAAATTCTGCAATCTCTCTCTACTTTAGCCAAATGCACCTTAATTTCAGGAACCCCAATTTCAATTTCCACCTCCACCGAATAATCAGTGACAGAAGAAGCTCTCCCTGAATCCCGAACACCCCCAACCTCAGGATCAGAAACACAAGCAAAGCTGTGCTCGTCGTATGAGCCACCATTTGTTGAATAGAAATGAGAATAGCAGGAACCCTCATCAGCGTCAGAAAAGCACACGCTCCCCTCAGCGCTCATGTCACTTCCGGCTAGGGAACGGCGGTGACTTCTTTGCTCTAAATCTCCACCGGACATCTGTATAGCTGACATTTTCAAAGACCCAGAAGGGAAAAAAGAAAAACGTTTTCTCAGAGCTTGAAACTGAACATGAAATGCCTCAAAGTTTGGAGCTTTGGGTTTGGGGTTTGTAGCTCGTCACCGCCTCTTATACGAGGAGAAAAGTGAATATAAAAACAAAAAATTGCAGGAGTTAAGGAATTAAAAATTGGATTAGGTGACCCTTCAACTCCATTAATGCTCCCTTCCAAAAACTAAGTTGCAGAACAGGTTGTGGAAAGTTCCATCCTTTTGAGGCTCCGGGCTCAAGAATGCTCACTTATACAGAGAAGGGGTAGAGTCTACGGAGGCAAACAAAGGTCTACGAGACAGAGACTCATGCTCTGGTTTGAAGACATGGACAGTGACACTGCAAACAAGAACAGAAACGTGCAGTGAGAGCACTGGGAAACTCAGGAGATTTCAATAATAATGAAGGGTGACATTGAAAACAAAAAGGAGATTAAAAAAAACAAATAAAGCAGAGAACTTGCTTCCCTCTCTCTACGGATTGATCGTATTGAGCTTGTAGCTCAAAGACATCGACGAAGATTTCTACGGCTTAGATTGGAGGCACACTTGCTGATGATTATATAGCTACACTGAAAACTATTTTCCAACTATAATATATGAGCAAAAAATCATGGTCGGGTAAATTAAAAAGTTTGTCTTTTTCACTAATTTTTTCATAAGAAAGATAACACAAGCATTTATCTATAGTCCCCCCTTATGTATATATCCATTACGGATTTACGTAGCAATACAACTGCAGGTGATATAATTTTTTTGGTTTCAAATGTAAATGATTTTCTTTAATTTTTATCTTTGATCAATATTTGTGATTTTAATTTTAATAATTAATCCACTTAAATTTTAAACTAAATATTAAAATAAAAACAATAAAAATTAATTCAACTATATATTGTGGTTAGTATCTGTAAATTTGACATTTTTTAGTAAAATAAAAACTATTTATCAAATACTAAAAGTTTGAATGAATGAATTACTAAAATTAAAATCTCAGAAATTTATTAATAAATAAAATTTAAAATAAGTATTGTATAATTTGGATTTTTTATAAATTTATTTACATATTCACATAAATTATTTATAGAAAATTGAGTAAAATAGGAAAATAGAAAATTCTTTTTTCTGTTTTCAGTTTTGTGAGAACCATTATGACAAAAGCAAAGAAAAAGATTTTCATCTACAGATGATTTGATCGTGCAGTTCAATGAGTTTATCAAATGACAGATTAGTCCTTCCTTTTCCACTTGGTTAATTTGTAATTCTGTCCAATTCATGGGATAATTTCATAAACTCAGTTCACCTACTATATTTCGCTTGCCTGTCTCTATCAAATGATTACTTATCACTAGAACGAGGCGGTGATCCCCTGCATTGCGGAAGCAAATCCTTCCTGGATCTTCGTCTTTCCTTGATTCAATCCATTAACGATAGAGATGTGAGTGAATAAGGTATCAAAGGTGAAATGTGAAGCGGTACATTTAGGATGATAGAGACGCGTAACATGGAAGAAAGAGGAGCAGGTTGACTGGGGGTGGACCACCTCAACGTCACGGCCTTTGCGTGAACAACACAAAAAGCTTTTTCCTTTTGTTTTATTGTAAATAAATAATTTTTTTCTGAAGAATTTAGGAAACAATAATTAATGTCATACGGAAAGGAGAGAGAAGGGAATTCCAAATTTGTTTATTATCCAAAAAGAGTCCATTTATTTTTTAATTATTATTTATTTTATTTTAAAATAAAAATAAATAAATAAATAAATTTTAAATAATAAGTAATTCTCTATTAATTTTATAATTTTTTATTAATAATTTTTAATTATAAAAATAAATAATATTATTCTATTATCTCTTTTACTTTAAAATCTAAATATATTTATTTCTTTTACATTTTTTATATAATTTGTTTAAAATAAATATACTAAATAACTTTAAATTTATATATAATAATATATATGCATAAGCATGGGTAATACTTTATTATAATGTTATAACAATATTTAATATTTAATAAATATTATAATAATATCTTGACATCCTTGATAAATAATTTTAAAAGAATTAAGTCTTTTTAACTCGTTAAATCTTTGTGGTTTTACAAATGACAAATTATGGTTAAAAGTTCAAACACAATGTTAAAGTCTCATCAAATTTTAAGTTTGAATATACATTAAATTCTAGGTTTACACATTGATATTTTTATTATATTTCAGTTTAGATAGTAAGGGTTAAATTCAATTAACTAAAAATTTAAGTCACAATTTTTTTTCTTTTATAATTCAGGATATCCTTACAAAAGAATTATAATTTAATAAAAAAATATTATTTTTACACCTCTTTTTACCTAAATAAAATACTGATCAGTGTGGCACGTGGGAAAACTTATTTCCCACACTAAAATACTTTTAGCCATGTTAATATATTTTGTCACGTAAGTACAAAGATAGCAAAATAACTTATGCGCATTTAAGTGCACAAATTTGCACGTGAATCATGTGCAAATGAGTCCTCCAAATTGTATTTGTTTTTTTTTAGAGTTTTTTATATAATTAAAATACTATTTTAAGTTATTAAACTTTCAATGAGAACTATAAAATCTTAAATTTTTAAACCCTAAACATGTTAAATTCTAAATTCTAAAATTCTATACCCTAAACATAAAACCCTTCACACTAAAAACTAACCCATACAATTCTAAATCCTAAATCATAAACATTAAATTTTAAACCTTAAGCTCTAAATATTAAATTCCTAAACTCTATATCCTAAATACTAAAATCATAAATATTAAAATCCTAAACCTTAAATTTTAAATCCTAACACCTTAGATAATATACCATAAATCCTAAATTTTAAACATTTAAACCCTAAAATCTAAATCAATTGTATACCCTAAATCGTTAAACCTTAAACCTAAAACCATTAAATTCTAAACACTTAAACCCCAAACACAAAATTCAAAATCCTGAAATCATAAACTCTACATCCTTAAATTCCATAACCCAAACCTAAAACCATCCATATATGAAAGAATCCTTTATTAATAAATTAAAGGAAAAGATAGACAAAAAAATCAAACACATGAATATGCTTAAACAATTAGACGCGAGTTGGACTGCTTAACTTTATGATTAGATTTTAATTGTATCAGATAGTATAAGATAAGAAGTTATTAGTTAGACAAAAATATTCCTTTAAAATATAAATATACTATGACACATTTTTTAATTATTTTAAATAAAAAACATTTAACCAATAATTTTTTCTTTTCAATTTGTATTATAAAAATATATTTATAAGTAAAAGTTATGAAAAAGTCACTGCATATATAATTATTTAGTTTAGTGAAAAATTCAAAAATATTATTTATATCCATTTTTTGAATTACAGTAAATCATTTTATTTTGTGAGATATAGTTTTTATTATACTATTGTTGTTATTTTTGTAATTTGTTTCAAATTTTAATTTAATTCCTAGATTTTTTTAATCTGCCAATTTGTTTGTATTATTTTTTAGAATTTATATATATAATAATTTAAGTATTCTAGTTTCTTAATTTAAAATTTTATATATACATGTCTTTTAAAATTTAACTTTAAATAGTGCATCTCTTTTTATGTTTATTTAACTTTTTAATTATATTAATACAAGAAGATTATCTGTAACAAATTCATTTATCCTAATCCATTTGTTATAAGGTTTATGCTTGTCCAACCTAATCACATTATCCTTTGCTTGATTAAATTATACGTTGTTATTATATTAAATAAGTTTATTAAATAATATTATCCAATATAGTGTTTGCATTAAACACATGATAAAAATGGTAATTGCCTTAGATGATATGTTGACAATAAAAACGTGGCCTAACTGTAGGACATTTATTTTGGACACTATTAAGTTATTAATTAAGGGTAAGACACTGACACTCTTAAATATTTATTCACACTATCAAATTTTTATTTTTATAATTAAACTCAATTATTTATGTAATTAAAATTATTATTTTTATTAATTAAATTTTTAATCTCTCTATTCTTATTCTTTTCACGTGTTTTTGAATTACTTATAATTGTTTAAATAAATATGAATTAGTTTAATTTAATTAATAAGTAGAATGATCATCAATATATAATTTTATTTGTAAAATTTTAATTTTGACATCTAAAAATTATATATAGTTACCCTTATAATTTAATTATTTCAATTTGTAAAAATAAACTAATGATAATACTATTCCATCTATTATAGAATTTATATATGAGAAGAAATAATTAATATTGGAACTTTACTTTGTTAAAATTTATTTGTAATATAATTTTAAAATATAATTATTTTTTATTTAGACTCTCGACTAATATTAATAATTTTACTATTCTAATATGTTTTAATTTTTTATTAAAACTTAAACGTTTTCTTGTTTCTGGAACTCTCTATGACTTTTTGGAATAATTAATTTTTATGAAAAATATATTATTTGTTTTACTTTCATTAATTAGCATGTCAAAATAAAACCTCATCTTTTTTTTGGGCCATTTATATTATTATTACAAATAATTTCATCAAAATTTATACTTTCATCAATATTTTGATATTTTACCTCCCCTTGAATATATTAAAAAATTGAACCCCCATGAAGAGGTTGTAACTTGGCAAAAAGGAAGAATAACATGAAGTAGAATTGTAGAAGCATAGAGTGATTAATTGTTTATCTAATAAAAATAATTAATTTTAATTATATAAGTAATTAAGTTGAATTAAAAATATAAATAAACAATTTAAAATATAAATTAATATTGAAATCCCCTTGCATGCTAAAAGTTATGAGTTCAACTCCCATTAGAACTAAACTAATAAAAAAATATAAATTATTTAAGTATTTATTTAATATAAAAACACAACTGAATACAATAATATTTATGAAATATAAAAAAATTAATTATAAATAAATGTAGAATGTTAATAACTCCATTCTTAACTAAAAAGCTCCAATAGAGTCCATACACTCTATTTTTACTTATAATAAATTTAAAAAGAAAATAATGATATTTAAAGAATTACAAATACAAATAAGGCCTATCATAACAAATAAGGGCCCAAGAGATTTTCTTCCCCCCTAAAATCGCCACTGCTTCCCGGAGAAGGCATCACACTCAGAATCCCAACCTCTCTTCTTCCTCTCACCCAAAAAGCTCCCCTCTCTCCTTTGTCCAGAACCTCCGCTTTTTCACCCTCTCCAATCTCGGTCTCCTCTACTGCGGCCACTTCTTCTTGCTTTCTCGCCGCCGCGCGGAGCCACCATCGCAGCGGCACGATACCTTCAGGCGGAAACCACCTCCAGCCTCCTTCTTCCTCCTCGGCTATCGCCGTCTCCGGAGTTTGCAGATTGCTCACCTGCACACCTTCACCAAGCGGAGCCACCGTCACCGGAGTTCACAGAGCACCGCGCAATCGCACCCAAGGAGAGGTTAGACCGTGGAGGATTCTCCACAGGTAACATTTGAATTCCATTTCTATTGTTGAATCGGGCTTGAATTCCTTTGGAATCCAGTTTCTGTGCTTGATTTTTTTTAAGGGAAAGAGGAGAAAGTTGTCAGTCCATTTTAATGATATATGAGCTATTAAGTCAGTTTTGTTCAATTACTGAAATTTGTAAAAGAGAATTACTTGGCCTGTATTAGTTTATATGAAGTTTTAATATACACGAGAATATTTTAGAAATTTGAGTCCATTTAAATTGAAAACAATTAATCATTACACAAATAGGGAACGATATATTGAAGAAGATAGATCCCTGTGAGGGGCAAGGTCAGGTATTTAAAACAAGAAAGCTGCACCAGATGCCAGATGGCAAGGTGTGGATGAGGTAAAGTTTCAAAGGTGCTGGTCTGGGTGGGAAAGTACTAATACCTGTCCCCATGCCATACCATTGCCATTCTTCTCCACTGCTGCCGTAAGTCTTGGGCACAGGTGAAGGAGTTCCCTTTGAGCTTTTTGAAGCTGAAAGTCAGTGAACATTGGGCAGTGGATACTGATATTGTTTCCTTATTAGTTTCTCTTGCTCCTTTGCTTTCAGAATTTGGAGTTTTGCAATTTTTTCTTTTATACTTCCTGTTCGTATTCTATGACTTATTTTGAGTGGAAGGACTAAGGGGATTAACTCTATCAGTCTAGCAATTACTATAGGATACTTTCCCTTTTCTGTTTCTGCCATCCTATATGGTTAAATTGTTTCAGCCGTATCAGTGCATAATAGCATATAACTCTTTTTTTTTTCCTTAGAAAATTTCTTCTGCATTCTGATGCTGTACTTTCTTGCTAGTGGTAGGTTATGTAGTTTAATATTTTATATTAGTGATGGTTTTGATGGTATTTTGCTTATATGAGTTTTCTAATTTGATAGTTTTTAAACTAACATGTGTTTATTTTTAAGTATACTTTTAACAGGAGTTAGGATCTTACTATAGTATTAACTATATCGACAACTGTCGTTGAGATGGACGAAAATTTTATTAAGGATGGGCTTGAAGATGTGACTTGGCTGTGCTCCCTTTCAGAGTCTGAGATTGTAAGTGTTTTGTATGTATAGTTGATCACATCATTTGTCTCGTTATTTATAAATTCTTTTGTCTAGTTGTATTAGATATTATTTCTTTCAGTCTTTTTGTTTCACTTCAAAAATTAGTAAAAAGGTAGAGACCTTGGTTGTTAGTAAAAATTTCATGTAGTGATCATATTCTTAATATAGTTGCATTATAATTATGGAAACTTATATTGAAACTGTAATATTTATCAGCAACACCAATGAATATCATTGATATATAAATTGCTCATATACACCTAGTAATACTTGCTCCTTTAGTTATTAGTATTATTACTGTTGTTGAGTGTTGAGGGTGTTGTTGTTATTACTTAATATGTTTCTGTAATGGCGCCCTTATGATTTTTGAGTGGGTTTTGTTGTTATTACTTAATATTCATGGGATTAATCAGTCCTCTCACTGCCAACCAACAGCGACATATTTTCATGATTTCATCTATTCGACCTGTCATAATATGGTTTTGTTCTTTTTTGTACTTGCAGTTGCATGTATACATATTGATGTGTGGTATGCCTTTATGTCTTTATGCATGTTGACCAGTGTTTATCATGGTTCTATGGATTTTCATTAGGGAAGTATAGGAACTTTGAGGTTGATTTATTTAGTTAAGTGTCAAATTAATTATTTTGAATTCTAATTCATTCTGTTTAAAAGGAAATGAAGGAAGAAAATTTCTTGAAAATTACTTTTGATATGGTGATATTTTTCTTTCTAAACATATATTTTTTGCAAGTGGAAACTGAGGGTTTACTCACAAGATGCTCTACTACTCTCATTTTCCATAACATTTATCTACCTTTTACTTTAAACATGCAGTATTTGTATTTCATTTGAAACTTCTTATAATTTTCAGAATTTAAAATTCTGGCAGGATATGCTGATTAGCTTGAAATTGCTGATCCTTCACCGTGCAAAAATGATAGGCCATGAGGAACTAGCCAAGAAATTCGACCTTAAAATGCTTCGAGCCATTGGTATGCTTTTTGTTTATGTATGCACTTTTTGTAAGTGTAAATGTATAATCTTCCTTTATATTACATATAAACTGTTATTACTTTTCTCAAGTTGATTGATCTGTCTCCAATTGTTTTGTTTATTATTGTTATAGAATGTTGATACTGAAGGTGAGACATGGTACAAGAGGCTCTAGTAAGAAGGGGAAAAGGAAATCGTAGATCCCCTGAAATATTAGAAATTGAGTTTAACTTTGATTCAGGATCTAGTTTAGTTTTTTTTCATGTTTATCTAAGTTTGAAGGTTATGTCCAGACAAGTGGAGTGCTCCTTTTGATTCCTCTTTTTGAGAACACTGTGGCTTTGCTGTCACAGTTCATTAGCTATTGAGTAATATGATAACATGAATGGATCTGGATCTCCTGTTTTTCTCTAAAATAAGTGGGCCTCAGAGGGAGAACAACACCTCTGCTAGTTATAGAAATTGTTGTTTGGACTATAGTAGTACAAACATGAACTATTTAAACTGACTTCATATCAACAGTTCAATAATTGGGCAAAAATTAGCGACACTCCTTCAACTTACTCCCTTTTTAAGAACACCCTCTATTGTTTCCATTGTTTTAAAGTTGAAACACGCCCCTAAATTCTTTATCTGAATCAATCTACTCCTTCCATCCTAAGACTGTTAGCTAAGTTAATGGGCACTTGTATGACCCTGATGCTGTATGGATTTTTAGCCACTCTATACACTATAAATTTATTTATAATGTTGAGTTGATGTCAGAAGCTGAGTTACAGAAAACATAATAGCTTTTGGGATGACTAAACATTTCACTCACTCCTTGTACATGCAACAACTTTGTCACACTAATTGGGAACTCTTTCAATCTTCTATTTGTTTGGCACTTCCCCATACTAGAAAAAGTCCTTAACTATAGAATGCTGAACTCCACTTTTTTATAAGCAAAAACAAATATGTTGGTCAAGGTTGTCAAGATCGAGCTCTTATATAGGATCGTTCAAGGGATAAAAATGATCGAATCACAAGATCCTACCAATTATATATATATAATTTACAAATAAACTTAACATTATGAAAATTGTAGCATACATTAACAACACTCTCACTCCTTGACCTTGCCCCAGTAGATGCACCAAATTCCATTTAACAAAAAAAGAAAAAGAAAAAAGAAGAAGCTATAATAGCAACAAATTTGTAAGAACTAAAACACTTTAATATTTGAGAGTATAGACAGTAATACCTAGGAACCCTAATGACTACTTTAGACACTGCTACAAAGAAAGCTTCTAAGTCAACCTCTGCGATGGCTCAGGGTTTCTTACACAACCAGAGCCAGAAAGCAGCGTTCTGGCTTGGGTTCTTGGGGGAAGCCAGGATTGCACAGGATCATGCAATCCTATGATCTTATGATCTTGATCGCGATCCTGAATTGATCCCGGAAGAACTAAGTATGATCGGGATTGTCTTAGGTAGTAAGATCTTATAATCCTATGACCTTACGAGTAAACTAGCGATCTTGACAACCTTGATGTAGCTATTAATTTTGCGACGGAATCTGCTTTGCTTCTCAATTTTATGTTGAATGTGAAAGTAAATCCAATATCTGGATATTTCTTCTTGGTTATTAAATAGGGAAGAAGTCTTTGATTACATATTAATACCATCTGGTCTCCTGGTGATGGTGGCCTACCACTTGTGGCTCCTCTTTGGAATTGGAATCATAAAACACCCCATCAAAACTGTTATTGATGTTAATGCCATTAATTGCCACTTCTAGATTTGAGCTATGAATCCTATGATGGAGGTACATATATATTTTATTTCCTTTTTCTGTTACATGTACACGACGTATCCAGGAATATGGTGTTCTTGCCGTGCAGTTTTGGTTAGTGGTTGAAATCAGGAGAAATTAGCTAGTTCCTTTGTAGGACAAAAATCAGCCTTGTTTGTCTGTCAAGTTCTTCTGCATATCAGCCTATTTCTTCATGGGATTCCTGTTGAATGTGCAGTCTATAGGATATTTTTAGCCGTGCAGAAATCCTCATCAATGTGCCCTTCAAGAAAACTTATTTGAAGTGAACTTCTGGTTGTGTTTATGTAACATACCATGCAGAAATCCTCATCAATGTGTCATCCCAGAAACTCTTCCTTTCTCTCTCTGTGACATACTCTGCTGGAGCTATTATATCAGTGTCTTTGTACGGGTTATAGTTAATTTCATATTGTGTGAATTGGTTAAAGGCCAAAAAGCTAACATCAAGGCCATGTGTTGTGCATGTGATTGTCTTAGTTAATAGTTCATGGATGGAGGGACTTGATTTGCTAAAAAGGAGGTTGATGGGGTGCTTCAAACAATTTGAAACAAGAGGAGTTTCCTTATTAAAAATGAAGGGTGTTACTAAATTTTTGCCTAATAAATATAAATAACCAATAATTTGATTTTATGAAAAAAAATTATTTGTACTTAATTTCAAAATTGATTTTTTTAAAAAAAATTTATTTGTACATATATTAGGTCTCTGATTAAGTGCACATAGCTATGGACTGGTTCTTTGTTTGTATAACAAGAATTAAATAAATTAATGTTCTAAAATGTTCTTTGTTTGCATCCCGGGATATCATTGTCTTGATCTCCCCACTCTCTCCCTTGTCTTCCTTCTTTTTTCTCCTTGTCTTGGCACAATGAAGGACTCTGAATAAGATTGGAAATCTAAAAGATGTTATTTAAATTGGAGGTATGTAATGACTGCCCCAAGCTTACACAGTAACTCAGTGAATTGCTGGAATGATGGAATCTTTTATTTGCAACATTTAGTGGTTCTGGTTACTATTCATAACTTTTTCCTGATTCATGCATGTGATTTGAATTGCTGATACTTGAATAGAATTGAATTTTGCGGTTCTAATTGTGTTGGAATTCTTACTTCTAGATTAATGATTATTAGTCCACATATTGTGCTAGTACCTCATTGCTTATATGATTATTTAAACTCATTTAGATGTGCTGCACTTTCTGACCTCCTATGAGAATTTATGCAGCACTTGTTTTGATGGAATCTCTCAAAGCACAGGTAAAAGATTCATCACTGATTCCAGATATGGTGAAGTCTACTGCTTTCTTAGATGCTTGCAACTTATTGAAATGTGATCATGTGGGTGTTATGAGTATTGAAGAGATAAGTACAAATATTGGTGCTGATCTACAAAGATTTTTTAATAGGTATGCTTACCTGCTGACTTACATCTCTTGCTTATTGTTTTAACTTTGTCAATATCAAGGACAAGTGAAATTTTGCTGGTCTGAATTATTTGACTTTACAAACTCAAACTCTCCATAGCCAATTTTTTCTTAATAAGAAATCAGTCAATCGTTTTGCATTTCGAGTGATTTGCTCTATGAGACTGGGACTAAATTGACTGCAACTTCTTCATGTACATTAACATGGTGATACTATATTACTAATGAGTACAGAACAAATGAGAACCATCTCATTCTATTCCGTGAACAGCCATGAAATATTTGACCACGCACTATAAACAAATAGAAAGGAACAAAGCTACTGAAATTCTAAGTTTTCCTTTTATGCTGTGTGCGTGTGCGCACAGTAGCTTGACCAAGAATTTTGTCTCCTGAAAGTATCAATTTATTGTTACATGTGATATATTCAATAATAGTTTTCGCAAGTGATTCATGCATTTTTACAATCTTCTTTATCCATTTCATTCTCTATTCCTCTTCCTGCTGTCTTTCCTCCTTTCTGTTCCTTCTTTCCTTTGCTCATCTTCCCTGACATCCTTGTAAACGATTGGGAACCTAATGTTCTTTGGGCATAAAATATAGTTACTGATAAAAATTGTTGGAAAATGCTTACAACAGTGAACATCAGTTTTCAGTTCTTGTTCAGTTGTTCT
The DNA here is from genome assembly GCA_034509205.1 of Ceratonia siliqua. NCBI lineage: Eukaryota > Viridiplantae > Streptophyta > Magnoliopsida > Fabales > Fabaceae > Ceratonia > Ceratonia siliqua. Next base: position 2,133,295 of record JASKGM010000009.1, read on the forward strand.
CTTCATTATAATTAAATATTTTCAATTTTGGCAAAAAATTCCACCCTGTGATCTTTTGTTTTTATTATATCTATATATTTCAATATTCATATTCTGATTTGTTTGTACAGGCCACAGGCAGCAGTGGGATCCAAACGAAAGAAGCAGAAAGTTGAGAGTAGAGAATTATAGATTTAGCTGTTCAAGGAACTGAAAATTCTAGCTGATTGATAACTGTCTGCATTACCACCTTGTGGCTGTGGAAACTCAAGATTTTGAATGACCTCCTCATTGCAAATACACATGCATTAACAGTTTTATATTTATAGGTTGAAATACTTTCTTGTTAAAAAAACCCTATTCTGTTAGCATTTTGGAGAAATAACTGGAGCTTGTTTGTGCATGAAATTTCAAAAATTTGTTGCAAGGGGAGGTGATGAGAAGCAGGTACTATTTCACAAAGGTTTTGTAATCCTGTAACTTTGTAATCTTACACGTCACCAAATTTAAATTTTGATATGCACTGTAATTTAATTAATGGTTCTTACTAGCAATTTAATTAATGGTTCTCAGTAGCACATGGTTTTTGTTTTCAATGAAAATTAGTGCAACGAAAAGAAATCATGCGTTTACACTTTAGGAGAGTGGAGCTACATTCTTGTGCTTTGATTAGATGAAAGAGAATCAATAGAATATGGAAAGAAAAACAGTAGCAATTCAAATTTTTCCTCTTATTTAAAAGTTAATGATTGAATAAAGTTATGCAGAGTAACTTTTGATATACAAGGTCTGATTGTATAAGCATATTCATGTGTGGTTGTATAACAAAGGAGAAGTTAGCACAACCAAAATGGCGTTTTTTGTCTTCCTGTTACGTAGGTAGATGTGGTACTTAATGGTCTACATAAGTAGTTAATTTGTCACGTGAAAGATACTTCAATTTTTTTTGTTAGTGGGGTTAACAGTTAGGAGAAGGAACAATCTTAGTGATGTTATAAATTGTAGGATAATAATAAGATCAAAAATAATTAAGGAACAAACCTAAAACTTGGTGAAGAGTTTAGGAACTAAAATTATCCTTTAGCCTAATTTCAGTAATAGTCTCAAAATATATCATGTAAATATTTAAGATATATATATATAAGTGAAATGGATATTAAAGTGTTCCCTTAAAATTCACATTATATATGTTAAATTTTAGATGAAAAATATCTTATAATTATTAAGTAATATAGCAAAACAAATTACATGGAATTGAATTTTAAAACACAAACTAATTTTAAGTCTGAACTAAAAGAGACATGGAAATAGAAGAAACCATTTATATTTTTATATATTAATAAATTGATAACTATTTTTTTTCTTCAATAGTTATTTTTTATTTGGTTAAAAGTTAAATCAAGAACTATTTTTTTTTAAAATATAATGTATATAAAATTGAAAATTTTTTGAAATCTCCTCATTTTCATAATTTGAATATATATATATATATTGGTTAAAAGTTAAATCAAGAACTATTTTTTTTAAATATAATGTATATAAAATTGAAAAATTTTGAAATCTCCTCATTTTCATAATTTGAATATAT
>JASKGM010000009.1:2134961-2149562 GCA_034509205.1 Ceratonia siliqua
TCTATAGTATATATATATATATATATATATATATATATATATATATATATATATAATGTTTTAGAATTACATATATTAAAGTAATAATTTAAGATATTCATTTCTTCTTTTATGTTTTAAATAATTTTAAAATATTATCTTAAAATAATAGTAAAAAATTATTATATATAATGAGATATTATTTTAAAATTAATATTTTTAAAATAAAAAGAAAAGAAAAGAAGAGAACACCGCTAAATAATTGATTATAAATATTGGATATGTGGGACATACCCTTCGCAACCCAACGCTATAAAACCCCCCTTCTTCTGTGGACTTCACCTCAGCCTCGGCAGCCTCAGCCTCATTTCATCTCTCATCTCCACATTGAAGCGCGATGGAGCTTGTGACTGGAAACGGCGTTAACTTTTTTCTCAAAAACTCAACTGAGTTGCCCTTGCCCTTGCCTCACTCGAACGGCTCGACTCAGTTAGTTTATCCCTCTGATTCTACCGATTTCAGCAACGTCGATCCTTCTCGAGTTTTCGTCAGGAAGGTCAGGCGTCTGATCGTTAAGGTTAGTGCCTTCTTCGTCTTCTTCCTCTTTATTTGGTTTTCTGAACTATTTCCCGTCAGAACGATGACCATGGAGTCTCACTGATCGTAAATGCTTTTTATTTGGGTTTTTTTTTAATCCTCAATCAGTTGAGATATGCTGTAATTTTGAAAATTTGTTATCAAATTGTTAGAGACACTAAAAAAGTGGAGAGGAAAACGGAAAATGTTCTAGAATGTGATATTTTAGATGAAATTATCTCTAGATTTTATTAAGTTAATATTTTTTTGTGTGTTTTCAAAAGCATTATATTTTTATTTTAGATAATTCTAAAATGATTCTTCATAACAAATAGAGAAGATGGAGTCTGATCTTATGAGACCAGAATTTTCTTAGTTTTATTTTACGGGTTTTAATTTTTTTTTGGATTTCAAATTTTATTTTTAAATTATGTATAAATAAATTTTTACATATTTTTGTTAAATCTATCTTTATATGAAATATTATGTTAAAATTATTTAAAATAAAAAATTTGTGTCGATCTAAAATACAGGAGGTCCAGAGGCACCTGATTGAAAATATTTAATGCTCATATTGAGTTATTCTTTATAATTTCTCATATAGTACACTATTTTAAAATAGTGTGGACTGTGGAGGCAGTTTATTCTCGTATGATGCCCTACATAGTGTTTCAAAATAATAAATTACATTTTATTAAATATTATTTTAGAATATAATGTTTTTATTTTAAGAGTGAACAAAGAAAAATTGTCTTATAAACATCAAATTCATGGTGTTAGATATAATATCTTCCTTTTATCCATTTAGTTAAGAAAAGTGTGTATAATTATTTTTAAAATTAAATAAATATTTTTTATAAAAAACAAAATAAAAAAGATAAATAATGTATGATATTATTTGATGTTTCATATAAATAATAATAATAATAATAATAATTTTAATTTGTTTTAAATTATTTGTTAATTTAATTTAATTTATTATTATTTTGAATATATTATTTGATTTTATTTTTAAAATTTTTTTAACTAATTTATTTATCTAATTATTTTTCTTTCTTATCATCTTTCAAATATAATTATTTTTTATTATAATAAAAAATTATTTAATATTTTTTTAATATTTATGTTATTATTTAAACGTTAAATAAAAAAGAAAATAATAAATAAATTTTCCAAATACCTCTAAAAATATCTTTCTTTCTTGTGGTCTGTTTCCTCTGCATTACTTGTCACTCTGTTCCATTATTTGGTTTGGTGGTGTGTCTTCGTCCCAGACTCCTACGTAAGGCAAGACAAACAACGCCTGTGAACAGATCCACGTGGCCAAAACAAAATTATTTTTAACACATTAAAAAAATAAAATTGAAACAAAATTATAATCTCAAATGTTAAAATGATACAAATTTTTAAAAAGTATTATATTTTTTTATTTAATATAAACAAATGATTCAAGTATACTAGTAAAAGCACTATTAGGTAAAAGAGAAGTGATTTAGGATGTTGTGAGTTTCAGTGGAAATTAAATAAAAAAAATGTAAAGGAGATATAAATAGATGATATTATTATTTTTAATAATTATGGTTTAAGAATTTATTAGCAAAAAATATATAGTTAGAGGCAGAAATTATTAAAAAGAAAAGATGTCTGATAAATTAATAAATAATTAGGAAGATAATTAGTTCAATAAATAAGGGGCGGGAATATCTAATTAGATGTTTGTGCTGGTCACGTGGAGAGGGAGATATTTATGTTGATAAGGAGTTAAATATTAATTTAACCTAAACTAGTATTTCGTGATAAAGAAAATAAAATAAAAAACATTTAGATATATAAATAAATGAATAAATTATTTTTAGAATTCTCGTGTGTCGTGTCATGAGCTATTCTATTTTAGAGTAGAATACTTTTTTTTTTCTTTTTAAGATTTTTCACCTGAATATTATAACAAAGTTTAGAAATACTTTCAATTCATTATGAAATAAATGCTTTCTTAAAAATCAATTTATATATTTACAGTTAAGTAAAATTTATTTTTAATATATATAATCACATTGATATATATAATTTTTATTAATTAGATTTATAATAATTTTAAAAAATGTAGTAATTATATTTTTAATTATAATTGTTTATAAAAAATTTTGGAACCTTATAATAATTTATTATTATTTAATACTGAAAAACAATGATAAGAATAATAAATATAAGAATAAAATTTATTCAATATTTTTAAGAATATTTTATTTTAAAATAATATCTTATAATTTTTTTTATCTTATGAGTATTGCTTTAATATAATTTGAAAATTTGAATTATTAGAGGATAGAGGAAATATACCATAAAACACTATATTAAAATATAATATTATTTAAATAAAGTTATCTCTAAGTATAGAAAAAAAATTCCAGGGTAATGGGAACTCGGTCGAGTAGCTAGGGTCAGATTGTGATGGGCGAGCATCACGGTTTTGTCCTGATGCTATCTGAGATGACACGTGACCCCACAAAGTCCAAGCAGAATCCGTGATCGCTCTTTTTTATTTGATGGGTCTCACAAATAGTCTAGTTTTACGTGGCAGACCCGCCGCGTCTCTTCAATCGCCTCTTTTACCAACCAGCGTAACTTTCCATATTACCTAATTCCAAACCCTCCCTCCCTCCAACGATTCCCACATAGTTAATTACTCACTTCTCAACTCTTTCTTCAGCTTCAATTCCCATGTCCTCCATGGATCCTACTCGTGCTTTTGTCAGAAATGTCAGGCGTGTTGTTGTCAAGGTCTCATTTTTATCAACATTTTCTACCATATTTTCTATATCATTGATGCAATTTTTTGAACTGTTATTAAATAATGAAATCTTTAAGAAAACAATGAAGAAACAGAAGTACTATCAGCAATGTCTCGAATTTATTACGTTGTTATGTTCTGTATTTTCCTGTTGAAAGATCGGTGTAATATATCTATCTTGATGGGTTCAATGAAAATTTGACGAGATTTGTTTTGCTTTTCTTTTCCTTGATAAGTTTTAATACTGTATGTGTTTTTTTTTTTTGATTTATTTCTGATAAAAGTTATAATCAAGGCAACTTCAGTTTGAGCTCAAAATGATTAGGCATGTGACTTGATATATTAAGCTACAATTTATTGCCCTGGAATTTTCAAATCGCTTTGCTTTTACTTTCAATGACTAGTCTTGAATAATCAATTATTTTTTCACGTTCTGCAATTAACTCATTTATTTATTTTATAATTGCAGGTTGGAACAGCTGTGGTTACTCGAAGTGATGGAAGATTAGCATTAGGCAGACTTGGTGCTCTCTGTGAGCAGGTATTGCAAAATATTCCAGTCTAAGAATAAGACTTCGTTTTTCTCTTTTTTCTGTAATATTTCTAATCTAAAGTTCTTGGGAGAAGAGAACTAAAGATTATTGATGGGAAAAGGGAAAAAGAGAGTGGTAAATGGAGGGAGACAGTTCTCTATCCGTGTCCTACTGAAAGGGCAATGAACTTAAAAACATTTTCTTAGAAATAGTTCAGTGGGTCACTTGTCATGGAATTTTTTGGGACTGAAAGTTGTAAATTCCTGCAGCTTAAAGAACTAAACACTCAAGGGTATGAGGTTATATTGGTGACATCAGGTGCTGTTGGTCTTGGCCGCCAAAGATTGAGATACCGCAGATTGGCCAATAGCAGGTTTCATATGGTCTCTTTTGCTATAATAACTATCTTTCCTCGTTTACAAATTTCATTACATCAATTTATAGAAAATGATGAAAGCTTTAGCTGTATGTGATGTTCCCCCAAAAATATCAAAACAGAAAATTATATGGGTTTCCATTGAGTTCTGCATTGTCTTGTAGTAGTTAAAAAATGTTTCCCCTGAAATATTCCCTTTCATTAAATAATTAGGATTAGACCAGCATAGTATTGAAAGCCTTCATGCAGACTTTGCATGTTTTTATTGAATTAAGGTGGAGTTTAAGAAATGGAGATAAAGAATGATGAGCCTGAATAAAACCTTTTACTTATTATGCAGCTTTTCTGATCTTCAAAAGCCACAAGGTGAGCTTGATGGAAAAGCCTGTGCAGCTGTTGGCCAGAGTAGTCTCATGGCTCTCTATGATACCATGTTCAGCCAGGTAGGCACTAAATTAATCTGCTAATTCAATATGCCTTCAACTCAACATGTGTTGTACCTTCGTACATTAGAAGGTGCTTTGAATAATGTCATATTGTTTCCTTCGTATTGGTGCTAATATGAGATTTGCCTGGTGCAGCTTGATGTCACTTCATCACAACTTCTTGTGAATGATGGTTTCTTTAGGGATGCAGGTTTCAGAAAACAACTGTCGGACACAGTGAACTCATTATTAGATTTAAGGGTTATTCCTATTTTCAATGAAAATGATGCTGTTAGTACTAGGAAGGCACCATATGAGGTATGCTGGTTTTCCTTGTGCTTTTTAACTTGAATTATGTCTATTTTTATTTTTGCTTTTGATTGTTTTTCTTTCCTTTCCTCTTCATTCAACCATCCTCCTTTTCCCAAGACTAAAAAGGAATAAAAGATAAGGAAAACAGAAAACAATTAGTTGATTCTAGTAATCTGGCTGATTTTATCACAACTTTCTGGGATCAATATTATTGTAAAACTTCAAAACTCTTTCTTTTTCCATCAACAATAGTTAGTTTGATTCTCTTGGCCTTTGTGATATGTCATATGTAATTACCTCTTATTTTAAGCTCTATCTGCAGGATTCTTCTGGTATTTTCTGGGATAATGACAGTTTGGCGGGTCTATTGGCACTGGAACTGAAAGCTGACCTTCTTGTTTTATTGAGTGATGTAGAGGGCCTATATAGTGGTCCTCCAAGTGACCCAAACTCAAAGCTAATTCATACTTATGTAAAAGAGAAACATCAAGGAGAAATTACTTTTGGAGACAAGTCAAGATTGGGCAGAGGGGGTATGACTGCTAAAGTCAATGCTGCAGTTTGTGCTGCTTATGCTGGCACCCCAGTGATTATTACTAGGTATATTTTATTGTGTTTTTACTGATAGAGCAAAATGTTTTTGCTACATATATCTTTTTTTTGGTTTTATTTTTAGATTCAATATACTCGTAATGAAATTGTTTTCATTATTGATTAATCGGTGTTAGGCCTTACTATTGAGGGAATCATCCCCAATAGTAATTGTGGACAAAGCATCAGGATAAAAAATGCAATGAATTGGGATTTTCTCATGAATTGGTTTGTAACAGCTGATTCCTTTTCCATGGTTTTGAAGCTGTACCAAAGGATTTTTTTTTTTATAATAATTTTCTAAACAACATTTAAAGCTGGTAATGGATGTCATTTGACCTGACATGGTGCATAGATGTTCAACTTCCACCAAGTCAGGACAAAGAGTTCAGTCTGATAGTCTGCATCAGGTTGAAATAATTATAATGCTATAGATCTCCCCAAAAATTAAAAAAAGATGGCTTTTTTCTTGTTGCAACAATTGTTATTTACTTTAGGTTTCTATATCTGGAAAATCAACTATTTGAAGTGATATAGATCTCACATTAAAAAAAGATGGCTTTTTTCTTGTTGCAACAATTGTTATTTACTTTAGGTTTCTATATCTGGAAAATCAACTATTTGAAGTGATAAAAAGAGATTCTGATTTCTGTTTTGAGCAATAATTTTGATTCTTTTCTTATGCCTACTTCTTTGCACTTTCAAATATGTGTAAAGTACGTGCATTTAGTACATAAGTACAAGTATACATAAGGATTTACATATTTTACTGACTTTACATTGGATTCAACCTCCTTTCAAGTGGTTATGCCACAGACAACATTATAAGAGTGCTTCAAGGGGAGAGAATAGGAACAGTCTTTCATAAAGATGCACATTTGTGGGTCAGCATTAAAGAAGTGAGCGCACATGCAATGGCAGTTGCTGCACGTGATAGTTCTAGGAGACTTCAAGTAAGTATGGTAACATATTAATGAGTGTAAAAGGCCTGGTTTACACCTTCTACTCGTTTCTTTCTTATTTTTTCCTGGGGGTGGGGTAGCGATTATGGTCAATGTAGTGAACGAAGCAGGTAATTTCATTTCTGTATATTTTGATGTTTTGGGTTTCAGGTCTTGGGTTCTGAAGAAAGGAGGAAAATCTTGCTGGATATAGCTGATGCATTGGAGGCAAATGAAAGTATGATAAGGCTTGAGAATGGGGCTGATGTTGCTAGTGCAGAGGAGGCTGGATATGAGAAATCACTGATATCACGTTTAACCCTGAAGCCTGAGAAGGTAATCAATTAGTTATTTACTTATAGTTAAATATTGAAGGATAATTTGCTCTGCTTTCTATTGTTTTCACTGTCCAAATAACACTGGCTTCTCACTTTCCAAAGGATGTTTTCATGAAGTTTTTTCTGTGAGCATGTTCTTGTCTTACGATTATTGTATTTTACAGATCGCTGGCCTTGTAAAGTCTATACGCATGCTGGCAAACATGGAAGAGCCAGTTGGTCAGATTTTAAAGAGAACAGAGGTTGAAACCCCTTACATAATGATGTCCTTAACAAATTGATAACTAACATGTGAAAATGGCTTTGTGAACAACAAATTGTGGAATAGTTTTTTCAAAAAATCTCACTTCTTTCTGTAAAATAAAGCATATCCTCACTGCTTTGACCAAAAAATAAATAATTTCACAAAAACTATAAATATTACCGTTTAACACTCATTTTGATTGTTCTGTTACTTGTATCCAGCTTGCTGATAAACTCATACTGGAGAAAATATCATGTCCGTTGGGTGTCCTTCTGGTTATCTTTGAGTCTCGACCTGATGCCCTTGTTCAGGTAAAGATAAGATACATACTCCTTTTTATCCATCCTCCAACTTCAACAAACTGCTAAGAAAGTCACAGATATGTAGTAACAGGCTTACATTGTTTTAGAATATTATTTAGTTTAAAAAAAATCCTTTGGTTTTATGTGATCTTCTATGTCAACTTTTATACATAAGGTATGCTGTTGTGAGAAATTTTTTTGTCATATTGAATATTGATCTTTAAGTTGTTTGTTGACATGGTCTAATAGATAGTTGCATTGGCGATTCGAAGTGGGAATGGTATACTGCTTAAAGGAGGAAAGGAAGCCAAACGGTCAAATGCAGTCTTGCACAAGGTTTATCTAATTACTCGTTGAGGCTTTCGTTTTTTAAGATTAATCTGAATCATAATTAGCTGTTTTTGTTTCCTTCACTATAGTTAATATTCCAATGTTCATGTTTCTTCATTATTGTAGGTCATTACTTCAGTCGTTCCAGAGAATGTCGGTGACAAACTTATTGGACTTGTGACTTCAAGAGAAGAAATTCCAGATCTGCTCAAGGTAGATACTATTAAGTAAAATTCTTGATTATTATTTGTCTGAGATGGTTTTCAACTAATTCTACTCTGCAACAGCTTGATGATGTGATAGATCTTGTAGTCCCCAGAGGTAGTAATAAGCTTGTTTCTCAAATCAAGGAGTCAACAAAAATTCCTGTTCTTGGTCATGCTGGTAATATATGTTATATAATATTATTACCTTTAATTGTGTTTAAGAACTAAAGCTTCTACTAAATTATTACTTTTGTCATGTAGATGGAATTTGTCATGTGTATGTTGACAAGTCAGCTAATATTGATATGGCAAAGCAGATTGTTAGGGATGCAAAAATTGATTATCCTGCAGCATGTAATGCAATGGTAATTGCAGTTAACATCTCTTGCAATGCGTTCTAATATTTTTTCATCTACATTCACCTCTTCTTTTGAGCTTTGCTGATTTGTTATGCATGATATGGATTGAATCTATGGACTGTGTTCACTAACATATTGTATCCTGATGTTCTCAGGAAACACTTCTTATACACAAGGATCTGTCAAATAACGGTGGGCTTAATGAAATTGTTGTTGAACTCCAACGTGAAGGTTTGGCCATACTTTTAAATGGATTTATGACCAACAGAATGCACATTCAAATTGGGGAAGAATATTTTTTCATTTTTAATCCCTGTTTTACACCCTATTATATCTTAGATTTCTGATATTGATGATACTTTTCTTTTTTCTTTTTCCTTTTTCATATTGTAGTCAAGCAAAGTCTAGATATTCTGTGTACCAAAACGGTAGCTAATTTTGTTTTTGAGAAATGAACTGGCAGTGAAATGTGCATGTTAATCTGCAAAGAAAAAAACGACTACAGTCTAGGGATTGGTATTTTTACTAAAATTTAACTCAATGCAAGCTTTAGTAGGTTTAAAACATTTGTAGTGGATTAGTCTTGAATGTTTATTCAAAAAAATCAATCAGTTTTATCACGAGACAAAAATTTGACAAAATTTTATTTCTAGTAATATGTATTTTGGGGCTTTATTCTTTCTTAAGTAAAAGGAAACTCCTCAGTTTTGGTTATTAATATAGTAAAGGAAAAAATAAAACCTATTTGCTCTGAGGATATCAGTTTTAGATATAATTTATTAAAATATATTTTTGAAGTGTATTTTTTTGTAGTCATTTTCTTTTCTTAATAATTGCTTGGATATGGGTGGGGGGTGCAAGTCATATTTATCTTAGTTTCTTTGGAAAAATGGAAAGAGTATAAATTAGCATTAACATGATTGCTGCAAACTAATTTGTTGGCAGGTGTTAAACTATATGGTGGACCAAGAGCCAGTGCCTTATTAAATCTTACTGAAACCGGCTCCTTCCATCGTGAATACAGCTCACTGGCTTGCACAATTGAAATCGTAGATGATGTATTTGCTGCCATTGACCACATACATAAAAATGGAAGGCATGTTCGGGTCCTCTACATTCTTCTTCATTTGAATTCTCTATATTATTCACATTTCAAGGCTAAAGTCTTTCTTGCATTCCTGTTTTTGCAGTGCTCATACTGAATGCATTGTTACAGAAGACTCTGAAGTTGCTGAAACTTTCCTACATCAAGTTGACAGGTAGGCTAGAAATAAAAAAAAAAAAAATTGACAGTATACTAATTTTGCATAATAAGATGGTGGTGTACTTCAGCTACCTGCCTAATTAGTCTGAACCTCCAGCTTCTTCATCTTTGCCAAGTTTGACCCATTATTTCAAAGGTAGGCATAGCATAGGTATCCAAATATCCAGTTCTTCATTGCAGATACTTTTTCTTGAGCGCCATGTTGTACCTTGTGATGAATTTCCAGTTACTCCATCAAGTTGGTACTTCCGTGCAGAAAAAACCTTGAATACTGGAAATACCTATTGTTTTAATTCCTTTAAACATAGAGTTTATCTCTGAAAAGGCTTCTTGTGATTTTAGATGTTTGTCTGTACGAGGACACCTGCCATCTTTCTTGGGACACAATTCATATTTCACCTTTAAATAGTATTCATTATTCAATGAATTTCTGTACTTTGTTAAGATGTTGCCAATCTTGGATAACGTATTATTGCTATATACACATACAGTGCTGCTATATTCCACAATGCAAGTACAAGGTTTTGTGATGGAGCTCGCTTTGGGCTTGGTGCAGAGGTAATGTGTTTTCCAAAAGTCTCCTGCTAGTAAACATGTTTACTTTTTTTTTTTTTTCTCATCTGGATTTGGTTTCATCAATGGTTGAACAGGTTGGAATAAGTACAAGTCGAATTCATGCCCGAGGTCCCGTAGGAGTCGAGGGGTTGTTAACAAACAGATGGTATTGAATTCTGCTCCATTTTTCTTTCTAACTAACTAAGAAAAAAAAAAAGTTCAACTGAACAACATTTCTAGTTATTGATGAATGCTTTTGCAAAAGATTCTACCCTTGAGCCTGCACTCAAGTTCATGTTATTTGTATTTCCTCAATCTTGCGTACATGTAGAAGTATTAGAATCTCATCTCTCCTATATTTTCCTCATTTACAATGAAGTTCTTTTTTGGTGATTTTATACTATACAACTGTTAAAGTGGTTGCATCTGAGTTAAAGTGGCTCCACTTAATTTTTTTTTTCTGCCAAATTTAGATACAGTCATCTAGACAGTTTACAAATGAGGTTTGTGTAAATAGCATTACTTGTAATTTTATTGTTGTCTAAATGATAAAATACAATGCAGGATATTGAGAGGGAGTGGGCATGTGGTAGATGGTGATCGAAGGGTCAATTATACTCACAAGGAACTTCCACTAAAAGCATAAACTTGAAGCTAGGGATCAGTTTAAGCTACTACGGATGATAGTTATTTATCTCATGGAAAAGCAGTTTTTTTCCTGTTCTATTTTTAATATACAGCAGCTGCTGCGATGCTGGCATTGTATAATTACCAAATACAATTTGCCCCTTTCCAGTTTTTTTTTCTTACCTGGAGCATGTTCAGGGGGAAGAAAATAATCCAATGAGTGGTATTACGTTATTATTTACTTCTGTCTTTTATAAATTACTGCCTGAGGTAGGAAAACAGCAAGCAGTTGCTGATACAACATTAATGACATGCCTCATTTCATTTGAACCTACCCTCCATTCATAATGAGATCCTTGAGATAATTTCATTCAGGTGCAGATGTAGAAATGTCAATTCACTTGATCATAAGTTTTCTCAAAATCTAGCTGACGTAGAACCAAAGAACAATTGAGGGAGAATTAGAAGAGAAAATAGGGAGAACAGGCGAAATGAAGAAGAGATAACCAGAAAGGCAGAAGAATTTAGAGAGAATGAAGAGATAAACAAGTGAAAATTATTATGTTCATGAACCGATTAGAAGGTCTACAGCAAATGGTTTATATAAGAAACCATGAGAAAGAAAAGAAATAAAAAGCATCCTTAAAATTAGGCTTCAATCAGCATTCTGAAACTTAGCCTCAATCTAAGTCTTATGTCTATGCCTAAATTTCTACAAATAAAATACCATAAAAGATCTCATGCAACATAATAAACATAAGCATTTTTCTTCACTTTTCTATATACCCACCAGTATTCACCATCTTCACTCATTATTCAGCACCTCCATTTTTTTATAGAATCCATGAGCAAAGCATTTTTTTTTAAAGAAATTAAGAAATCTCTTCTTCCTCGCATTCTTTCATTAGATCTCTTATATTTTCTCCCTCAAGGCACAACATGGCTCAAAAGAATTCCGAGGTTCCAAAAACCTTAGGAAACACCTTTGGAAGATCAAAGCACGGCACGTATTCATGAAACTATCAAAAATTAAGACAGGTTGCTAATACTATATAAAGCATTAATCCTTCTTTTGGACTCCGATAAAATTTTAAACCAAACTGCTATCTCTCCTCTGAATGGGATTGTTTGATTGAGCATGTCAGATCAAATACAATTTGTTTTATCCATTAATGAGGATTACGCTTAGACCTAATCATGGATCGAATACGGGTTTAACTTTTATAAATTTTTAAAGAGTTTGAAATTCAACAAATCTTTGTATAAAATAAAGTTTGAATTCGGCCCAACTATCAAGTCTAGTTACGTCCATGGTTTGTTGCGAAATTTCTTTCAACAGCCATGGCAGATTAATAGAAATGATGTGGTAGATAATCATAATTTCTTTGTTTTCTTTTAGTTAGCTGCTTGGGGAAGTTATCCTTAACCCAAGAAGTTCTAACAAAATCATATACTTGAAAGCATACTACATGAATTCTAGCACACTTATTTATCAGTGGAATCAAACAGTTTCTGTAGAGGGATGAGAGTTGCTGAAAATGTGTTCATCTGATCAGGGGCTTCTTGAGAACTGCCATATAAAAATTCATCAAGGAAATCACAATTAGTGTTGATTTGATGAAAGCATATAACTTGATTTATTGGCATTTAACCTAAAATGTTCTAAATTCTGTCACTTATTTATTATTTATATTTAGATCTTATATTTCTTCTCCAAAATTTTTCATTGCTCCAAATTGCACTTCCGATTTTGCAAAGGAACTAAAACATTAGGAAATCCTTTTTCTTTATTACGATTTATGAAGATTATCTGATACTTAGTTAATCTCTGACAATTCTCACTATTCAGAGAGCTCAAAAAGCAGAAGAGAGAACCAGAATGTATATTTATTACTTTTTTGTGCATGGGCATATATTATCTTCTCTCCTAGTCCTAACTAGAAGCAGGGTAAGCGAAACTTTCATTCTTTTATAAATCAACATGATTTTTGGAATTTGCCAACAGTACTATTATAGTATTGAAGGCAATGCGACGATGTGTAATAAAATGAGGTGGGACTCACTTTTAAGTGGCACTCTAAGTAGTGGGCCCCATCGAACATTATAGTCATACGATTACAATGTAATGTTTATCTTTTAGTACGCATGTCCTCTTACAAAAATATTTTTAATATTACCATAATATAATATTATTATAATTTATATTTTGTTATGTAATATGTTTTTAAATTATAATTAAATTAGTTACTAAGATTTAGAAAGAAATTACTTACGATATCAAAATGTTTATGACAACAATATTCGAATTTTCAATACTATGATAGTGCTACAAATGTTCTCCATGCTTACGGGGTCATTTTTATAAAAAGAATGTGAGATAACATTACACCTAAAAGAGTAGGTCGGTTTGCTTACTCATTTGTAATAAAAATTTTACCTTTTGGACCTTAATTACAACTTTGGTACATGAATTTCAAAACTCTACAAATCACCTCCCTTAATTTTAATAAATAATGAGAATGTTACTTGAAATAACGAGGTAAAATGTATGATTTTGAAAGTTAAGGGGGGTGGTTTGTATAGTTTTAAAACTTCATAGGTCAAAGTTGTAATTATGATATGCTTTAGGGGATAAATTACTATAACCTCTTATAAAATTTAGTAATATAACACTCAGTATTCTTCTTGTTTTAAAATGACACCCACTTCTTTTAGGAATGTGTATACTTTAGGGGATAAATTACCATAACTTCTCATGATATTTGGTAATATAACACTTAGCATCTTTTTTATTTTTGAAATGACACTCACCTCTTCTATGAAGGTGTAAAAATATCACTTTATTCTTAATATTAATTTGATAGGTGAATGAAAAATAAGGGTAAAATAATTTTTTCACACTATCATAAGAAAAGTGAATGTCATTTTAAAAAAAAAAAGAATACTGAATGTTGTATTATTAAACTTCAAAAAGGGTTATAGTAATTTACCCAATGTATTTTACCCTAATAAAATGAAGATTTCACAAGATTATGCCCCAAGATGTCTCCACAAGCATTTACTCATCATTCTCAATGATGTTCAAAACCTAGAATTCACCCAACTGGTTTTTTCTGTTGATTTACCTTCTATTATAATTTTTCAGAAAGCTTTGAGGTTTAAGGGAGTTTAAATGTCTCTCAGGTCTGAAAGCAAATCCAACTTTCGGTAATTAATATTTTTCCCTCTGGGGTGAATGAAAAAGCAAATCCTCAAATTTTCTAAATTCAGCAATTTAATTTGTACAAGGATTACTTATAATCAAATGTCTAGGGGCCCCTTTCATCAATAGTAAACTATCTTATAAATCTTTCAGACTAAGACTACAGATAAATTAAAGAGGAAGAAAAAAAAACTAATTCTGGAATTTGTAAGATGCTTAACTTACATAGGAAGAATCAAGAAGCCCTCTTTCTGAATCGATCCTTTACGGTAAGCAACTTTGTTGAAGTAGCGTACTTTAATTCCCTTTTGGTAGAGGTGGCAAAACGGGCTCAACCCGATGGGCTGGCCCGATCTAACCCGAAAAATAATAGGGCTGGGCTAGCAAAATACCAGCCGAAGTGGCCCGCGGCCCGAACGGGTCGGCCCGAATTGGCCCGATGGGCTAAACAATTTTTTTAAAAAAAATGATAAAAATAGCCTAAATACAATATATTACTTTTTTTTTCTACAATATAAGATTTATGGTCTACCTAATTGATTAACCTTAATTCATGTTACTTCTTTAGAGATATAGTTTTTTTCTCTCTATACTTTCCCTCAAGAATTTTATGGCCAAACATATTAAAAAAATCTAAATAATAGTGAAAATTT
>JASKGM010000009.1:2194711-2249699 GCA_034509205.1 Ceratonia siliqua
ACCTTGCCTGGAGCGTTGTTCTTCTACTCTCCTCCACCATTGCAGGGCCATGGACTTCAACTTCAGTTTTACAAATAAGACCTTTCTTTCCTCCTTCATCGGTTTCCACTCAAAGTAGTTCTCCAAGCTCGTCTCCCAATCTAAGTAGTCTTCTGTGTGCATTCTTCCTATGAAGTCAGTTACTTCAATCTTGATTCCCCCTCCATTGAGGTCAAGGGTGCGTACCAAGCGCTCCTCCAACCTATCTCGGTTGAGTCGCGATGATGCACCAGCGTCGTGGAATGGGTTCTCAAGTCCTTGAGAGGAACCTTCGTCTCCCGAGCTACTCTCCTGAAACTCTAAACCGACTTGCACACCCATTGGGGAATGGGTCCGACCCGGAAGCCCTCTCCTCCCCTCGGCACGTCCTTGACGTTGCAAGGCTTGGACAACCCGTGTCAAATCCTCGATCGATCTCCTAACCTCTGCCATTTCAGCTTGTTGTTCCAGATTTCCTCTCCCTCTGCCTCTAGCACGACCAGCCATAGGATCTGATACCACTTAATGGGGGTGTGGGGGAAATATGCGGGACGAACGAAGATGAACAACCAGAAATAAGGAAATGGCGAAAAAGATGAAGACTAGGTCTTCAGAGAAAAGACTCCTCTGATTTACTTCATAAAATAATATCCAAAAACTACTCTCTACAAGCTGCCCAATCCCTTTTATCAGGACCAACAAGTAAAAGGAGTGGGTCACGTGATACCCACGAGCCAACTAAAACACTACACCCAAACAACAGCACAGAACAAGCTTTACAAAGAAAAACAAGAACGCTATTACCCGGACAAAAGATAAAATAACAGTCAGAGGAAGCAGTAACTTGGAAGGTGAATGCTCCTGCATCACATATCCTACCAAATTTTCTCTCCATGATACACAACAAATTTGGTACAAAAATCAAGAGATTTCGATTTGACAATGCCGAAGATTATTTTAATTAGATTCTACCCTCATATTTCCAAAAGAAGGCTATCATCCATGAGTCATCTTGTATTAATACCCCCTAACAAAATGAGGTAACCAAGACAAAAAATTGGCATCTCTTAAACACTATCAGGGCCCTTCTCCTTCATCAAAATATACCTAAATCCTATTGGGGGAAGCTGTTCTTACATCTACTTATATAATCAAACGGTTGCCATCTCGTGTTCTTGATTCTAAAAGGCCTATGGAGTTTCTTTCTCAATTTTATCCTCATGTTAGAACCACCAATAACCTTACTCCTAGGATATTTAGCTCTACTTCCTATGTTCATGTTCATAGTCACCAAAGAGGGAAACTTGAGCCGTGCCATTAAATGCATCTTTATAGGCTATTCTCCTACTCAGCAAGGATATAAATGCTAACGTCCTCCCACTCGAAAATTCTATATCTCTGTTGATGTTACATTTGCTGAGGGAACCAATTATTTTTCCCAACCTTATCTTCAGGGAGAGACAGCCTATGTTGAAGATAAAAAAATTTTTGACTTGTCCTCCTTATCCTCTCTTCCTATCCAATCATCTGGATTTAATTCTGACCTTAACAAGGCTACAGATAATACTAATATTAATAATGGAAAATATGGTATGGTGTACTCAAGGAAGAAAGAAACCCCTTTTAATCTGATACGCGTTCAAGACTCTAATCTAAATGAGGTAAATACAAATTCTAAACTCCCTTCCCAGAGTGAGTCCATTAAATCAAAAATTTCAGACATTGATCTTTTACTTCCTATTGCAAAAAGGAAAGGAACCTGAGAGTGTACAAAAAGACCTTTATATCCTTTGTCTTACTCAGTTTCCTTCCAAAATTTCTCAGTTCCCTATCAGGTCTTCCTCACTAGTCTAAACTCTATTTCCATACCCAATAACCTATCTGAAGCCCTTTCCAAGGAAGAGTAGAGAAAAGTTATGAAAGTTGAAATAGACGCTCTTGAGAAAAATGGAACTTGGGAGCTAGTTGACCTACCCAGTGGAAAGAAACCAGTTGGATGTAAATGAGTGTTCACTGTGAAGTATAACGCAGATGGATCTCTAGAAAGATATACGGCCAAGCTTGTAGCAAAGGGGTATACTCAAACATATGGGGTAGATTACCAGGAGACCTTCGCCACAGTTACAAAATTGAATACAGAGTCCTTTTATCCTTGGCAACACATTTTGGATGGGAACTTCAACAATTTGATGTGAAGAATGCTTTCTTGCATAGTAACTTAAAAGAAGAAATATATATGTGTGTACATCCCGGTTTCAATGAAAGTATAAGAAGAAATAAAGCATACAGGTTAAAGAAAGCCCTTTATGGCCTTAAGCAGTCAACTAGAGCTTGATTTGGAAGATTTGTAAAAGTTATGATCTCTATGGAATATAGGCGAACTCAAGGGAATCATACTCTCTTTGTAAAATACTCTAAGAGGGGGAGTTACAGTATTGCTAGTGTATGTTAATGATATAATCATAACTGGAAGCGAAGAAAAGGAGAAACTAGCAATAAAGGAGTGTTTGGTTAAAGAGTTAAGATAAAGGAGTTGGGAAAATTAAAATACTTCCTTGGAATTGAGGTAGCTCACTTAAAGCAAGGAATTTTTACTTTTCAATAGAAGTATGTCATAGATCTTCTAAGAAAGATAAGGAAATCTGCATGTAAACCAGCACCAACTCCTAGAGATCTCAACCACAAGCTTGGAGAAGCTACTGGAGATCCTGTGGTTGATAGGGAAATGTACCAGAGGATAGACGAAAAACTAATCTACCTATCACACACAAGGCCAAATATTGCATATCCAGCTAGTGTAGTTAGTTAGTTTATGCATGACCCTAGGGAGGCTCACTTACAAGCTGCTTATCGGATACTATATTATCTGAAGGCTAATCTAGGAAAAGGAATCGTGTTTAGAAGAAACCTTAGCTTAAATTTAGAAGCATACACTGATGCTAACTATACAAGATCCCCTACTGATAGAAGGTCAACATCTAGATATTGTACATTCCTGGGTAGGAACCTTGTAACATGGAGGAATAAGAAGCAAAGTGTTGTAGCTAAATCAAGTGCAGAAGCTGAATTTGGAGCAATGGCTCAAGGAATTTGTGACTTGCTATGGTTAAAGATCATTCTTGAAGACTTGAAAATTCAGTGGAATGGACCTATGAAATTGTATTGTGATAACAAGTCTGCAATGAGCATTGCCCATAATTCGGTACAACATGATAGGACAAATCACATAGAAATTGATAGACATTTCATCAAAGAAAAACTTGATAGTGGGTTGATTTGCACACCAGATGTTTCAGCTGAAAGGCAATGGGCAGATGTCCTTACAAAAGGACTAAGCACTTAAACAGTTCAATGCAATCATATCCAAGCTGAGAATGGAAGATCTCTATTCACTAGCTTGAAGGGGAGGGTGGAAAACAAGTTGTACAGCTATACGTGTTTGTGTGAAAAACATTTAAAGCATTATGTGTTTGTGTGGAAAATAGGTTGTAGCAGTAGTGCAGTAGCGGACTAGTGGGTATAGCAGTAATACAATAGTGGGTATAGCAGTAATTTTGTAATCGTGTCCCGAGTATATAAATAAATCTTTTGGTTGCAAGAAGATGACAAGTAATACAATTCTATTTTACCATTTTACCACAAGAGAATCACTACCATCTTGACATTACCATCTTGCTAGAAAAGTTCTCTCAAGTGTTTGAACCAACTTCAGGTCCCTTCCCAAAAGACAACATGATCACCAAATTCGTCTGAAGCATAATGCAGAGCCCATCAATGTGAGGCCTTACCGTTATCAACACTACCAGAAAACTACGATAGAGGGGCTGGTCACTGAACTTCTTCAATAAAGGTTAGTAAGACCCAGTCAGAGCCTTTTTTTCCTCACCAATATTGTTGGTAAAAAAAGCAAACGGCGAATGGCTGATGTGCGTCGACTACAGGGCCTTGAATCACGTCACGGTGAAGGACAAGTATCCAATTGGGATCATCGATGAGCTCCTCGATGAACTACGGAGCCAAGGCTCAAAACTTGACCTGTAGGTTGGGTACCATCGGATTAGGGTACAAAAGTTCGACATTGAGAAGACGGCGTTTCGAACGCATTCCTGGCACTAGGAGTACCTAGTAATGCCTTTTAGCCTCACCAATGCGCTGGCGACGTTTCAAAGCCTGATGACTGACCTTTTCCAGCTATACCGCAGACTTTTCATTCTAGTCTTCTTCGACGATATGCTGGTTTACTCTCAATCATGGCAAGAGCACCTAGTGCACTTAAGGAAGACGATGACCATATTAAGAGACAACAACTTAATTGCAAAGAAGGTCAAGTGTCAATTCAAGGTAAAGCAGGTGGACTACCTTGGCCACGTCATATCCGAGTAACTCTACATGAGTTCAAGTTACCACCCACAAAGTGATGGCCAAACGGAAGTAGTGAATCACACCCTTGAGCAGTATTTAAGATGCTTTGCCGAAGATCAACCAAAGAAATGGCTTGAGTGGCTGCCTTGGGCAAAATTCAGCTATAACACCATAGATCATTCTTCAATTAACGTGTCACCCTTCGAGGTTGTATATGGTGTTGCACCCCCAAGCACATGTCCCTGGTGCCACACAAGTGCAACCAGTTGAAGATTACTTGCGTGATCGAGATGAACAACTTTGGGAACTACGAAGAAATCTGGTTCATCCCCAGGAATGGATAAAGTGCCAAGCAAATCAGAAGAGAAGAGAAGTGGAATATGATGTGGGAGACTATGTTTGTTTAAAACTTCAACCTTACAAGCAGAAGAGCATGGCTGTTCGCAGCAACCTGAAGCTTGCACCCTATTTCTTTGGTCCCTACAAAATTCTCGAAAGGATTGGGCCTGTGGCTTATCGTCTAGCACTTCCATCAGAGGCACAAATCCAAAATGTTGTGCATATGAGCCAATTAAAGAAGCAAAAAGGCCAAGTCACCCCGACAGTGACATTTATCCCTCAAGTGCCCGAGGACCACACCAACAGACCCACACTGAAGCTATCATTGATTGATGCCTGGTCAATAAGGGAAAGTACAGGCCTAAATCGAAAGTTCTAATGAAATGGAAGTATACGGCAATTGAAGATGCGACCTGGGAGAATGAGTGGCGCTTCAAAAAGGCTTACCCCAAATTCATCCCTGAAGGCAAGGAGTTTGAAAGGGGCGGGCACTGATGTAACCAGTTACATAGATGTCTCTTTTGTATGTCTTTAGGGGATGCCAACATGGCTCTACCTAGGCTAGTAGCCTTCTGCCTATTGCTTAGTCATCAACAATGTTAGTAGTTTTAGCGGTTACCTCGTTTTGTGTTAGTGACAGTGGCAGCATGGTTAGTCTCTTGGTTCCTTCTTTTTAGCATGATTTTTGAGTCCTTGTTATGGCTATATATGCTTTGGTTTGTAAGAAGAGGGTATGAAAAGATTATCCCAAAACTCCTCTTGTCTCCCTATTGTCTTCCTCCTTTGCTTCCCCCCTCCCCCCTAACTTAAAAATTAACCACATCGCTTTCCCCCATGAAAACATCCTTGTCCTCAAGGATGAAACTGTCTCTCTCTCTTCTTCTTCTTCTTTTTCTTCTTCTTTTCATTTTTCTATTTTTTTTTATCTTTTTCTTGTTCTTTTTGTTCCGTTCTCTTCTTTTTCTTGCCCTCATTAATCGTTTTGTTGCCGTCTACCACAAACACTTCAAAATTCCCCTTTTTGGTTGGTTGGATTCCCAAAATAGTTGCTAATTCAGGAATCAAGAAATTGTACATACTCCCTGAGTCTATCAAAACTATAACGGCTTGATCTTTTATCCTTGCCATCATCATCATGGTTTGAGGGAAATTCATCCCAATAATGACCTGAAAAATTATGTCTAGGTTCTCTTTGACTTCATTGGACTGCTCCTCCCCTACATCTCCCTACTACAAAAATACCCTCCATTAATTCCACAACTGCATTTTGAATTTTAGGAACGCTAGGAGCTGGCAATGGTGGAAGGTTTGACAGGGCAGGGATTTTTTTTTTCAGCTCCAGTACTTTCCCTTTCTGCAAGTCTTGGTATTTTGGCTCATAAAGTCTTGCCAAGCTGAATTTTTCCTGAATTTAGTTAGATAAGGCCATGAACATGTTTTCAATATGCTTCATCAACCGCTCCTCCATAGCCCTGATTTCTTGCCACAGAGATTGTTGCCCTGCGTTTAGAGATACAATCTCATTCACCAATCCGTTAAGACGGTGATCAATCATAAACGGGTCTGATACCAATTTGTTACGTGCCCCTTTTTTCTAAGATATATCGAGGGATCCTAAAACCTCCTAGGTAGGCAATTCAAGGTGCCTGAACCTCCAAATTCAACACTGAGTTGAGTTTATAATTTTCTGGATACGTTTATTCATAAAATGGCCGACTATAAATAGTCCTACAATGGAAAAGGAAATAAACATTACAATAAAAGGCAATAATTCAAATAAAGACGGAAATAAATCAGTAAAACAACCAGCTAATCAGGATTAAACCCAACAAGGAAACTTATAAAAACTAACGGATTCCTTTCCTAAAAGACAGCCAAGACTACAGCCCCACGCAATAACTCCATTGACCTCCTGATTCCCTTCCATAATTAAAGCTATAGCACCTGCTAATCCTCATCTAATCCCTGAAAATTTGGGGCTTTATTATTTTGTATCTTTTCTCCATAATTGTCACCAGAATCCCTTCCCCTGGCTGCTTTTAATGCCCTTATTTCATACCTAATTGGGTACCTAAGAGATGAGAAATTACTCTTTCTCATTATAACTTAGTTCATTAGCTGATGCTTAGATTCATAGTATAAGAATGTTTAATTAGAAGCCAACAAAACAAATCTTCCCACAAAAGTTGCATGGGTAAAATTTTCATGCAAGAAATTCACAATTTGCTTGACCTCAATACACCACAGCCCTGCAACGACCACACTTCCACAAAGCCTTGGATACCTTTCCTCTACCAAACCCTCAAAAGTGAATAGACAGGAATTGCTCCAAACAAAGACAAGCCACAAAATGTAAGGAAACAAAGTTTGAAGATACAGCTTTAGGGGCCTTGCACCTATAACAGATCATTGGTACAGATTTTATGGAGTACCACTGACGCAGGTTACATTATCATCAAGAAATCAGAAGCTTAAAGGTCAAATTATCTCAATTTTTTGTTTTGTTTTCATTGTGGGGCTGATTCTATTGGATCTTATTCTACTTTCCACATTTTCCTTATGGCCATAGTGGCACTAGAGTCTCAAATCTTACAAGATTAGGATTCCACTGCAAACCCTAGTACAATAATGCTTTCTTTCAGATAGATATTCAGATTGACGAGTTTTCAGCAAAATGCTATCTACCTAATTGTGTGATGCCTAAGGAATCCTAGGTGTGAAGCCTAGGTAAATTCTCTTCTTCTCAGCTACTACTCTAATTTCTTTATTTTCTTAAAAAGAAATATTATTATTTAGAATAGAGATAAAATACAAATAGAGGAAAAAATATCCTACAAAATGAATTAAAAAAGAGAAAACCAAAAAACCTCAAAAAACCAGCAAAGCTGTTTAATCTCAGCATATCAGAAATGGATAATCCCTTGAAACACCCTTGTGCAGAGAACCAAAGTAAAGCCATAAACACAACCCTATCCCATAACGAATGTAAGAGCAAAGAGATACCCTTGAAGATGCAGGCATTCCTTTACAACCAGATATGCCAGAGAATGGCAAAAAAACTACAAATTGCCGCAAGATTTTGCTCTCATTCTTTTTCCCAAAACCTTTAAGATGAATCAGGAGAAGCTACTCCAAAGTGTCAGGACAGAACCAACGTTCACCAAGAACTCCAAACAAGTTATTCCAAAGGAAAGTTGCTGCCTGACAATTTAAAAACTAAATGGGACACTGTTTCTGAACTGGAATTGCACATGACGCACATGTAAAAGGAAAAGGCTTTATAGGGTCTACAATCTGCAACATGTCATTTGTAATACTCCTATAGAGTACTATCCAAACAAAAGATTTAACCTTAGAGGGAGCTTTAAAATTCCAAATAGATTTATCAAGAATACACCTCTCCCTATTAGAAGAATTCATTAATTTCTCTATCATTCACGTTTCTGAAGAAATGAAAATTTCAAGAGAGATTAGATCCTTGAAAAGAATAAAAGTTTTGGGTGAGGAAATCATACAAAGCAGTTAAAGGCGAGGAGAGGCCTCTAAGAAAGGGATATCCCCATCTAAGTAACCTCCCAAAACCTAATACAAGAACCATCTCCCAACTCCAAAGAAATTACTGGTTTAAAAGAAACATATCCCTGGGAAATAAAATCTCCAAGAACTCAAGAGAGAGGCATATATCGCAGGGTTGGCATCCCATCCATTATGGTCTAAGCCATACTCTGAATTACTTTATGCCATAACAAAAGAATTCTATGAAAAAATTACCATAGCCATTTAGCAACCAAAGCAATGTTTTTGGACACCAAAGACCCAAACCCCTTTCCTTTGAATGGGTGGTATTTTTCTTGAGGCCTTTCCTCACCTATATTGCCTTTTTTCTGTACATCAATCCGTATCCAAAATTTATATATTATGGAGGGCTTTATTATTTCCTGGAATTTCCATTTCTTTAGGATATTTTCAAATTCAATAATAAAGAAACTTGTAAATTACAATTTGACGCAGATATTTTTATTTTTATTTATTTTTAATTATTTTTCAGTAGTTTCCTATTTTTGTCAGAGTCCTAGTTTAGAGTCAATTATTTTCCTTGAAGGAAAGTATTAGTTTCCTAGTTACTTTATGATAGACCACAGGGGTAAGAGAGGGAGAAAATGAGGAAGTTACTAGAGGAACAGGTGGCAGAGAGAGTCAGTTATAAAAGGAGAGTAGGGAGAAGGGTGGAAGGAGGCAAAATATTGAGTTGTGGGTTGGGGGTCTGGCTGCTTAGTGTTGGAAAAGGGGGGATACCTAGTGCCCAATAGCTAGGATTATGTGCTCTTCAGAGTGTTCTTGAGTGATTCTGTAATTCTTGTGTGTGTGTCTTGTTAGTCATTTCATTTCATCTTTGTAGTATTCTTGTTTCCTGGGAGCAAGAGGCTATCATTGCCATTGTTATCCCTGCAGTCTTTTCTTGCTGGAGCACTGTTTTATTGTAAAACTGTGGCTGTTTGCATATCAATATCAAGCTGTTTCAGTGTGTTTCCATATTCTGGGTTGCTATACTTATTGGTTTCCACCACTTTACAATCCTTCAAGAATTAGTTTCCTCGTTGTTTAGGATTGATTTATTCTCCCTCCATAAATTGTACCTCTGCCTTAGAGGCAGAGCAGTTTTCTTTTGTAGATCAATACAATTATAAAGATTTTCTCTTGTAATTCTAGCTTTCATTAACTTCCAACTTCACAATCCTCTTACTCTCCCTGGATTTTTTTTCATTTTCCTCCCTGTACAGATAGAAGGTATGGGCTCTTGTTCCTTCTAGTGAGTACTAATGTATATCCTTCTTCAATTTCCTTACCCACTCTTCAAACAAAGAGAAATTTCTCCTTGATACACCCCTCTAGAAATTCAAAGCTATACCAAAGATGAAGTCTTTCATTTGGCCAATGTTACTCAATAAGATCGAAAATGATATGCCGCAAATTTGAAGAACCTACAAAGCTCTCTCTCCTGATGTGTGTTATGCGTGGTTCCAACTCAGAAACAGTTGCTCATTTGTTTCTACTTTGCCCTACAACCACTTCCTTAAGGAGTAGATCATCCAATGTTTTTTATGAGTCCTAGGTGGGCCCTCTCAATTTGAAACAATTTCTTTTGATTACCTTCAAGTAGTGTTTGATATGTGGGCATTTTAAATTCCCAAGTACTTGGAAACCTATTCATACAGCATTTGGACAAAAGATATATTAAAAGTTCGACATTTTAGTGTTGTATATATTTTGAGCAATATACAGGTATTATTTTTCTCTGTGAAGCAAGGATATTGTATTCTTGTTGGTGGAAACTTGGTGTCATGGAAAAGTGAGAAGCAGAATGTTGTTTTTAGGTCAAGTAGAAAAAGAGTGTCGTGTTATGGCCTTGGCAACCTAACTTGTATGGTTGAAACCATTACGTGGAGAATCGAGGTATTCTTTTTAAGGGGGGAAAAACTATTCTTATACAATGATAAAAGGTTAAGTTGCTGAGATAGGTAATCGGCCTTATACGTAGGTGACTCAAAAAACCCTAGTTCAACTAGAACAAGCAACCTACACTTAAGACTCAGAAATCCTAATTCAGGTTGATGCAGAAGACACAAGAAGGATAACAATGGACAAAATTAGGCTAAAGAATAGGGGAGTTTAAAGATGGGACAAGAGAATAAGGGTCTTAAGAAAACATCACAGATCTAAAACAATAGGATTGCAAAATGCATCAAGTCTTAAAGGCCTATTTACATAAAGATAAATTACTCCTAATAAATTAATTACCAAAAAAAATTACTCCTAATAATTTTGGAAACAAAATAAAAGGCATATTAATACTTGATTGAAAGAAAGAACTCTTCTAGAATATCCCTAACCCATACAATATCCTACTAGGATTCCATTTCTACTATAATTACCCCGAAACTACCTAAAATGAGTAAATAAAGTCCCTCAAAATATTCCATATAATAATAAAATAAATTAAAAATCAATACATAATCATATTTTAACCCCCCCCCCCCCATTTGTCCTACATCGCATGCTATATCATGTCTACTTTCAGATAATGGAATTATCTTACCTCTCTTCTCAACTATCAGTTTTAAAACATGACAAGCCAAATCCTCAACTTTCAACATGTCAAACAGGGTCAGGGGAACAACGGCCCAGCTTCATCAATTGAAAGTAAGAGGGTGTGCCCGTATTTGTAATTTAACCATTGATTGGTTCAGAATACCCCATTTGCTTGCTCATAGAAAAAATTATAATTTATTTATACATTTAACAGCTTTGTTTCTAACTAAGTAAAGGCATCTAATACTTTGAACTAAACATAATGATAACCAAAACCCCAGCATCCCTAACCAAATTTCTCCATACAGATGACATATGCTACTACCATTGTGAAAGAAGCCTATTACAACATATAAGCATTATTATACTGGTAATACATATATTTCGTATATTGTCTTTCCATTTTTTCTAGGTAAGGGTGATCATTACAATCAAATCCCTTTAACAAAATTAAAAGTATTTGGTAACTGTTATGACACTATCCTTACATTAGTATGTAAGTTACTCCTTTATCATATACCCTGATATAAATAGCCCAATATTCAAGCTTTTCATGTTTGGTAGGACAACTAAAAATATTAAATATATACATAGAAGATACAAGTATGTAGAGTACTTGGATTCCTTGGTATCCAACATTTTCCATGATTTTGGCATTCTAAATATGGGCATACATGTCTGAAGACATTGCCATATCAAACACACACATATAATGTGTTATCTTGGCCCTATATTTATACGGATAGAAAAAGAGTATTTTGGGCCAAGATAACATTAGAACACATTAATATGTTCTAGTGGTAGCCCATCCCTCCCACTCAACCCAACACCACTGAGGAAAAGAAAAATTAAGATGCGATTAATATATCCTAAATAGAGCATTCACAAGAACATGATAGAAAAGGGGAGCAATACCCTATATATATATATTGAAAAAGAGTATTTTGGGTCAAGATAACAGTAGAACACATTAATATGTTCTAGTGGCAGCCCATCCCTCCCACCCAACCCAACACCACTGAGGAAAAGAGAAATTAAGATGTGATTAATATATCCTTAAAAAAGCATTCACAAGAACACGATAGAAAAGGGAGCAATACCCTTTAGCTGCTGTACAATCCCTTTAAGTATACTTTCTTCTTTTTTCAATTTAGAAAGTTCTGCCTCATCTTTTGCTAGAGCTAGTTTTGCTTGTTCAACTTCTTGCTTTCGCAATGAAACGCCTTCTTGATATGTAACAATCTTTCTTTTGAGTTTATCTCGAGCAACTTTCCCAGCCTCCCAGCAAGTATTTGGGCACTTTACTTTACTGTCATATTCATCGCTTCCATCACAGCAATCTATACATTGTGGCAGGTAAATCAAAATAATATATAGTTAACAAAATACACTAGAGTCTGAAAAGGATCCAAATTACAAACTACTAATTTATCATATACCAATGATCACTTCTTTTAACTCTTATGAAATAGATAACATTTTTTTATTCTAAGAGAAAGGAAAAAGAATTTTAAATAATGTGCATCAACACAATAGCAGAGTAAAAGTGTTTTTCAGGAGTCTTGAACATATGAACAATGTTTTGGTGTGAGATCCTAACATAAGGTAAGTTTACCATACTCATCAAGCTTGATAAAGTGACGACACTAAAAAGCTAACCAACTTTTTAGTTGTTGCAAATATGATCTTTGACATATAAGCCATTAAATGTATAAACAATAATTTAAAACACAATGTTTCAAAAGCTTTGGAAAGAATGTGCTTCTAGATCAAGTTCCACATTCTCTCCATCAGCATTATCTTCCCATATGTTGTAGACTTCTTGATCATTTCCGTGTACAACAACAATGAAAAAATGCTAGTGTTCCCATAAATTTCAAATATCTGTACCAGATCCTATGAAATTTAGTTTTAAATTCAAAAAGAAGGCTGAAAAGTAATTGATAGATGCATAATCAATTGTTTGACATCCTTCTAATTCTGTATGAATAGGACCCTGTTCATGTACAATATTGAGTTTTGATAATTTTATTATTCATCTTTTTTTTTCTTTTACTAATTTCTAGTTTGGGGAGGGGGTGTTCATGATAACATTCAGGCTTAATCAAATAGCCACACAGCAAGAATATGCAAAACTTCAGAAGCTACACAGCCTTGCCCAAACAAAAGATAGAAAAGAAATCATCTATACCAAAAAGAAAAAGGATCATTAATCCAAGATTCACATGCTTTGATATTTTAATGAAAATTATCTGGATTAATAAAAAGGTTTAATATTAAAAACCCAAAATTCAATTTCTTGTATAGAAAAAATCACTTTACTGAGAGAAGACAAGACTACAAAAGAGGTGGAGAACAAGATATCACCTTAACAGAGGTACAAAAAGAAAGCAAAGTAGAAACAACAAGGCCGACAAAATAAGGCTATCCAACCCTCTGCCTTTTAGTAAGAGAAACTCTCTTAAAAGAGGCCATAGGCAGAATACCAAAAGGGAGGCCATAAAGACAATCCTATCCCAATAATAACATGTTTAAGACAAGTATTTTATGCTTTTAAGATAGTTTAGTAAAACTTATGTATAACCTTTTGTGGACATTCTCTCTAGTCATCCAAACGATAAGATGATCACAAAAGAGTGCTAACAGAAAAGGCTAATAAATATCAGTTTAAAGGAAGACTCGTTATATAAAGCGCCATGCAGTTGCATTGTATGGTAATTCTACTCACCACATATTCCATCATTCACTCTAGATGAATATAGGAAAAGTGGGACATGTCCTGCATTCCGGCAAAAAAATCTTCCACTTGGACATGCCGAGGTACCTGCATATTACATATTATACAAGGAAAAACATTACATATTATAAAAGAAACTAGACTTGGTTTGCATGTAAGGACTAGAAGCCAGGTGGATGGAGTTCTAAATAATCTCATGAACAGCCCATGATCAAACATTTAGCAAATAAAATGAATGGGCGAATAAGAAAATCAACAAGAATTGGAGAAATGAACGGAGAATGAGGGAAAAGCAGACCAGGTTCATCGGTGCCATCTGGGCAGTCACAGAAGTCGTCATTGAGCTGATCTTTGGTGAACTCCTTGGATCCATCTTTACATTTTATTACAGCTGACGACTTGTAATATTTGTAATCTGCGTATTCAACCATGAGAAAGACACCCATTTAAATATAATATCAATAACTCAAGATAAAATCTATAAATGGTGTCAAGGTGAACCTTCAGGAGCAACTCCGAGGTATGGGTCTTTGGGATTTGAAGAAGAAGAAACTGATTTAACTATCAGCCCGCAAAACGCAAGAGAAATGAGGACAAATCCGAGCTTCATCTTCTGCCAAAGAAACAGAAACTAGTCTATTTCTCGACGTAGCTTGGTCCTATTAATACTGCATCTACCGTTTGCACGTACGCTCAAGTAGAACGAGAGAAATCGAGCGATCTCCCTCCCTGTTCCTGACGGCAGTGCTGCCCGGTAAATGAGTAGAGCCAATTGGACAAGGCCATCCAAAACAACGTCGTTTTTACGGATGAATTTTAATTATTTCTCTCTATTTTGTGCATTAAAAAATAAATATTCATATAAAATTTAATTTTTATAATTTCGATTTGATCTTTAATTTTTAATTAATTAAATTTTTATTAATTTAGTTCTTATCATTAAATTAATATTATTAAATTAAAATATGATTAAAAAAATAAATTGACAAAATTACCCCCTCTCTCGCATGGCCTTAATTTTATTTTAGTGACAACGTTGATTTAGACTAAAAAGGAGAGGAAGTGAAGTTAATAAAGGTTGGTGGAGGCCCTCTTTCTTTCGGAGATGGTCCAGAACTATTGTCTCCTACTAAGCCGGTAGTTGCAGGGAAGCCTTCTGGGAGATTAGTCGAGAGCTCTGATGGGTGGGAAACAGCTTCTCTTGTAGCAACATTCTCAGGGCCCAAGCATCGACTGGCCACTGCAGCAACCGTGAAGGATGGGACGGTGTATCTCAACCATCTGATTGGAATCGGATGTCCTAAAAAGAAGCATGCTTTTGTTGAGGCAGTTTTTTAACTCATACGAACCAAAGAGATTTTATGGTTAGAGGACATCACATGATTGAAATTTGGTGCATCGTTAAAGGGAACGGGAAACTCTATTGGTGTTTGTGACAATGACATTCTATTTTCTAGTAAATGGTTGTTTCTGGTATTCCGAGGGCATAATGCATTGAATTGAAGAATTGATGAGTGAGGGAGAGAGAGTGTGTGATGAAGGGATTGGCAATTTTGTTACATAAAATTGTTGGTGTACACTGGCCTACCGCCACACGTTTTATCTTTATTTTTTTAAGTTTTTTTTAGTTTTTTTATTTTTTTAAATTAAATAATTATTTTTTATATTGTATAATTTTTTAAAAAATTTTTAAAATTTCTTTAAATTTTTTTAAAATTTATTTACATTTACTTATATTATTCATCTATAATTTTTTAGACATTATTTATTCATAAGTAAAAAATGTTAAAAAAAATTTAAAAATATTTTAAAAATTTTTCAAAAAAATATATAACATAAAAAATAATTAATTAATTTAAAAAAGTAAAAAAAAGTAAGATAAAATATACAAAAAATTTAGAGGTGAGAGATGAATAGTAATTTTTACCGTCACTGTACAATGGCAGTAGGATAGTATAACCCAAAATTGTTATTTAGATTGTTTTTTATCACATCAAATTTTAATTTAATTATATTAATTAATTATTTAATGATAGTGACCCAATTAAAATGAATAAAAATTATAAAAATTTAATTGATTTAAATTAAACTATAAAAATCAAATTAATAATTAACTAAAATTATAAAAAATAAACATTATGTTAAACTAAAAACAAACAACCAAACCTAACAAGAAACACAAAATTGAGGAGGCTGCATTTTCGTAATTGATTAAAAGTTAATGATTAGATATTATGCCCGTAATTAATTTAGGTAGAAGTGTTATTTGTCAAAGAAAAAAGTTAAAAAGTCACTACTTTTATAAGCTTATTTTTTTAATTTTTAACTAAAAATATTTTTGAATGGAAAAGAAAAAAATTAGTGTGAAAAATACCCTTACACTGCTAACATATTTCAATTCATGTTCATCTCATGTACAAATTTATTTATTTTTTATAATTTAATAATAAATTTTATTTTAAAATTTATTTATAAAACTAAAAATGAGAATTCTTAATAATATTTTATAATTTTAAATTTAATTTTAGCAAAATTAATTTTTAAAATTTAAATACAATATAAAAAATACTTTTACATATCATTCTCAATAATTTTACCTGCACAAAAGTATTTTTACATTTTTACATCCAAACATTATAAATATGTTTTTTTTACTAAAATCACTTATACATAACTAAATCAAATACCTACTTTTTAAAAAATTAGTGCTTTTATTTAACACCACTGCTAAAAAGTAAAAGTTCATCCAAACACCCCCATTAGATAGTTAGCATTTAAGTCTTGTTTGCTCTTAGATAAGATTTTATTCATTATTCACACAAATAATAAATCATATAAATTTACCCATTCATAATATTTTATAACAAATTCCCTCACATAAATAATATTTCACAAAATTATTTATATAAAAAAATATTTTGAGTATAAAAAATTAGTTATTTTTTTGCATAATTTATCACGAACAAAAAATCTGTGAACAATTCTCACGGAAATAAAGCATATTTCTCACAGATATCTTGGTGGATGAATTTTAGTTCAATTTTTTTTTTTAAATTTCTCACAATCCATGTGTCCCTATAAAGTGTTGTAAGAGATATATGAGAAAAAAATGCGCCAACATCATGAGAACATGGTGCAAGTTGCCTATGGTTGTGAGAAATGCATCGACGTTTCTCACGAACATAGGTGAAAACTTTCGTGAGAGAGTCATAATAATGGATAACGAATTCGCTAGTTTTTTCTCATAATTCATTGTCATTTCTCACGGAATACGTTTATGAGAAATTTCCTCATAACTTGCTTCGTTTGAAATAAATTGTGACAAATTTCTCACAATGTCATTCTCTGAGAAATCAAAATTTATCATAAGGATGTTTCTCACATATTTTTAAGAGTTTTTCACATTGGTTCGTGAGAAATTCCTTATTTTCTTGTAATGGTAAAACCTATCAGTATTAACATACAATAACTACTCATTTCAAAAACATTTTCTTATAAAATTTGCAAATATATTTTTAGCAAATCATTACAATTTATCTCATATGTCTGACATCATCTCTCTACATGTTGATTGGTTAAAAGAAACTTTTTGAGTTTTGTGAAATGAACATTTCTCTTAAAATACTCCCCTCACATAAATAATTTTGTGAGATATTGTGAAATATTATTTATGTGAAGGATTGGGCTATTGCATTTTCAAATATCTATTTGCACTCATTTATAACTAAATATAATTTGTTTATATTAATTAAATGCTTAATTAACTTATATTTAAACAAGAGCATAGTCTCATTGCTTTATGGGACTATTATCCCTCAAGAGTTTTAATTTCTTTTAATAAAACCTAATATTTAGCATTTAGGTATAAAAATATTACTATTTAACTTCTTCAAATAATTTTTTTTTTAAAGAGGCCTTTAAGTTTTTAACTAATTTAGTCTCATTGTAATAAAAAATTTTAAATCATAAAATAATACTAATAAATTCAAATAAATAAAATGACTTAAATTTATTATTTATTTAATATTATAAATTATAATATTTAATAATTAATTTAAATTATTTAATTAATAAAATTAAAGTAGTAAATTAATAAAAAGATTAATGCATACAAAAAATACAATAAAATATATATTGTATTTTAAAACACATCACAATCATAATATACATAATAGAGTAATAGGCTAATTTTACACACAATTCATCTTAATTGGGTCAGTTTCATCATTTTTCTAATACTCTGCTTACACGTAATACGTTGTCTTTAGACTATACCTGCTTTCTGTTACCAAACTTATGAATGTGCATTTGGAGGTTGAGAAACCTTAACTTCTAATTCTTCGTAAGTAAATATTATATTTTGTTGGTAAAATTAAATTTAAAATTCTTGATATTTAGAGGTTGTTTAGAAATTATGATCCTATAGATGTCAAATCGTAGTGGAGTCAATAATGTTTCAATATTTAAAATAAAGAGTATTTGCTTTATGCCTTTATTTTTTTTTCTTTTTAGTTTTTTATACTTTTTTTTACATATTTAAGTTTTAAAATTTTTACTTTTCTACAAATTTTATTGTTGAAAAAAAATATATTTTTAATCCCTCAAATGAAAACTATATAGCTTGGCCCCTTGTATTTAAATTGTTTATTCACATTATCTACTCTTTTATTTTTCTTTCATTACTTTTATACAACATTTTCATAGTTCTCTTTTTTATATATTGAAATAACGATAGAACATCATAATATAATATTTTTAATTTTTGTAAATAATAGATAGTTAACTAATATTATTTTTATAATTTTTTATTTTCTCATAAAATAATAGATAATTAAAATTTAAAAATTTGAATAATCATTTTTAAATATTATATTTTTAATTTTTTAAATAATAGATAATTAACCAATATTATTTTTATAATTTTTTATTTTCTTATAAAATAATAGATAATTAAAATTTAAAATTCTGAATAATCATTTTTTAAATATTATATTTTTAATTTTTTTAAATAATAGATAGTTAACGAATATTATTTTTATAATTTTTTCTTTTCTTATAAAATAATAGATAATTAAAATTTAAAATTTTGAATAATTCATTTTTAAACTATTATATTTTTAATTTTTTTAAATGATAGATAGTTAACCAATATTATTTTTATAATTTTTTCTTTTCTTATAAAATAATATATAATTAAATTTAAAATTTTGAATAGTTCATTTTTTAAATATTATATTTTTAATTTTTTTAAATAATAGATAGTTAATCAATATTATTTTTATAATTTTTTATTTTCTTATAAAATAATATATAATTAAAATTTAAAATTTTGAATAATTCATTTTTTATTTAAAAAATGAATTGACATTCAATCGTCAAGACATGAGAATTAATTAAGGTATTTATTAAGCTAGTGTAGTTATACTGTTAAAGTAACATTTTATTTTTATTTTTTATTTTGTTAAGATTTTAAAAGAATATAAAAATATTTAAAAATAAATTTCAGAACACAAGTATTTAAAAATAAATAAAAAGTAAAAAAATTATTTTATTTGTTTAACTATTTTTTTATTTTTTTCAAAAAATTTCAAAATTATTTCTTAAAATAAAATAAAAAATGCTACTAAACACCTTAATTAAGATATCTGCGTGACTGGAAAGAAAAAAGACAACGAAACAGCAGAGAGAGCTTATCTGCGAACAAAAGGTGCCTGCACTCTGCAGACTGTTAGCAATAAGGCTTCATTGAAGAGAATATGGCGGATCCTGTAGCACGCGTAGCTCCTCAGTATGCGAAGAACCCATTTTGGCTAAAGCATCAGCACAGGCATTCCCCTCCCTGAGCACATGAGTGAAGAGTGGGTTCCAGTCCCAGGATTATTAATGCAGTAGATGTCCCCAATAATGCAACCATATAAGTGAGTCTCGTCATCTCCGTGTTCAATGAGATTCGGGGCCTCTAAAGAGTCACTCTCCAAGCAATAGCATAGTCATCGACCAGTACACTAGCATAGAGGAACCATCCACATTAAGCTTCACCCTAAAATGAGGGGGAGGGACTCAACTTATTAGACGAGCCTCTGCACTTCTAACCTTACCTTCATGGAGCAGTACACTAGCATAATCATCGACCAAGATTTTAACTCTTTAGTAAGAGTAATAGAGTTGTCCATGCGATTTTCAAAAATCCTAGAATTGTGATTCTTCCAAAGCAGCCAACACGTTTGAATCTAAAACATCTGGACAACAAGCTATTATGCATAATGTGCCAAAAGAAGAAACGAAGACGTTGGGGAACAGGAAGTTTCGACACCTACATCCACGCATCAAAACTACCGGACAAAGACTCACCAAAATAACGATCCACAAGCCATAATATACGCCGAGGCCACTACGAACATACCGTTGCTAGCTCCAGACCATACCAAACGTTCTTTGGTGTTCGTAATGGCTTGAATAATGTCCTCGGGCAAATGAGTTCGAAGAACCGAGAGAGACACTTTGTGATCTTCGCAAGGTGTTTGCTATCCCAACTATCGGCCTATGGCTAGTTTTTATTTTTATTTTTTTAAAATAATTTAAAAAATTCCACAATAATATTTAAAAATAAATTAAAAAGTAATTTTTAAAAAAATTTCTTAAAATAAAAGGAAAAAGTAAAAAATACAATCAACAATATGCATACTACTAAAGTAATTGAAGAATTGTCTTATACAATAATATTAATATTAATGATGTCAAGTTAATTTTAATAATAAAAATTCTTAAAATTATAAAGATTTAATTAAAATTATAGGAATTAAAATTATTAAAATTATATTATATTATATTATATTATAGATATGAAAATAAAAATAGAGTGAATTTGTTGGATCAGGTCCCGTCTTGTCACTGTCCAACAACCTTGGATGAGGCACACATCCAATGGCCAGCAGCGAACTGGATCTGATCCAGACGCGAAATTGTGAGACGAATACCTAAAATTTGAGCCTAGTTAAAGGAGTAAACGACACGCTGTTAGATGTAATAAAAAATAAGATAAAATAAATTAAAATACCCACCGGAACAAGGTATCATCTCCCCTGGTCCTAGGAGATAATTTGCAGTTATCTTACCATTTGAACGCTCTTGCGAGCTGGAAGTTTGAACCACTGCAAAGCGGCAAATGGATGGAAGCTCACTACTTAGTTCTCTATCTTCACCTTCATCCTCTACAACTCATACCAGCTTTAAGCCCCAATTCAATCTCTGCCTCCAACGCCCTTCTTTTTATTATTCATCGTCTTCAGTCTTCATCCCGCAATTCCAAGCTAAACCCAACAATTCCCTGCGCAAAAACGGCGCATCAGCGCTCTCCCCTGGAACCTCTCTCCGCAGTTCGGCGTTTCCACTCGAAGAAGCTATTGGGAAACCCGATGATTCTTTATCGACAATGTCTGCTGGAGAAATGCTGCCTAAGATTGATAAAAGTGGAAGGTTTTGCAGTCCTAGAGCGGCCAGAGAACTTGCTCTGTAAATTCTTCGTTCCAAGCCATATATCTCAGTACTTGTTTGCTTTTCTCTTATATATTTGTTTTTATGAATACGAAATTTAAGTATCGTTGCAAAAAGTCTCATTTTCAATTCCGACCTCTGTTAAGCAAGAGTTTTGGGTGTACAGGTCCATAATTTACGCTGCCTGCTTAGAAGGGTCGGATCCAGTTCGGTTATTTGAGAAACGTATGAACGCACGACGAGGTAACGTTCCTCATTTGATTCCATTGTTTTCTTCTTGTAAGTTAATAAGTTATAATTTGTGAATTCTGGTCATTGCCAGCGATTAAGTGTTACATTAAAAGATGTTATCGCATTTAAATGTGCAGAAGCGGGCTATGAATTTGACAAGGAGAAGTTACTGGAATATAATCATATGAGCTTTGGAGGGCCACCAATCACCGTTGAATCAGTTGAAAAAGCAAATGAACTTCTTCTGAAAAATGAACAGGAGTCTGCCATTGGTAACTAACTAACTATACTTCAATCCTTTAAAAGGAAAACATCGTTGGAGTTGCTTGAAATTTGCCAGAAAGTAGAAAGTGGACTAAAATAGGATCACAATTGCTTGGAGAAATCTTTTGCTCGATTCTCACTGCTTCATTGAAATAGTATATGTATAAGTACTTCAATGCTATGATATCTATCATGCACATATTATAAACCCAGAAGGCTATTTTCAAATCGTACATTTGATATATCCTCAGCATGATTTCATGACACATAAATATGTGAAGTTAATTTTGATTTACTGGTCAAGTTTGCATCAGCGAGTGGAAATGAGAGTCAATCACTCATTTAGGTGGTGTTTCTCTTCCTACCGGTATTTAAAAAAAAGCAACAAAACAATATTGAGTTTTCATGATGATTCAAGCTTAAAGGTTGTAGCATGTTCATGTTACAATGACTCAGGAATATGACATCAATTTGAAAGTTTCATAGACACTGTAAAGGAATTGTGTTTTCAAGTGTCACCTATTATTGGTTGTCATTGCAGGCAGGAATTTAGAGTTTTAGTTATATGATGTTCCAAGTTGGCTTTGAAATGATATTTCTTTAGGTTGGTGATATTAGGTAAGAAATGTATGTAGTGACTAAATTGTAAAATCCATTGCAAGATTCTACTTTAGGAGTAGGATGGATTGTTTTCTATATTCTTTGCAACAGTAAGCATATAAATCTTTTAACAGCTTTCTACACCAGGCACCTTTTATTACTAGAAAAACCTTTTACTTTTCATGACATCTTTGATGGGCATCCTAAATTTGGTACAGCCTTCTCTGTTATGTCACTTACTTACCTAGAGTTAATTTTCTCTATGTTAATATTTATATATGCTGCATAAAAAAATTTATTTTTTAAAGCATTTATAATCTGCTCAGTTTCCATTTTTCTTTTTTAA
Source organism: Ceratonia siliqua (assembly GCA_034509205.1). Lineage (NCBI taxonomy): Eukaryota > Viridiplantae > Streptophyta > Magnoliopsida > Fabales > Fabaceae > Ceratonia > Ceratonia siliqua. The sequence continues at coordinate 2,217,193 of JASKGM010000009.1, forward strand.
GTACTCTCTCTAGACTGGTATGAATCTGTTATTTTCTGTATACCAGAAGCAGAAGTCCTTGCGGCTCCTCCAAAGCTGGTATATAGCAAACTTATTTTGAGGTAACACATACGTTAAACTTATACTGTTAACCAAAGCTTTTCATCCCCACCCCGTTCCTTATTCTCCCTCGCACCCGACACTGCAAAATTGCATGCTTTCGTGTGTCTTAGTGAGTAAAAGGAGAATACCCGTTCATCATGCTTTATCTGCAGGTTTGCAAGGAAGTTAGTGGTTGCAGTCATGGATAGATGGGATAGTCATGTCCTTGTTATTAACAAAGTTGCCCCAGCAAATTGGAAGGTACGACAAATGAAATAGATTATGTGCTCAATTTAATATTCTCTTCTTGCAAAACTCCATTCATGCAATTTGTGGACATACTTTTTTCTGATAGGTGGAAGACTTCCATCCTACTAATTTTTCTAAAGCTCAACTATTTATTCATAAATGTTTCCTGCTGAACATACCTGAGGAGAGGGCCATAAAAAGTTAATGTTTTTTTTTTGGCCCGCTGCTATTTCTGTAACTGTCATCCTTGGAAACATTTCCATGAGTGCCTATATGAGTAGGGCAATGAGAAGAACATATGTCATGCAAAAATAGTTCGACCTGAACTTGCAGGTTCAATGAGGCATAGATGCTTATGCATGCTTCTCTCTCTTTCCCTTTCTCTATCCTATCTCCAATAATTATATGCTTAATGAATTTGCATTTCAAATTGTTGGTCTGGTAGCTGATTTTCTCGTCCCTTTGGATGTCATGCATAAAATGTCTGTTTTTATCCTATTGTTGATATTATCATTATTCTGTGACCTATATTAAGAGGATCACGGTGTCAATGGGTGGGCTTTATGAGAGGTTGCAGCTTTCCCCTTTCCTAGTCCTACAGCCCATCCTTCTCCGTGCTTCAGTTTAAGTCAAGAACATAAAGCCCATCCTATAATTTTTAAGGAGGCTGGCACCCTTGTTTTGACCTAATATTATGATCCTTTTCATCTGATCACTTGGTTCAATTCCTCATCTCATCTGCTGCTTTATGTATTTACTCGTACAACATTCTCAAGCAGTTAAAAACAACAAAATCTGCACCACAAACTCCGAAGTCTGAATATTGAAACCCTTGCTTAACATCAGTTTACCACATTTCTGAGTAATGCATATTGAGTGTATTATATATGTAAGTAGTATCAAATATCTCTGCGCATTATTGGAGTGGGTGATTCTCTAACCAACTTTATCTGCCGTCTTTGGGTTTATTGTTGGCTGCATATAGTTGATATATAGCTTTCTATTTTTGAAAATCTTGATAGTTTTTACTGTATCACCTTCTGTTTAAGTCATAAACAATTCCATCTCAACATCTTTATTTTACTCTTCTGTATCCTTTTTCATTGTTTCAGTGGCAGCATTTGGCATATATAAGGCCAACTTTTTACAATTTACTTATGTTTTACCCCTTGCACATGTAACTTAAAGAAATTACTAATTTGTGAATATTATTAATTTGTTTGCCAATGCTCATAGTTTGCATCTTGTCTATTGATGCATTTCAGAATGAGCCAGCGGGTAGGATTTTGGAACTTTCTATTCTTCACTTGGCAATGTCTGAAATTGCAGTGCTTGGAACAAGACACCAAATTGTCATTAATGAGGTATCTCTTGTGTTGTTGTTGTTGTTATTATTATTATTATGTTGTTGTTATTGTCTAGTATGGTATCCTTTAATGTTAACTATTTTCTGACTACTTACTAAAATGATAAAATCATGTATTGTCTCCTATATGCACCATTAACTCATCCTTGACTGGGCCTCAAAACGAAGGGAGTGGGCAAATCTATAAATTGTGCTTCTTAATTGATGATGGGATTTATTGGCTAATGAGCACTGCAGTACATGGTAGTGAGATTTATAATGAGTCATATTCAAGTACTCTTTTAAAAAATATGTCAGATCAATTAATTTTTAATTGTAAAATTGTAGCTAATAAAGGAGTTTTGCATTTTCTGAGAAAAATTACAGTTAGTTTACAGACCAAATTGAAGCCTAAAACACAATTAACTAGTAGTTTAGTCATCTTTTTTCTCTTATATGTGTTTACCGTAGGGTATTTTAACAAGTATTTGAAAATCTTATGTATAAGATATTTGGGTATAAAATATATAAGGATTCAGGATTTCTGTGTTATATTGGTTCAAACAATGTTAGGATATTATTTTATTTTTTTCATATAGACCATGCTCAAATATTTTACTGCCATAACTTATATCTGATGGATATGGATGTTTTGAAGGCGGTGGATCTTGCTAAACGGTTTTGTGATGGAGCAGCCCCTCGTATCATTAATGGGTGTCTCCGGACATTTGTAAAAGATCTGGAGCAAACACGATTATAGCTAAGGAAGATGAAGGGCTTAGTTGATTATATGCATTGGTTGCCTTTGGGTACAGCTCTTTCTTCTGATTGTTAAAATTCCTGAAATGGATTTCAGGAATATCAGTGGTGGGGGTTTGAGAACTCAGACGAAATTTTGTTGTCTCTTGTTACGATTTGGAATTATTACAGGCTGGTTATGGAAGGGACTTATGCTTGCAATTGACCATGAAACATTGTATCATGTGTACGATGTAGTGGTTGTTATTCTTTACTAGCTTAATATTTGAATTTGCACATATTAAAGACAGGCTTGATTTTATTATTTGGTCTTTATGTCTTGTTTATAAGAGTTATTTAGTTATTTTACTATTTTTTTATTAATTTGGTTTGGGAGGACTTTAGTACCACTAAAGCTAAGACTTATTGGTAATTCTTTTAGTTTTAACCATAGCAATACTGTTGTCATAATTTTATAATTAAAGCTATTAAGGGCAATTTCCATTCATTTGACTTGATGGTGTTGATTACGTGTGTTTCCTTTTACTAATAAAAATGAATTTAATATCTTATTTATATATACCACAAAGCCCGTAGTTTTAGTTCAACCATAGCAATATCGTTCTGTCATGGTTTAGCCATTAAGGGTAATTCTTAGTTTCCATTCATTTTTTATTTTTTTGGTGTGAGTTTTCATTCATTTCACTTGATGGTGTTAATTACTTCGGACTTTTATTTTTTAATAAAATTAATTTAATATGTTATTTATATTCCATGATATTATATAAATTTTAATAAATAATAAAAAAAGAGGAAATTTTATTTTTAGTGTCCACATTAAATTTATTCTGTAGACATCAAATTCTTATTTAATATCATCTATTGTTCATTCTTTTTTTTATCCTTTATAAAAATAATTATCTACTTATAAAAAATAGTTATTTAATTCTAAAAAATTAAAAAATATGAATAATAAATGAGAATTTGATTTCTACGAGGCATTATGTTAGAATTGTGTCTACACCAATTTTTTATATTTTATTTTTTTATTCTTATAATTCTTTACATAATAATTTTTTTATAACTGTGGTTATTATATTTTTTTATAATTAAATAATTATTTTTTAAAAAAATAAAAAAAAAACCCCTTAATATGATATAAGAATATGGTGGCCAAGCATTATAAGAATTTGGTGGTCCCAAATAATAATTTTTTAAAAATAAATATAATTTTACATTGTAAGAGAAGAAAATAAAGGGAAAAAAATGAAAATCCACGGATACCCTTGGCGGCTGGGCGACTTCAGGGTTGGAGGCAAGGCTAAATTTGGGATCTATAAATAGAGGGTGCTGGAAAAAAGACACAACGGAACGCAGGCCTCCATAAGCTCCCAGATCCTTCGACACGGCCTCTTTCTTTTCCACACAAACCGATCTCTCTACCTCTGAACAAATTCTCTCCTTTTAAAGGTCTCACATACAAATTCCTTTGGTTCTTCTCCTATAAAAGAAACCTGCTTTCAAACTCTTCCCGCCCTCACCGCTAAATTTTCCTCCTCAATTAATCTCCTCGCACACGGATCTGTATAATCGAAACCCTAGCTTCCTTCCCGACAATTAACACGAAAGGTCTGATATCTATAAGATTCTTGTCAACAATCTTCCCACATCTTAAACCTGATCTTAACTTTGTAATACGATATTTAAATCGTTTATATAAATGCCAGATAGGGTTTATCTGATCTGAATTTTTATTCTTCCCTGTATCTGATTATTGGGTAATTTTCCAAAAGTATTTTCTTTTCCAGAAAAGTATATCTGCTTGCAACTATAGATTAAATGTATTGTTGATTTTCAAAGGGGTTCTTTTTCTTGAACTAAGACTTGTGTGCATGCTTTTGTTTTTGTTTTTGTTTTTTTTTGAAAAATATAAAGCTTTCAGAGATAAGTAAAAGTTCATCTCAATTACTGTGAAATATGGTGGTTTATAGGTCGGCAGCCTTGCCAGTGGACTAGTGATTGAAGCCTATATAATATTAAATAGGAATGGCCGATCAGGGATTGGAAGGGAGCCAACCTGTAGATCTAAAGAAGCACCCTTCTGGGATCGTGCCTACCCTCCAGTGAGTACTAACGTTTCCTAGTTTACCGTACTGCCTTGTGGATTGCATGAGACACATGTACGTTTGGCTTCAATGAATAATATGATAGTTTTAGAAGTGAGTTAATTGTTGACAAAAAAAAAAAGTGACTTGATATTGTCATCCAAGTGATGTTCCATGGTAGCGATTTTTTATGATTAAGATGCGTTATAACTGATATTGAGAATTCAACTTGCAAAAATCGCACTTGTTAGGGGTTATTTTGTGGTTTTATGTGGGGGCAAATCAGCTGGTTTGATAGTAATATGGCTAAAGAATCTATGACAATATCCCTTTGTTTTATCTCATCGATGGTAAGTATTGTTTCAGAACATAAGCTTTCCTTAAGATTGACCTGTAGAAGGTCAGTCTCCTTTCCTATATTTGTTAATGCATTCACAGACATGAACAAAGTGGTCTTTAGTTTCCTGTAATGTCAATACCAGCACGAGGTTCTATTACATGTAAACTTGAATTTTGCTGGAGGTATCTTTGAAGGACAGTGGAAATTTATGTGATCAAAGATTAGAAATCTGATATATTAACACATAAGAATTTTGGTGCATGGGTGATGATACATCGTCCTGATCAATAGGAGAAGATAATTAAGAGGCCAAGAATTGCCTCAATTTTTTCAAAAGGCAAATGTGTGTGCTCACCATTATTTTCTTCCATTTTTGGTAAACCATCCTACAAATAATCCTTGGTCTGTCTTGTTGGTTGGTGCTGGTCACCTCTGTTTGAGGTTAGATAACTCCCACCTTGCAGAACTCCTCCATCAAAAGGCTATTATTCAGTGGATGTGGGCTAGACTTCACTTTGTTGAGAATTGTCCTTCAATTGTAATATTCTGATTGCAAATTGAAGGTGCCAAATACTGAAAATCTTTGTTATACCTTGTCTTAGAGTTTGTTATGATTGGGCATTCTTCCTTTTATTATAGTTCAGTGTTGTCAGTGGCAGACACCATCACCACCATGGTGGACTGGCGTGGTGGCCTAGAGCTCACTTAGTATAAAACCTCTAAGGTGGGGTGTCCTCTGCTGGCGGTGATATGGTGCCCGCCATGCACTTGGCGTCTGGCAAAATGGTAGTTGCGGCAGCCACTATAGAGGAAATGACTGATGAATGGCAATTCCTCTCTTTGATTCCCCTTTTGTCTGACCTTCAGCTTATGGGCTTCTAATTTCAGAGTAATTTGTATTTCAATTCTGCGTCAAAAAGTTAAAAGAAAGAAGTCTGGAACACTCATTCATTCCTGATGCACAACACTACACTTTGGGTTTTCAACACACAGCTCTCTATTGAGGCTCTTCCTCCCTGAAGTAATCAAACACCTGGATAAAATTCCTTGGTCAGGAAATTTTCATCTCTGTTTTTTTCCCCGTTATTTCATTCTTGGCCATTGACAGACCTCTGTTCTCTCTCTTCAGTTTATGCTGAAATTATTTAATGCATTTTTTGTTTTTCCCTCTCCTTGTATTCCATATTTGTATGTGTGCTTAATATATATTTCTTTTCTTTGTCCTAAATGATTGCCTTGTGTCAACATGGTGACTGCATTGCCATCCAACATGGTGCCATGGTAGTTTTGGGAATTGCTGCCATTCACCGCCATATACTATTGACAACACGGATAATTTTACAATATATTTCTCTCCCTTTTTCTCTTCTGTTTCCTTTTGGATAAGTATGATATACCATATGTTCATAGTAAGAAATTTTGTGCTGATCCTGTTCTTTTTGGACTGTGTTGGTATATTAAGCAGTCTGTTCTTTACTGAATATTTCTGTCGTTACCTTGCCCTATCAAGCATAGCACTTACCGGTCTTCTATTTTGACTTTTTGTTTCACTTAAATTTTTTTTGCATATTTGTTATATATTTCCAATACTCTTAAGGTGGCAAATTGACCTGGCCGCTTACTATCCTATTTCCCTCCTGAGGATTTCAACTTCTCTGAGCTTCAGTTATGCAACTTCTAGGCCTCATTCTCCAACAAAAAAGGAAGGAAAAAAGATACCATTAATTGCAAGGACTCTGAATCTGTTCCTAATTTATTGTTTTCATACTATGTAATTAGTAGATCTTGGCAACTTAAACTGTTTGAATGTAAAAAATGTTACTGAATATATTACCTAAATACTTTTATACATATGTTTACCAAAACTTTAGTGCATTCCTGTTTGGTGGTTGTTTCTGAATATATTGTTGATACCCTTTATCAATTTGTTCTTAGCCCAATTAAGCATTTCAACCATTAAAGGGGAATTATTCCCCATACCTGACTTTCCTTTCTAGATGCTTGTCTCTGTGAGTTTGTGTGTGTTTACTGTAAGATGGATTTAAAAAATATGCTCAAAAAGTTTCTTGGTAAAAATTTTAAGATTGTATCAGTTAGACTAATAACCTTTGCTTCTATTTACTCTGGAACATTTATAGTAATGTATAGATTTCTACTTCCAGGAATATTGTTTCAACAGTCAATTTGGACTGTAAGTTGGACCTTAAAGCAATTGCACTTCAGGCTCGTAATGCAGAGTACAATCCCAAGGCAAGTTTATTGACAGAGAATTTTCCCCAAACAACATGCATGCAGTACACTGAAATTTGATTAGGTGTTTGTTCAGTTGAGAGTTATGTATCAACTAAATTGCTAATTACTACCCTAAAATTGCAGTGATTCTATCTGGTCCAAAGAAGCTTGGTTGATCTTCGTTTTTATATTAAAATTATTATCAATATCAATCACTTTTCACTACTCTTCTGTTGTCTGAAATAGTATGCATGTTGTCCTAGTATATTGTTCATAATTCATATGCAATGCTCATGTTTTGTGATGTGATTCTTTGCAGCGTTTCGCTGCAGTGATTATGAGGATTAGGGAACCTAAGACAACTGCACTCATCTTTGCATCTGGCAAGATGGTATGGTCCATTGTAGCATTTGGTACCATTTACATTGTCATATAATTGCATGTTATGGTTGTATTAACATTTGATTTAAATAAACAGTAGGTGAAGTTATACGTTAGTTTATCATTGTGTGGTGCTGGTCCTGAAGTCCCTCATTTAAAACTCTTAATGAAGTACATCAATAAAATCAGAGGATGGGCTACTAGTGTGCATTAGTTACCAGCACTCTAGAATATTCAGATTTTTTCATTTCCACTAGTATATTATTCAAGATGCTTGTAATGTGGTTGCAGAGTTTACACAAGTCTCAATTATTCTGCTCTTTGCCGAAGGTCTTCTATAGCTTCTGTTGAAAAAAAATTATTTGCTTTGGTACATATTTCTTATGCTTTCTTAACTCAAATGGTATGATTAGGTTTGTACTGGAGCTAAGAGTGAGCAGCAGTCTAAATTGGCAGCAAGGAAGGTATGTTATTGTTCTTCTCTATTCTCATTCATCCTGTACATTTATTGGTGTTTTTCAAGTGGAGGTCCATACTGGGGATCCATGCCATTTGTGGTGCGCTTGGTTTTGAGCCTATTCATGGCATGGCTTGGAGTAGAATAAGCTCCTTAATCATTATAAGGAGGATGGAATGGTTTAATGTTTTGATAACGTTTACAAGCATGGTATACTTTATTTTCTCAATTGGGACTGTGGAAGCATGCTTTTATTAAAACTTATCAGTACTTTCTAACATGTCTTTTCTCTTTCAGTATGCTCGAATTATCCAAAAACTTGGTTTCCCAGCTAAATTTAAGGTACTGCTTCAAACACTTCTTTCTCTTCATTTTCACTGAACTTATTTTGTGAAAAGTTTTTTAGTTCTTTTCACACTATGTAAGTAGTACACTAGCACTTGGTTGTTGATTGTTTTCTTTTGCGTTATGCTTTAGGATTTCAAGATTCAGAACATTGTTGGCTCCTGTGATGTCAAGTTCCCCATACGGCTTGAGGGTCTTGCATATTCTCATGGTGCTTTCTCAAGTGTAAGTGCTGAAATGAAGTTGTTTTTATCTGATTTTCTTGGCAAAATTGTCCTGCCAACACCATACCCAAGAAATCTCTGTTGATATAATACTATATCTGGAACATGGACTTATTATGTAGGTGCTAATCCATGAATTGATGAAAGAATATTTTTCTTATTTTGATTTTTGAAAGGATTTTAAGGGCTTATTTGGGGTTCTGGTGAGTTCTACGTTTAAAAGAATTATTTTTCCACAGCTAAATGTTTAGTGACCGTCTAATTTAATTATTTTGGTGTCTCCTTGAACAATATCATTGATTTTCATTATACTTTCAAAAACTGTATGTTGTCAGAAGTACTGAAGGTGCAATTTATAGAAAAACATAGATTTGACTCGTGCAAAAGCTAAAACATACCGGATTTCTATGACAGCCTAACTACACTATAGCCTTATTCTTTTGGTAAATATAATTATAGTAAAAGCTGCTTTTACCCCACTAACTGATTTGTGAAACTTACATAGCTGATATTTATATATGATTAAAACTGGAGGAAAATGAAACTACTTAAATGAGTATTGGATTTCATGATGCTTTTTGTCTGGTAAAGGGAGTGTTTAGATTAAAAAACTCATCTTCAGTTGTCTGTCCATATACGGATGCTGTTGATTTTCTAATGTCTTCTTATCTATTAGAAAATTTAGGAAAAATGGATTTTTGTTAAAACTTCCTTTTTCTTTGTTGACTAGTATGAACCAGAGCTGTTTCCTGGACTAATCTATCGTATGAAGCAACCCAAGATAGTCCTGCTTATATTTGTCTCAGGAAAAATTGTCCTAACGGGAGCTAAGGTAATATAGCCGCTAAGGTAAATTTTTTTTTTTAATTTTTCCTTATTTCTGATTTGCTTAATTATTGATGTTTTTATTTCCATTTCTATAGGTGAGAGATGAGACTTACACAGCCTTTGAGAACATATATCCTGTGCTTACTGAGTTCAGGAAAAACCAACAATGGTATGGATATGGCTTTATTCATTTAACTTTCTGTTTGGCTATAAGGGAACACATTTGTTATAATCACTAGAGTACTATTACGGTGAATTGCCATCATTGTGTCTACTCTTGTTTTGCCGCCTTCGTTCGGGCTACAGGATTATAAATGCATGAGATATAGGCCCTGGAGTTTTCCTACTTGACACCTCAATGTTTAGGATGTATATTTAGAAATGCTGACGAGATACATGATGCATTAAAAAAATAGATTTGAATGTCGTTACTTGAGCCTTTTTTTTTTGTTTGTGCTGGAGCACTGTATATATGTGTTTGTGACTGTTTGGGTGTTGACGAGTCATATAAAGTTGCTTGTGAGCTCTGACGTCTTATTTTGGAATATTTGCTATTTGCTGTTGATGGCAGATTATTGTCAAGAGCAGCGACAAGGTAAATTGTGGTTGTGCAAAGTTTTCTGGCAGAGAAATTTGTTCATTGGATCGTGGAACTTGATTGAGCTGTAAATATTAAGACAGGAGATCTTTGGAACGAGATAACTCAAGATGAAGCCATTTGTCTTGTTCTGTTTCTTGATGGGTTCTGATGTAGTAAAGTGAAATGCACATTGTCTATTGAAATGACTTATTAGAGAAAAAAAAAATTGAAGAGGCAGGAAAATAGGATAAAAAAACGTACTGGACTCTGGAAATAACGTTCTGAGTTCCTTGAGTGGATTGGGTCTCGTGCAGTTATAAGTTGTTTTGGTAGGGTGTTTAAATACATGTTTCTACTTTTATGGTTCCTTAAAATTCAAATGTAATGGTTATAAATCCTTGGTCATATTACTGTCTGATAACTGAATTGTTTAAGCGACGAATTAAACCTGATATGGCCACCTTAGTTGAAATGACGATTTAGGGTGAGCGAGTACAGGTGAATTAAGTATTCAACTATTAACTCACATGAATTGTTACGTCTTTTTTTATTTGTTTGAATTCTCTAAGATGGTGTATTTGTATAATAAATTATCATTTATGTAATACCTGTTCATGATTATACTAATGTAAGATTTTAATTTATTCATTAATACTTTTTGAATATAGTCTTTGTTGATTAGAGAATCAGGTTGGATGAGAGACCAGGACCTCTGAAGACTGCAGATTTTGGTTTGCTGTGTATTACCTACATTTCTAATGTTGAGCTAGCCCTGCTTGTAATGGAGGTGCTATTAATAATGGATAAACACTAAATGAATTGAATATTAACTAGTAAGCATGTTTAGTTGAAAGAAATATATAATTCGAATAATGAAGTTTAAACTAGCGAATAACAATTGTTGAAGTCCAAATAAAATTTTAATAGTTACATGAATTTATAAAAGGATTTGTATTGTTTTATGAGCATGTGGCTTTAAAAAAATATAAACCGGTGATTGTTTAGCAGTAAGACGACTTAAAATTTGAAGTTCTCATGTTTAATATGTTACATGGACGACACGGGCATTATCTTTATCTTATTTCAATTATTCATAGGGAGCAAGGGGTCCTGGATTTGAGTTTCCTCCCAACTTCATGGTCTGCCTCGCATTGATGCATCACTAGCCATGTAGTTGAAGATTATTATGACCATGGCCACCAAAATATATAGATGCCGAAAGTAAAAGTAGTTAAAGCTCATCAGTAGCCTACAGTTGATTTGATTGCATCCAATATCTGCATCAAATGGGTGGCGGAAACTTTGTATCAGTCAAGATAGCTTTCATTATTCCGCATAAAGAAAAATAAGAAAAAGAGCATACCTTATTCTTTGTTGGCATGTAGAAGGGTTCGAAAACTAGGGGAAAAGGGGTGTCTAGACCGCAAATTCTTGTTATAGGGGCTTCTAACTGCACCACATAAATTAAAAAAGGAAAAAAAAAAAAAGACATGCTTCAGTATAGTTCAAGTTTTATAAAAAGTCAGGTAACTGAAATGGCAGAAGTTTAAGATGGTTAACCAAGCATCAAATCAAATGAGGCCCTCTCCAATTTGTCAGATAAGAATCCATATATTCCACTAAGCATTTTAGCCTTTGAGCACTGTCATATTAATTTTAAATGTGTCTACAGACAACATGCAAGAGTGTTTATTAGGAGAAGTGCTAAGTCATCTGAGTTTTATAGTCAATGAAGCATCAGAAAACTACCAGTCCCCGAGACTCGGCCCCAAGAAATTTACAAGGATGAGCATAAAGTTTCACTTATAAAAGCTAATTATATCATACATTTTGTGAATATAAGCAGTTGCGAGTAGTTAAAATAATCCAATGATATAGTATGTTACAACTCATTGATTTATGAATTTGGAAGAAGAAATGACAGAAAAAAGATTACTGATCACTGTGCCATAACAAGTTGCTGCTCACAATTACATGATACAGGACCAATCCGATTAAGATTTTGCATCGCTCTTATTATGTATCACTGTCACAACACATATAAAATTACTATAAAATTGATTTATTTTTGTATCTGTTTTCATTCATTTGAAGTTTAAAAGAAAGAAAAACATCTGATGCCATGTTAAAATTCCTGAAATAAATCAAATATATTTGGCTAGTTCATTAAGGGGGGGCCACAGTGCGGAGGCAAATGCAATAGCAAATAATGGATCTGTTTTTAAGCCTGTTGGAAACCATGCCCCATTGACCTTAGAGTGTTCTGCCACCGGAAGAAAGGCAGTTGCAAGCTTAATTATTACAATAAGAAAATGATTATGAAGGGAAGGTTGGAGCATACCCTTGAGAAGCAGCGTTCAACAATGGAAGCCGAGATTTCAGCTCCAAAACCTCCAGTTACAGGCGCTTCATGACTAATCTACACAGGGCATTAAATACATTATACATCATCTAAGGTGGCACCACTCAGACACATTTATTATTCCAGAAAATATAGACTCACAAGCAGTCTTCCTGTCTTTTTGACTGAGGCCTCTACTGTTTCCTTATCCCAAGGTATTAGTGTCTTCAGATCTATCAATTCACAAGAAATTCCATCCTGCAGAATCTCATAAAATCATATTACAATTTCAATAAAGATAAACCCTCAGATTTCTTGATAAAAAGTGAATTCCTCAATCTCTGACAACATTATCGTAAGTGGCAGAAAAGAAATTATTCAATATAATACTATTTTTTAGGGTAAATACTTTAACTTTGCTTAAAGTTTGGAAATATGACACTCAGTACCTTCTTATTTTTGAAATGTCATTCGGCTCTCTTCTTTCTTATTCTCCCACCACATTGATCTTAAGGATAACTAATTGCACCTTCGTAAAGGAGTTGAATATCATTTCAAAAACAAGAAGGGTAACAAATGTTCTATCACTAAACCTCAAGGGAGGTAAAGGTAAATTCTATTTTTCTATTTCAGCAACTTGGCTACAATATCAAAATGTAAGCACAATTAATTTGAAACACAGACTACATAATCCTATACAACTTTCAGTCTATGCAGCAATGATGACCCCATTTCAAGGAAATGATGATTTATATATTCGGTACTAATAAGAAAGAAAATAGCTGGATATGATGATTCAATTCCAAGCATTGATTACTCAGAAACTGGAGACATTAATCCCTCCTGAAAAGATGGTATTGATTCCAGGCAAGCTGGAATAAAAAAAGACAAAATACTTCCAACCTATATTAACAATATGATGTAGGATAGGAACTGAAGAACCAGAAAAATAATATAAACAATGACTTAAATAAATTCACTTAATATATCATAATTGTTCAAGTAAATATATTAGTGACTTAACCACATATTCTAAAATCGGAAAGGTGTTGGGTCTCCAACTAACCTTGAAAGACTCCAGAACAATGGGAAAGTGGTTAGAGATAGCATGTGGCAGTCTCCTGCACAAGATCAGGAATCATCTCTTCCAAAGTATTAGGGAACAGTATATGACCATGTAAACTGAGCGTTTGCAAGGGGTAAGTCTCTTAAGGTCTCAAACCTGAATAAAGCATCAAAGCCCCTCATGCTAGCTGTAACCCCTCGACTCACTAATTTTCATTAGGAAATCTGACTGCATTGAAATCACCTCCCAAACACAAAAAAGGAGCAATAAAACCAAACATAAAACTCAGCTCCTCCTAAATGAGAGAATACCACTTAAGCCTTATAGGATCATAGACAGAAGTAAACCACCACTAGCTCCTCCCTCTAATGTTAACTAAAACCAACTTATGTAAATTCCATGAAATGAATCAACCTTAGTTGCCCAACTAGTATCCCACACCACCTTACCTCCTGAAGCTCCAACCAAAGCAAGACATTCCCAATTCTTAACTCTAGACTGCCAAATACTTCTATTTGATATAACATCCACAGTCTCAACTTGGTTTCGTGAAGCATAACAATATGCGGCATAGCCTTTAAAATAACCTTAACCTTTCTCTGCTTCCTATAGTTACCCAAATCCCTAACATTCCAACTAAGAACTTTCATGTACACAGCTTACTGGCCCAGTTACCTTCACTACCATTACCTATCTTGCAAAAATTGACTCCATACTTTTTCTATCCTTAATGCTTTAGGTTGAATTGGGGAGAAATTCTCCAGTTATGTCTCACCCACCATATGCAAAAATAAGCACAATTATTGAGTTAACACAAATGCATGTCCTAAGTGCGTTAGGTTGTATTATAAGAATCACTTACTTTTTCAGCATCAAGACAAGCTTGTTCCATTATAGATAATTGAGCTCCCCATCCAACAAGTGTAATATCACTGCCCTGTCGGATCACCTGAGTACACATACCAATATTCATCACATCAAATGTTTCAGCACATAAATTTAGAAACATGTCCCAAAAATGTTGAGCAGAACTTCTTTTCTTCTTTCATCTAGCATGACTGGTGTACCTCAGCTTCAGATAGAGGCAACATATAATCACCCTCTGGTACTTCTTCAACAGCCAAACGGTAAAGCCACTGAAACCAAGAAGCTCACATTTTTTAAACTTAAAAATTCTCAAACGATAAATTTGAGCATATGATTATTTAAGTTATACCAGAAGAAACAAACCTTTGGTTCAAAAAATACAATAGGATTTGGATCTCGTATGCAGGAAAGCAACAATCCTTTTGCTTGCCATGGACTTCGAGGGATCACCACCTATACAGAAAAACAATGTTGAGGGCATGGGAGCTATGTATCAGCCATGTAAAACAGACAGAAAATGAAAGAAAAATTAGTTCTGCAAAAACAGTGTGACATGCAAAAATTATTATTTTCACCCCATGGATTTCAGAAATTATAGAAAGATTTATCCAGATCTGTGCACATTGTTAGAAGTAAACTCCACACAAAAGGTATATAAATTCTTAAAATCCACTAGTCATAAAATGGGCAGATTCCATCATAAATACAGTACCATCCATGGAAAATTGAATACATGTATATAGCGCCTTAAACCCAGAACTAATGTAATACAAAATTAACATTTGTGGCTGGATAATGATTGTTAGCTATTTCAAAAGAGATTACTCATCATGGAATCTGGCTGCTCCCTTATTGCTGCATTGAGCTCAAAGCTTTTTATCATCAAGGATACTGTGGAAGAAAATGAGAGAGTTGGTGCTTCAACACATCAAAAATCAAGGGCAAGGTTTCTCCACTCAAGGGAGTATGAAATGGAATGCCTTATATTCATTTCATTATTTTAGTGATGATTTGGTATATTTGACAATATCTATACTAAATGCTCCGTGACCCCCTTTATATGTCTCATTAGACATTTCAAAAATTTTAAGACTCTTGTTTTATTATAAAGTGCAGCACGTCCTTCTAAAAAAATCTATTTTACAGTTTAATACATCAATTTAAGTACATTACTCATCATGGAATCTGGCTTCTCCCTTTTTGCAGCATCAAGCTCACAGCCTTCTAACACCAAAGGTAATGCCGAAGAAACCAAGAGATTTGATGCTTCAACACTTCATAAATCAGGGGAAAGGTTTCTCCAACCAGGGGAGTATAACTTTGAATGGTTTATATTCTTTTCATTATTTCATATATTTGACAGTATCTATGCTAAATGCGCTCTGTCACCCTTTAGATGTCTCATTTGACTTTTTACACATTTTAACAAGACTCTTGTTTTATCATAAAGTGCAGCATATCTTTCTAAAAAACAAAAATAGTTTAATATTTCTCATTTGACTATTAAAAAATTTTAAGAAGACTCTGTTTTATTATAAAATGCAAGGATAACTAAGTAAAAACTTGCTTTTTTAACTATCAAAGTGAGACGTAAATTTTGGGACAACCCAAAATAGAAAGTGAGACACAACAGGATACAAAGAGTGTTAAAAGTTGGATATGCATGTAATAAATGCATGGATATTTGACAAGCGTTATTAGAAAAAGATACAATTTATTATTATAAAGTAATCTTAACATATAATACAATATAAAAAAATTAATCAAAAGCTGTGCATGTGCAACACATGAAGACCATAGCTAGTTTTATTAACTTTTGCAGTCTCTGGTCATAGGATGGATTTCGACTCAATTTTATGATATTTGGGTTTTATTGGGTCTTATTTTAATCTCTTGGTGTTACTTACGGGTTTAGTATTATTAAGAATATAAGATACTAGGTAGCTAATGCGGTTGATTCCATTCATGGGAAATTTCCAGTTTTGTTTTTGCTGGATATTAGAGGAAGAGGACGACTGGGGTTTACTTCTGTTTATGGTCCTACTAGGCCTAGAATGCAGTCTTTTTTTAGGAGTTTAGCTTTGTTTATGGTTTTTGTACACCTTGGCGTGCTGGTGGCAGCTTCAATGCCATGGGATTCCCTCGTGAGAAATTAGGTGGCGATCAGATCATTGCCACTATGAGGCTTTGATGCTTTTATCTGGGATTGTGAACTTAGAGACTTACATCTTGCTAATGCTACGTTTACCTCGTCAATTACTAGAGGGTATACCATTTCTTCACAGCTAGATAGATTCTTGTTTACAAGCACTTGGGAGGATATGTTTCCAGACCTTGTGCATGAGGCATGGTCTCATATGGTCTCTAAATATTTCACCAAGTTGTAAAATAGGAAGAGCAAAAGTTAGGGATAAATGGGACCAAACAAAATCTATTATTAAAAAACTCAAGGACGGTGTGTGTCAAAAACTAATCCCTCGACCTCTATTTTTACTAATATTATGACAACATAAAGACATTTATACCCTTTACTTTGGGTGCACTACAAATAACTCTTTTCTTAATCTACAGTAGTTTCCTTAATCCTTCATACCTCTTACAACTCCCTCAATACCAAATTACCACAATCTCAACATTAAAAACTCCATAACTAAAAACAGTGCCTTCACATATAGAAAGCCATATTAGAATGTGTTGGAAACCAACTCAAACAGAGGAATAATTCTGATGGAAACACTGAAATTATCTATTATATTTGCACAACACAGAGATACAACAAAGTGAAATAGTCTGATCACCACTGATAAAACCCACAGAAACTAGTAACAGTACAGAATTTGAAATGATCACAACTAGCACCAGAAATGAGATGAAATGGCTGCACTGATATTATTTAATCAAGTAACCAGAACACAAAGTTGGTGAGTATTCGAGAGACTCACCTCTCTCCCCAAAACAACCCAAAAATACAACCTGATAGCTACTAGGGCTCAGCCCCAAGAATAAAAAGCAAAGGCACGAGCTACCACAACAGCATTAAAGACTCAACCACCAACAACCCAGCCAGCCCAAAACAAAACAACTAACACCCAATGACAGCATAGCAATTAAAACATTAGAGACATAAAATTAAAAGCAAATAACTTAAGTGCTCCCCTGATCCAGCTGTTTTCCATGCCTAGCATAAGTAAACCTTATAGAGGGCTTATCAACCACACAATTAAACACCAGTTTACTGCAATACAGTAATTCTCTTATAATACAATCTATAACAGATAGCAAGTGTTGAAATTAGGGCAGCCACCCTTAAGAAGAACTCACCCCCAAAAGCTAGCTCAAGGGGGGAGGGAACCTAAGGAGCTTATAAACCCCCATAAACCGACTCAATTATTTGATTTGGGACTCCCAACACTCTCCAGCATATCTGAGGTTATGAAAACGGGTCCCAACAATCAAAAGGAGTAACTAACTCTGATACCATGTTGAAATTGGGGGTGACCACCCTTAGGTAGAACTCACTCCCAAAAGCGAGCTCAAAGGGGGGAGGAGCCTAAAGGGTTTATAAACCCCCATAGATCGACCCAGTCATCTTGTTGGAAGTCCCACATCGAACGACTGAGTCGATCTATACGGGTTTATAAGCCCCTTAGGCTCCCTCCCACTTTGAACTAAATTTTGGGAGTGAGTTTTACCTAAGGGTGACCGGCCCAATTTTAACAGCAAGAAAGAACATACAATTAGATAACTCCAGAGCACTCTAAATCCTAGCACTTTGAGTGGCTAGTCGCTTTCCCAATTTCCTAAATCAAATTCTGCCTCCTCCCTCTCTTTTCTGCCTTGCATTTATCTCTTTCAGATTAACCACCTGTAACTGTCACAAACCTCTCTATTTATCTCAACAGCTTCTCTTTCCCTCTCTTACAACTGCCTTTTTCTCCCTTATTTCTAAAATACCCTTGGGGTCTAACATTACCCCCTTGCACTTTTTGATGTAGATAGGAACTGAAGAGAACTAGATTTCTAGCTTAAAACGCAAGAAATCTACAGTAAAGTTGTGTAATGCAACTCCTGAGAAACAAACTACAGAAACACTTTTGTATTCACAAGAAAAGTCGAAAACAATACCTAAAAACTTCCCTTTTTGAAAGTGTTTACACACAAATAAGCAAAAGAGGCATAACAGAATTACCAAAATACCCCTTACTACACAAATATTACCACATAGGCTAACATACACAGAAACAACATGTTAACAGCTCAGAAATACATAAATAACATAGACTCATAAAAGAACTAACAACAAATAATTATTTCTTAGAGCTCTTATGACCATCCGACTTATGATAATAAGCTAAAGCAGAATGTGCTGGAGATCCCAAACTCTCGAGGAAGGTCCACCACATAAGCATTGGAGTTTATCTTCTTGATAATTTTGTAGGGGCTATACTTCTTTGGTTGTAACTTGTTGTATGTACCCGTTGGAAATCTCTCTTTCCTTAGGAACACCATAACAGAATCCCCTTCTTTAAATTCCTTATGCCTCCTGTGCTGCTTAGCAGCCTTCTTATACTTGTCATTGGCCTCTTCTAACTTCCTCTTTACTTCCTCATGGACATGGTGCACTTCCTCAGCCATGTACTTAGCTGGAATGCTCTTCTCAGATGCAACAGGCAATTTAACTAGGTCCAGAGCGTGCTGGGGAACCCTAGTATACACAATGGAAAATGGAGATTGGCCTGTAGCACTATGAGGTACATTGTTGTAGGCAAACTCAGCTTGTGGGAGAGCATGGTCCCACCCCCTAGGTTTATCTCCACAAATACATCTAATCATGTTCCCAAGTGTCCTGTTAAGAACTTCGATTTGGCCACCAGTTTGAGGATGGGCTGTACTGCTAAAGTTTAGGGAGGTGTCAAACATTTTCCATAGGGTGATCCAAAAGTGACTTAGAAATTTAGAGTCCCGGTCTGATATGATAGACTTAGGGACCCCATGAAGCCTCACAACTTCTCTAAAGAACAATCAAGTCACATGGGAGGCATCTGAAGTCTTCCTGCACGGTATGGTGTGCCATTTTTGAAAATCTGTCAGCCACCACCAAGACAGAATCAACTCCCGTTTGTGTTCTAGGGAGTCCAAGCACAAAATCCATTAACGAGATCTTCCCAAATATTGTTGGGAACCGGTAATGGCATATACAATCCAGTGTTCTGTGAATGACCCTTGGAAGTTTGACTAGCATAGCACTTTCTTACATAGTTCTGCACAGAGGCCAATAATACTTTTCCTCCATCATAGCCATAGTCTTGTCTTGACCAAAATGACCTCCTAATCCTCCACCATGAATACTTCTTATGAGTTGCTCTCTCAAAGAGGTTTTGGGAACGCATAACTGATTCCCATAGAATAAATATTCATCACAAATAAGGAATTCCCCTGCAGGTTGCTTATGCAAGCACTTTTGCCATAAGTCAGCAAAGTCTTCATCCCCTTCGTACAACTCTTATAAATACTCAAAGCCCACAACCTCTTGTTGCAAAGTGATAAGTAAATCAGCCCTCCTACTTAAGCCATCAGCAACCTTATTACTCTGGCCAGATTTATGCTTTAACACGAATGTGAATTTTGGAGGAATGTGGACCACTGAATGTTGCATCTTACGCAGATGCTTTTGAGTATTAAGGAACTTAAGGGCCTGATGATCAGTGTATAAAACAAATTTTTTTTTGAATGAGATAATGCTCCCAATACTTAAGAGCTCGTACCACAGCATAGAATTCTTGTTCATAAGTTGACCACTTTCTCTTGGCATCACTGAGCTTCTCACTAAAATAGGAAACCGGCCTCCCTTCTTGAGTTAACATAGCTCCAATACCAATACCGCAAGCATCACATTCGACTTCAAAGAGTCTAAATGATGGCAAGGTTAACACCGGGGCATCACACAACTTTTCTTTGATGAGCTGAAAACTAGCCTCTTATTCCTTTCCCCCTTCTTGAGGCACTCCATAGGGGCTAATTTTTAATGGCTTGAATCTTGCTCGCATCAACATGAATTCCGTGGTTACTTATCACATACCCCAAGAATAGAATTTGAGTCATCATAAACTCACATTTCTTCAGGTGAACATAAAGTTTATTCTCTTAAAGAGCTGTAAGTACTTCTTTAAGATGCCATAGGAGCTCTTCCTCCTTTTTGCTATAAATCAAAATGTCATCAAAATTAACCACAACAAATCTGCCCAAGAAAGGCTTCAACACTTGATTCATCATTCTCATATAAACCAAATGGCATGACTAGCCATTCAAACAACCCCTCCTTTGTCTTGAATGCAGTTTTCCACTCATCCCCAGGTCTAATACAGATATGATGATATCCACTTCGTAAGTCCGGCTTAGAAAACACCTGTGATCCATTCAATATATCAAGCATATCGTCTAGCTGCGAAATGGGGAATCTGTACTTCACAGTAATCCGATTAATGGCCCGGCTGTCAACACAAATCCTCCAACTACCATCTTTAAAAGATCTTCTACTTGCTCCCTTAAAATCTCACTCTCTTTGGGACTCATCCGGTAATGGGGTAAATTAGATAATGTGGCACCAGGGATAAGGTCTATTTGATACTGTATTTCTCAGACAGGTGGCAATTGGTTAGGCAATTCGTCAGAAAACAACTTAGTAAAATTCTGCAAGACACTTTCCACCCTTTCAGGGAATTTTCTGACATTTTGGTGCTGTGATAACTCGGGTACAGCCTTTAAAAGGACCATATGTACTTCCTTAGACTCCATGATTGCTCTTTCAAATTCCTTTTCTGATTCTACAATGGTTAGGAATGATTTTCCCTCCACTTTAGAAGCTTTGGGATTAGGATTTTGGTTCTTAGAAAGCACCATTGCAATATTGTGTCTTACTCTCTTTCCCTTATAAATAATACTCACATCATATTGTCACGGTCTACTCAACAACACATGGGGCATCCATATTGATTACATCACACGTCACAACATCTGAATAATGTTTTCCAATAGAGATAGGAACTTTACAAATTGTCTCTACCCTTTCACTTGGTCCCCGCTTTACCCAACCAATGGAATAAGGCGATGGGTGAGGTCTAGTGGGTAATCTCAAATGATCTACTAACTTCTTCGATATGAAATTATCACAACTTCCACTGTCAACTATTAGATTGCATACCTTTCCCCCAAGACAGCATGAAGATTGGAAAGTATTGTGTCTTTGAGAAACTTCCTCACGGGTTGGAGAGCACTAACACTCTTTGGACAATTAAATTGACCCTTTCTCCCTCATAATCATCATCACTAGCAACTTCATAAAGTTCATCCTCATATTCTAACTCTCCCTTACTTTCTTCTGCTTCTTCCTCATCTTGTTCTACCAAGTTAACAGGCCTTCTGGCTGGGCATTCATTAGACTTGTGTCCTGTTGGCCACATCTATAACACTTCACATTATTAGTCTTGAAGTAAAGATTAGGAGTCCTAGAGAACCCTTGGTTGGATGACTTGGCCACTAGTTTTCCTTTATTGAATCCACCCCCACTAGTTCCTCTTGAATCCTCTAAGTCCCTAGAAGGAGGTTCAAGAGTATTGGTCTGTGGGGCTTAGCTCTTTCCTGAATTAGAGCCACCCTCACCCCACTTTCTCCTAGAATAAGTCTGCTTAGTCTCCTTACTTTCCATCCACTCCTCCTTCAGAGCCATATTACATGCCTCATCAACATTCCATAGGGGTTGAAGCCCAATTCTCTCCTTAATACTGTCTTTCAATCCCTCCAGGTATCTAGCAACCCTTTGGTGTTCTGTTTCATTTAAATTATTCCTGAGGGACAACCTGTTGAACTCAGAAGTGTAATCCATTATAGATTTATCTCTCTGGCTACACTCTTGATACATTCTAAATAAGTGTTGTTCATAATCAAGAGGTAGGAACCTAGCCATCAATTTCTGTTTCATCTTTTCCCAAGTTCTGATAAGGGGCTTCATCTGCCTTCTACTTTTTTGTTGGAGTTGGTCCCACCACACAGCAACCTCACTCTTGAATTTCAATGCTATCCATTTGACCATTTTCTCTTCTTAAACATCCATGACTTCAAAGAATCTCTCTAACTCAGATAACCAATCCAGAAAACCCTCTATGTGTAAATTAGCACTGAAAGTTGGCAAATTAGCTTTGATTTTATAGTCTTCAGCTCCACGATGGTACTATTGTCCTTGGTCACGCTGTCTGTGTTGTCCCATAAACTCTTCTTCTAACCCAGAATCATTTCTGCCACGTCCACGGTAGCTTTTGTGTTGATTTCCGAAGTGGGTACCTCAGAAACCTCCTCCCCTGGGTAGTTCGAATCGTTCTCCGTGGTTAGCAGTAGGTGCTTCGTGATTCTGGCATGAGTTCACGTCGAGAGTTGCAATTAGCTCTCTGATTTCTATCAATTGTTGCTACTGTGCCTGAATCACCCTCCACAAAGCTGTTTCCCCATGCTCAACTTCGCCAAGGTGAGCTCCTTCTCCATGCTCGGGCAAATCCCTTACTCTGATACCACCTGATGTAGATAGGAACTGAAGGAAACCAGATTTCTAGCTAAAAACGCAAGAAATCTACAGTAAAGTTGTGTAATGTAGCTCCTGAGAAACAAACTACAGAAACACTTCAGTATTCATAAGAAAAGTCGAAAACAATACCTAAAAACCTCCTTTTCTAAAAGTGTTCACACACAAATAAGCAAAAAGGGCATAACAGAATTACCAAAATACCCCTTACTACACAAATATTACCACATAGGTTAACATACACATAAACAACTTGTTAATAGCTCAGAAATACAGAAATAACATAGACTCGTAATAGAACTAACAACAAATAATTATTTCCTAGAGCTCTTATAACCATCCTACTTATTATAATAAGCTAAAGCAGAATGTTCCGCATCACTTTCACCTTGTCCTCAAGGTGAAATTCGACAGCCCATAAATTCCAACAGCAGCATTGGCAGCCCAACCTGCCCATGTGTGGATTTGTAGAACCATCAAATGATTTAATCTCATAGTTGCTCACTAAGCATCAGGAATTTCAGGTGGAGATGCAACTCGTAATGGGGCTTCCTTATTTTTAGTTTTCTAGCACTGCTATTCGCCACTCCATGTTTTGGGTCGTATATGATCATAACTGTTTAGAAGTGGTGCTACAAATACCAAAATTGAAGGAAGATGATATAGAACTTCTGCCATGAATTCCTCTCCTATAGGTGGTATGCCATGCTTAGATGATCCTTCAAATAATAGAGAGAGAGATGAGCGAATCCATTTCAACATTATTAAAGGTGGCAGGCACAACAGTGGCAACCAACGCTGGTTTGCTCCTTGCGTTACTTTTGCTCTACTCGTAGGGTTGGACTTCTTGACCCCCGGGATCCCATTGGAGTATAGGTATTGGGTTATTTCAGCCCAATTTCCACTCTCCAATAACTTTGTTTGAGCTTACAGTCAGGCCCAAGTCTTCATTATACCCAATCCCCTTAGGATGCCATTCGACCTATGTTTTTCCTATTACCCCACTCTTTTCTTTCATGTTTTGGGCCAATGTTATCACATGAATTAGGGTTTTGGGCCCAATCAGCCTTAAATCAACCCTAATTTCCTTCTCCAATCCAGTAACCCATGCCCATCTCAAATAGGTTGCTACTTTCTCCTTCAACAGTAGCTCTGCATCGTCCTTCAATGGCATATTTCTTTCCCTCATTATCAGCGGTTTTGCTTCCTTCAACAACATCGTCAGAGGTTGCTCCCTTAACCCAGCCGGAGCCCCTATCTGCTTGTTGGTAACAAGTTCTTCATAAACCTTCAACTCGTTGACTTTTTCCTCCTTGTTTTCTTCTTCAGTCAGATCGTTTTCCTTCCCTTCTCTGTTTTCACTAGCCTAAAACTGCCCAGGCTTGTCCTCTACCGTCGTCGGCATTTTCTCCCACCATCGTCTTTCCAAATCATCGCCACACTGTGTTCACCATCATACCAACCCAAACCCTGCGTGGTCTTCACCCTCTCTTCACATTGTTTCCCGACAATCTCCCAAGCAAAATCACATGAGGCTTTTAATTCTTCTACTATTGTACCCATTTGTTCTCTCAATTCTCTAAGTTCTCTTGTCATTCTTGCCATTCCATTTTCTAATATCTCAACTCTATCCTCTATCTATACTCTTCTTAAGGAACCCCCAGCATGATTGGGCTACTATACACATGGGCTACAATCCTTGCCCAACACTTTCGGAAACACTAACTCAAGCATTTCTACAGTCTATACAATTATCAAACACCATATTGTATGTGGACTTAACTCTATAAAAAAAGAGGGACAATGATCAAAAGTACGGAAGAAATAGGTTTCTAAATAGAAGACTCAATGAAGCCCAAAAGATATCACCATACTTTGATACCAGGAACATGGCAGAAGAAAGCTTCAGGGGATTGAGAATGGTAATGTCCACCATGGCCTACAGCTCCATAAGGGGCCCGTATTGTTAAACCTATAGGAAGATGTAAGACTTCGTAATGCAACCAGCAAAAATAGAAATAAGCCAGAAACTTCAAAAACAAAACAGAAAGAAATTTACCACCACAATTAAATTGATTCCCACTTCGGTATCTGAATTTAGCAGCTTCATTAACAATCTAGAAAACCAAATTTGGATAATTACTGGTCAAATAAGGCTCTAGCAAATTATAGCCATGGGAAGGGTGCATGCCTGATCAAAAGCAGGATAAATATAATCTGCAAACTGGATTTCTGCTATGGCTCTATTGCCCTGTCATGTAAAATCAGACCAAGAGATTAAACTGTTAGCTGGGTAGAACAAAATAATTATAGTAGAATGTTGTGTGGTTTGATTGTAAAACTAGCAATGAAATTATTTAACCTCTTACACTCACCATTGCTGCTAGACCAATGCCAAATCCAATAATGCCCTGTTTCCAATGAAATTTCAGTCTAATATCTAAATCTTGCAGTATTCAGCATATACTAAATAAGGAAAGAATTAGAAAGAAACTTAGCAATAAAAAGAAGACAATAAGTAAACTATGTACCGCTTGTTCACAAAGCCTCTGCATATAAAGTCGGTAACAATCCACCAAACCATGTTCTAGAAAAGGCTCTTTTGTCTTTTCTTAAGCATATCTTTACAAGAATTTTCTTGAGTTTTAGAGTCTTGTTTGTATACACCTTCACTATAAATATTTACAGGGAAGAAGAGAGAGAAAAAAAGAGGCATTGCAGACAATGTGGAATAGTAGAAATACATAGATACCTGTTCACAGAGTGGGGTATTGAAAACCCTATTTTTACCAAACCGGCCAGCTAATCCTGTCGTGCAACGGAATACCCCACCAAAGCTTACATCTTCTCCAAAAATATAAGCACTGGGATTGAATACAAAAGATTAGGCAGCGATTTTTTATAAGTTCACAGTAAATTTAAGATGACGAACATGAAGACAAACAAGCCATAGTTAGATATAATTTCACCTAGGAATATTCAAATAAAACTAAACAAATGATCATAGTACAACAGACACAGTCAAAGTCAACCATTTAATACAGACACTAGAAAATATATACTCATACAACTTTAAAAACTAGGGCAAAGCTTCATTAAGATTTATAATACATAAATTATTAGATTAGAATTTGAACCTTTCATGTATTCAAATACAGATACTTAAAAAAAGCAAGCTAACTGAGAAAATTTTCACTTACATCTAACGTTTCTGTTAAATTACAAACTAATCAGTTATGTGCAAGGGAGTTGGGAGTTTGTAACAACCATTTCTTGTTCCATTCACTATTCAATCCTAAATATGGTAATCTTTCCTTTATAGAAACCTCTCTTATAAATGTGAAGAATTACAGATCAAGTTTTAAACAATAAGAAAATAAGATCAGAAATGGAATATTCCAGATGCTATTGACTATTAGAAGTCAATGTTTCTCCCCCCACCTCCAACACAGAGTGCTTGCACCTAACATAAATGAATTGAAGGCCATTAAAATAGTGAAGAAAAGTTAAATAAAATTAACTATCAGATATTATATGCTTTGTTAGCTTAATTCCTATGTGTCAACTTTAAGACTAAAGGAGTGCAATACATATGATACACACTGAAAGAAACAAAATTAGAAAAACTAACGGCAATTATAAACTATTTCACTATCTGACTAATAATGAGCTGACCTACCTTATTTATTCCAGTCAAGTAACTAAAATAATAATATAATAGACACAAGAAAATTAAGTCATAAGATTATAACTCTTGACAGTTTGAAGCAGAAATAAGTGATAACTATCATATATTTGAAAACCGCTACCCTAACTAATTTGCCTAATAGCCCTAATGGTTCCTTTCCTTAGGAAACAAACCTTTCCCAATTAGTAGCTCACTTCCAGTTGGTTCACATTTAGAAGGACAAGCTAAGTTTTTCTCAGTATGTAATAAGTGGGAGCACTGTCATTTATGCCCTACAGCAAAATGTTATTCATGCTAAAGCAATATCCAATCTCATGTTGCCGTTGCATCTCATCTCTAGATACTATTATAGCAGTCACAATTTCAATCTAAGTAGAGAAACTAGCCGGCCAAAATCCATGTGATTGTCAAGAAAGATGCTCAGTTTACACCCTTGCAAACTCTAAAATCTCCCTAAGTGTATTGAACTTGAACAATTGAATCTCTGGAACATTCCTAAGCTGCCACTAAAAGTACCAATTAATTGGTCTTTTGAATCCACAACTAAAGCAATACCAAACTGATATTAACATCTTTATTGGTGCATCCCATGTGAGATCCTTCAGACTTTTTACCCTTACCAGTTACTGATGGGAACCAAGATCTATAACAGGAATAATAACAGAGAAACACCCAAGATACTGAACACTGATATATTGACTGATGGAGTGTCAAACAGTATTACAGGAATACAAAACAGCAATGAAACAGAGCAACAACAGTAGGTAAAATAGCCGTAACCAGTAGAGATATCCTTCACAACACAGTAGCTAAAACAAAGGAAATAACAATAAGGAAATAGCGGAAGATAACAGAACTTCCCTAGCAATGTAGGCGCTAGGACTCCCCCTCTCCAACAATCAAATTCTCCGTGCCCCCATTTGTAGCCCTCAGTGGCCTTTTATCTTCTTCACTACAGGACAAACCATATTGCCAGATAACTCATTCTCTCCTTCCCATGCATAACCCACCCCAAAACTTACAGAATGCTAGCCACATGTGTTGGTTGGTTAAAGCCCATTTTGCCCCCTCTCTTTCTGGTATATGGGTTCTATCAGTTACCTCCATCAATAAGTAGTAGAGACTGCATGTTCTTGTTTTACAAATTTTAGGACTTCCTCATGAGAATAAGACCATGGAACATACCGTCTGAACTATATATTTATAACATTTCTATTGTTACTTTTCTGCACATTGCTCATCCTACTTTCACTATTGTGATAGAAGGGGGGGGGGGGGGGGGGAGATGATAACAATATATTTACAACAAAGTATTGCACATAGAAATAAAATGGTTCCCTTAATATACTTTAAGCTTGAGGAAACATTAATTTAAGACAAGGTCATGCAGAAACCAAACTAAAATATGCAATTTCACTGCATAGCTTATAGCTCCCTATATATTTGATGATTCGAATGGAAGGGAAAGAATACAAATACACACACATCGTATCACAACGCATTATTGAAGAAAAAGATAAATGGGGGAAGAGTGGAACAACAAAAATTAGAAAATAAGGAAACCCACCGTGCATCAGTTTCCAAGGCAATGTGGAGAGCTTGGTTGATGGCAGAATATAGGTTTAAGGATTTCACACTTCGCTCAGAACCCTTTTCAATACAGGCGGAGTTCGAAAATTCCCTCTTGGAAACCAAAGAGACCCATCTTCCAAATCTCCTCAGACCGGTAGACATGTCTATTGACTCCAAAGAAGCAATCTATGCTTTATCTCATGGAGATAATAAGTCACAATGGTTGGAATTTCATTTATATAAGATAATATCTTTGGATAATGAAGTTAGTTGATTAATGTATTAGGTACGCATCATATACTACTAAATACATAGACCACCCCTGAAGAATACTCCTCTCTTCTTGTTTTAGACATAGGCACATAGTACATATCTCCCTCGGCCACTGGCATTGCGCCTTGTGTACCTCCCTTTGCCTTCTTATAATAAAGTCCAGCTAGAGAATTTGTTCCTCCATGTTTAGAAGTTGGAACCTGGTAATTTAATGAAAGGGATGATCGTTTTACCAAATTTAAAACGGGAGATATGTGCTATGTGGCAAAACAAGGTTTTTCTTATTATAACTTTCCACTTTAATCTTGGTAACCACTCGATCAACTAACTAGGGACTAATGCAAAAAACACACAACACTGACTTCCGATAAGCGAAATGAAGAGAAAATCACAACCAGCATAATAGTTCTGATATCGAATTATTCGAAACAAACAGACTTAAAATAAATAAAAGAGCATAGGAAGCAAAAACCAATAGCAATGAATTTCAAATAAGTAAAATGATTTTGACTTGTAATACCTGCAAACCAACAAAAAAAAAATTCTAAAGAATTGGAAACGAATAGTACTTTAAAGAGCACAACAAGTTCCACTCATCATTCAAATTTGGAATTTTATAGAATGATTCAAGAAGTTAAAATATATCATCAAGTAATTTACACTAAAAACTCGAATAATTACAAACAAAAAGAATTTCTTCTCTGCAAGTTAAAAAAACCCTCTTAAATGTATTCTCTGTTAAGTTTTAAAGTTAAGAAAAGCATGGAAACGAGACTGGGAAATATGCCTTACAACAGCGAGTGGAGATGCCCACGTTCTCGCGCTGCTTTTGATCCTAGAAAGAAAAATTAATCTGTTAAACGATAAGCGAAGAAGATAAAGGCGCGTCTCCGTCACTGTCTAAGAACGTCTATGTCTATCTAATCCAACAGTCCACATGTACATCGGGTTTTATCCTTTTCTTAATATATATAATTAAATTTTTTTATATATTATTAAAATTTACGTTATATATATATATTTATATAAAATATAAATTAAAAAAAAATATATATATATATATATAAATATGAATTAAATACAAAATATAGTACCTTCACTCATAAATGATGAGTTTAGTTTAAATGATGATATTTTTTTATTTACATTTGATGTAAATTTAATAAATATATATTATTATAATATAAATTTTAATTATACATATTAAAAAGTTTAACTATATATTAAGAGGGATGACAAAAAAAAAACAATAACAAAAAAACTGACCCTATATGTACTCCGCATAGGCTGTTGCATAGGCTGCCAGAGCGTAGGGCTAGCCCATCAAAAGTGACAAAGTTCTTAACTTGTCCACAAAAATAAAAAAGTTTAATTTAATTTTTTAATATATATTATATTATTAAAAAATTATTATTTTATTAAATAAAAACTATATTAACTATTCTTATATCTATTTTATTAAAAGCAAAAAACTTATAATCTATTATATGAATATTAATTTATATGTACTAATTAAAAATTTAATTACATAAAATTTAAATTTTAAAAATTTTTAAAAATATACTTTCAAAAAACAATATACTTGAATCAAAATTTTTTTAATTGACCAAAACTAAAAGTATTAGGATTATTTATTAAAAGATCAAAAAATTATTTGTATTTTAATATTTTTAATAGATATTTCATACAACTTTCATTTTAATATGAGAAATACCAAATTTTTTCATGAGAAATTTAAAAAAATCATGTAGTACTGAATATCTATAAATTGTATCAAATCTATTAATAAAATTAAAAAAATATCATTTAAAGTAGAGAAATTATATAAAATAAATAATATTTCAACACTTTTCTTTCTCAAACTCTTCTCGTATTTCATTTTTTACCATATATATAATTAAAAAAATAATAGATGTGATTGATAAATAATTAATAAATAATAATAAAATAATATATATGAGAAGAGGTATGAGAAATATGTATAAATAATATTATTGTTTAAATAAATGAATTAGTTATTTACTTATTTTATTTTTATCCGCAATACCCAATATATTATAAGTTCAAAGTCATATTAGATTCTACATATTATGTTAAATATATTTAAATGGTAATGACCAAGTTCAATAAAATTTTTAGAAATAATCATACCAAACATTAGAACAAAAAAAGTAAATTAATCAACAAAATAATATCGATGATCACACCAAACATTAGAACAAAGAAAGTAAATTAATCAACAAAATAATATCAATGTTCCTAAAACTAAGGTTCATTTTGCCTCTTTTTGACATGCTAAATTTTCCCACCACAACCCAACGAATTAACCTATTTTGAGGGCTTTCCTCTTGCATATATTATCTACCTCATCCATATTAAAGACTTCATATATATTATTATAAATTAAAGAATATTTTTTTATTTCTTATGTTTAAAAAATATTTTAATTTTAATTTTTATATTTGAGATATTTTAATATTATTCTTTATATTTTAAAAATGTACTATTATTACTCTTGGCCCTATTAATTATTCAAATAAAATTTGATGACATAATGATTAGATTAGACGGGACACAATGCACAAGTGAATTGGTTAATTAGTTGATGGAGTGGGTAAAGTTGGAGCGTCTCTTCTCATGATTAACCGGTGAGTAATAAGCTCCACCTGGTCCTTTTGGTGTATATATCTCAAGGACTTGTCCAGCGGAAATTCCTCCATGTCCACAAAATTTCAGAGCTTTGGTTCTGAAGAGGATTTGCAGCTTCAGATGGATCAAAGAAAAAGGAAGAGAATGCAATCCAATCGCGATTCAGCAATGCGATCCCGCATGCGAAAGCAGAAGCACCTGGATGATCTGATGGTCCAAGTGGGTCAACTCAGAAAGGAAAATAGCGAAATCCTTACAAGCCATTATCTGAATATTGAGGTTGAAAATTCCATATTGAGTGCTCGAATGATGGAACTTAGCCACAGCTGCAATCACTAGACGATATCCTCAATTACATCAACACAAGCATTGTGGTGTATGAAACCGATAGCTATCTAACAAGTGTAGAACTTCACGAATCCCATGAACATGCTTTATCTTAATAACCCATTATGGCTTCTACGGACATTTTTCAGGAGTGAATTCTATGGGGACCTGAGAATAAAGTCCAGTACTTGTTAGTCTTGAGAAGAGACCTTCAACTTTGCCCACTCCATCAACTAATTAATCAGTCTACATGTACATGTGTATTCTACATAAAACACTATATTAGTAATTTTTATTTAAATAATTAATGGTGTTAGAATTAGGAACAATAATAATATATTACATAAGGGATAAAATTAAAATTTTTAAAATATAACAAAAAACATATTTTAACTATTATTATATTATGTAACATTGGATGCAATATCCTTAATTAATTTAATCAATTAAATTAATGGTTCAATAGGCAATAATATCATAGGTGGTTATCTTACCTTCAATAATATAGCGACTACACAGTATTTTTTATTTGTAGGAGTCAAAGCACGAGATTAATATTTTATAGTAATCCTATTTTTATGTATTTAAAAAAAAATATATATATATATATACACTTTAATTAAAACTCAATAAAAAATTTAATTTTGATAAAAAAATGAAATAAAAGTTGTATCTTATGTAAAAAGACAACTGTTTATAATTATAAAAGAATTATTCAATATATGTGATAACCCATTGACTAATAATGCATTAAATATTTCATTAAGGATAATTTTAAGATTTTATATAAATACTTAAAAATTAACTATTGACTAACTATAATTTTTTAAAATTAGTCACGAGTAATTTGATTTGAAAATATAGGAGATGCTTGTGTAGGTTTAGAAATAGAGTAAAAGCATGTATAAGATCAATAAAATAGAAGAGAGATTAAAATATTTTATTCAATTTAGAAATACATGCAAGGTATTTTACACATATTTCATAAATTAATCTCAAAATATGAAATAAAAATTTGTATGGACTACGCGGCATAGCATTAACACCTGTTTTTGTTTTTGTTTATGACGGCCCGAAACAGTATGGTGCAGCTCTGAGCCAGACAATAACCCATCTGCTCATCTTCCCAGTTCCAACTTTAACATGCAATCACATGATTCCTGTAGTGGACCTGGCCAAAGCCCAATAGCAGAGGGCTCAACAACCAGGCCCACTGGACCAGCCACTCACCAGCCTATAAATACACT
>JASKGM010000009.1:2262941-2277356 GCA_034509205.1 Ceratonia siliqua
TTTAAATTAATTTTAATGAGGGTAATTTAGTCAAGTATAATTAATTTTTACTAGATATGAGGTTATTTAATAACTTCCTTAATTGTTATACAATTAATTTAAACGATAAATAATTTAAAACGGAAGGAATATTATATTAAAATTTAAAAAAGTTAATATAATTTACTCTACTTTAAATGTGTGATTTTTCCAACTGCAAAAACAGAAATGGGGCAAGATGGTCTCTGAACAGTTATTGTCATGAGTGCCGCACCGCAAGGATTAGAATTTAGAACAGTTATTGACAGTGCTAACAAGATAACTCTCATGACAACTTAATCATTTCACGAAAAAACAAGTCATTTTGAGGAAAATTATGTATCTGCCGTCAATAAACTCATTACTTAATATTTGTTTAAATTTAGATGTAATTATCTCATTAATTTATACAATTTATAAATAAAATTTATGTAAATAATATTATCATTGCACACAAACTAATCACATGCATTGTGCACTATTTTTTTTTTTTTTGGTAAAAATGCATTGTGCATTGTAAACAAATGATTATTGAGACCAACCATCTATTGAAAATATTTTTGAATCAGTTAATCCTTTCCCAAACAATCTTAAGGGTATACCTCTTACATTAACCTGATACATTTAAGAGAAATAAATTCTTAGGTACTGAGATCTCAATATTTAAACCCAAATAATTAAAGTAAGTAATACACCCTTTAAGCATTAAGAGATTGTTTGATATAGGAAAATTTTTAGATTAGTCAAAAAACTTCATTTAAAAAACTACAATTATTATATTTTAAAAAACCTAAGATTATCATGCTTAGTACAAGATTTTAGTAGAGTTTTCTTAAAATTTTAATTTCCCTAGGTATTTAATTATCCATCCTATCAAAGCAAATTACCTTAAAATAATAAAATTTTATTTTCTCACCTCATAATAAGGTGGGT
This sequence comes from Ceratonia siliqua, assembly GCA_034509205.1. Lineage (NCBI taxonomy): Eukaryota > Viridiplantae > Streptophyta > Magnoliopsida > Fabales > Fabaceae > Ceratonia > Ceratonia siliqua. The sequence continues at coordinate 2,263,893 of JASKGM010000009.1, forward strand.
TCGAACCCAACCCCCACCTTGGGCTAGGTCTAAGTTCAAGTCCAAGAGTTGGAGCTAAGTCCAAGTTTAGGAGCTAGGTTGAGTCGAGTGGGGATTATAATTAAAGTAAGACATTTTAAATACTCTTTAAAATTATATTTCCTTCTCAATACCTCATCCAAATATAACTCAAAAGAGACATTTCCTTACATATACACCAAACACATTTTTCACTAATTGCCAGGTATCTAATGCCTAGGTTTATTGCCTAGATAATTAACACCATGTAGTAAATTAAAAACCTCTGTACCAAGCATCACCTAAGACATAACTCGTCTTACCAATCTAATTTACTCAGTAAAAAGTCTCTGCACCTGCCCTCTACAAATAAATAGGTGAGAATGTTCCTAGAGGTTAAAAACATATCTCTACCATTTAGTTGTTTCGACACCGGGGGCCATATACTGGATTTTCTAATACGTCGCACCACCTTGCAGATACAAATGCAAGAGTACAAACATAGAAGAACATCATAATTTTTATTTTTCCCATTGACAACTGCTATAGTACTCACCTACTTGGAACTATTTCTGTTCTGCATAAGAATCTTAGGAATTGAAAGTTAGGAACAAATGCCTGAAAATGTTCTAGTTACATCTGACAATGCAAGTGCTATAAAGAGCCATATTAACAGAATGATCACCCTTCAATATCAGGGATGGCAGTTTTCCCGGACCCCACTCCTTTTACCCGTCTACTTCCTCCTTTCATTATGATAAAAGTACTTCTGATTGTTTGTGTTTATTCTATTTCTCCCTATCATGTTCTCAAATACTTATACTCCACTCCACATGGCCCTCAATTACAAGTCTTTGGCGAACAAGTGTAGATTCTTTGGTACAACGCATGAGAGTTTAAATTGATGAAAACTCGATATTTCCTATGAAGAAAAACTTGCATGGCCAGCAATATACCAGGCTAAAGTAAATTACATAAGAAAAATCCCTCAACGAAGATGTTGAAGAAAACAAGGCTGCCTGTAGTGATGTATTACCAGCTCTTGTCAGACATATCTTGACCATATCATTAGTACGGCGAAGAAACTCGTGAAAGAGGGGCATAGGACCTTCTAACTTTGTGACAACGTATGGTTGGAGGAAAAGGAAGTGGCTTGAAGGACCGTACAATAGCAGCATGACGTAGGAAGACTGGATAGGCTGGTTGGAACGTTCCTGAATTTCTCTACCAGAAATGAAGCTCCAAAATTTGAACAGCTTGACAATCTCTCGAGATTGAAAATCTGCCTATGAAGCAAGAACATGCTTCCAAACACCAAAATGAGGTTGCATCCGGCCAAGCTGAGTGGAAGTTTATGAGAACAATGCCATCCACCCAAATCAAGCATGTGTTAGTTAGCTAAAATATAGTAGACTACTGGGAACAATATATTTACCTTTTGTATAAATTGTCAGACATTGAATTATCTTTTAAAACAAATATCCCAGCTCTTATGTCAACCTTTTACAACCTCCTTCAGAGAAAGAACACCATCACGTGGATGTGCTTCTTCCACCTTAACTTCTATTTCATCCCCTATCTGAGTTCCAACAGACACCCAAGCAGAAGCTTGAAATCCAACCTGCAAAAGAGAATCAACTTGCGGTTTCAAAATAGTATGATATCAAAACTGCATCTCTGTTACCACATGAAGCATGGCACAAAAGGCACTCTAGTAAAATGGTTACCTCAAGTTAGATAAGTTTGGGATATTATTCTTTATATCTTATACGATGTTGATATTATTATGTCAGCAACCAATTCACTTAGCTACTCAGTTGTCCAAATATAAATCTTGTCATGCAGCGAACTAAAATCAGATTAAGCTAACCAGAAATAATTCATATTTTTTCCAAATGACCTAATGTGAACATTTTGTATGAGTACATGTAGATTCTAACAACAGATAATTTTATATTCGGTCCTTCAATAAATATCAAGTCCACTAGTCAAGCATCCAACTATCATAATTACAACAACAACTTCCATCACTAGAAATGACCCCTCTCATAATAATATTATATCTCCAGCACACCTGGAGAAGGTCATGAAGAGCAATACTTCAGAATTCCTCCCAGATTGGTAACATGAATGAGATTACGTTTCTCTTTCACCATTGATATAAAGAATGCAGACATCCCTAACTAATCACACATGAAGCTGATATTAGTCAACTAGCACACCTTGAAGTTTTATGTGCTGCCATCAGTTCCCACCAGGACAATCAATACATGCTATGGACAGCCAAACAGATAATATAGAAGGAACCATTAACTTCTTACCTCAACCAACAATAGTGCTGCAATTCGATCTTTAATAAATCTAAGGATCAATGCATGATATCTTTTCTCTTTTGGTTGTCTTCGTAAATATTCTAATATCCAATATCGAAGACTACTGCTGCAGAGCTTTTTCACTGCTCTAAATTTGTCATTAACAACTGCAGCTATTCCTTCAAGCTGACCAGCCGTAAAGGGGGGAGGCTCACCTCTTAGAAATGCCTTTACCTAAAGGAAGCAAACATTCCACACACACATACACATAAACCAAAGATGGTAAAAAGGCCTTAGAAGATTATTTCAGCATGTAGTACTGCAAATCAAAATCACTAACAGAAACACTATTTAAAAAGGCACACAGGGAGCACGAAGTGCACAAATAACACTTTAGTATAGTAATATGTAGCAAATTTAATCAAAATGAAAAATTCATTAGAACGTAATTACCTATATATTATATATAAGAGTAAAAATTCATTCATTTGAGCTATAAATCAAGTTTCTTAAGGTGAGTTCTTTGCATCAATAAATCCATTTAATGCTTATATTACATGTACATAACTGTAACATAAGAATATTTTTCCCATCTATATATGACTTGGCCTAAAGGAATCACAATATAGTTTATTAGCAAAAAGGAAACAAACAAGATGAAAGTAATAGCATTAGCAGCTATAAGTAAGATAACAGTGAGGTCTGCTTTTTTCTTTTGTATTTTTAAACAGCATTAAGTTTGCAACTATAACCTAATTACATCCGATAAGAGAATTTTATAAATAAGTGAACATACAATAACTATCCTCTGTATAGTTATTTTTCTCCAAGATGGCAGGCATTTTAAGCACCCAGAGTGGCATTTTTCTGCATCCTTTGTTTCCCACGAATGCAACAAGTTTGGTTTAATTTCTTTTTATTTTCCTGATTCATGTTTCTGCCTTCTATTATGGGAATTTATATTATAAATATTGGATAACAGGGTTTAATTTGATAACTGCGAAAATTTTTCTAGTAGGCATTTAGCACAAGCAGCACTAAAATTTGCACCTGTGAATTAACATAATTGAAAGGAACTCACCTGATAATGAGCAAGAAGATCCAAATATCTACGAATGGGAGATGTAAATTGAACATAACCAGGAAGTCCCAAGACCCCATGGCGTGCTGGCTTCCTGAAATCAATTTCAGCAGCACGCATTACTCTGACCAAGGCAGAGCTCCTAACAGGTCCTTCTGGAAGGTGGGCAAATTCAGACACATCTATATCTGATTGGGGCTGTCCCCTGAAGGGTAAAGGAATGTCATTCCGGGACCCAAATGTTGCCATAGCTTCTCCACAGAGTATCATCATCTCAGAGACTAATCGCATTGCAGGATCAGCTTGGTTTTCGACATAAAGATTTATTGATGGTTCTGGATCCTCTGGATTAGGCACCTTAATGCGAGTTTCTAGGGTTGCGGTCTCAATTGCACCCTGAATAAAGGGAGAGAAAGGAAAAGTTAACAATATCAGAAGCTAACAACTCTGAAAAGCTTTAATTGATAAAAACAATTTTTGACACTAGCAGCTCATTCCATGTCTTAATGGATCCACAACCAAATGCTGTTTCCATTACTAAGATAAATTATCAACTCATATAAACTTATTATTCAATATATAACAAATCATTCCATAATTTCCTTTTTGTTTCACTTATGAGAAGATAATGCAATCTTTTGATCTATGGGATGAACCAAAGCTAAAAAAAAGACAGAAATATTGTCTTCTATTAAATTAGGTACAGGTATTGTCGTATTGATGCTTTATAAGTAATTGGGTAGTGTTGGAGGCTACAAAGGCATGAACAATAAATATCGGTGATGATGCTAGGTAGAAGATTTGAACAAAATGACAGTCAATAATTTAACAAATTAACCTCTACCCCTTTTCCTCTGATGTAACTAAGACAAATGACTTTTAAAATACTTTCCACTTCAACTACAAGACTTCAAACTTTATCACATTTTACTGACTTGAGCTAAGAATACGCTCCTTTTACCAACAGCAATAGGCAATAGCTACATATATCCACTGCCGTTATTGGCCTAATCCTGTAAAGAAACATGATTATATTTGTTTGATACATAATACAAAAAATAAATAATAATAATAATAATAATAATAATAATGATAATAAACCCTAGATAGTTTGAAACACAATTTGCAAGCTGAGTCAAAACAAGTAATTAAAACCAACCTGTTGGCGCCGCCAATTTAAACGAAGATTTGCAGCCTCAGACAAAATTCTGAGTTCAACCTCCTCCTCAAGGTTCAAATGAAGGAGCTCAGATGCGCTCTCATATGTCAGCATGTATGTTGGCTTAATGACCGTGTTATCCACCGAACATTCTGCAATGCTGTTAGATCCACATAGGACTCCATTAAAAGAAGGCCATATACAAAAATCTTCTCTCTCATAGGAGAATCCATTGAGAGGAAATAACAGCGCAAGAATGGCAGACAAGGCCATTTAGGTCATTTTGTTTAAATGACAAAATAACTGCATGGCCATTTAGGTCATTTTCTCAATACACAAATTTAGTAAAAATGACTCAAATGACCTAAATGCCCCTACATCATTTGAACAAAATGACCTAAATAACCTTGCATTTATTGGGTCTTTTAAAATGAGAGAGAATTTTTTTTGTCCATTATAAAATGTGGACATCATAGTTATCAAAATCGCATGATTCGCAATTTGAATGGTGCAATTCACAACAATAGCATCTTCCTGCGATACAGATTGCTGAAAGAATCAGAAATAGACAGGCATCATGACAAATCGCCAGAATTGCTGTGATTCAGGCCAGTGATGGCAAATTCTGCAATTCAGGCGATTCAGAGAAGCTGCGTTTCAACCAGGTCATGAAGTCAGGTCATTCGTGACCCAGCACGACCTGGTTGTCAAATACCCTGTTTTACCTCTTTTTTATTTTTGTCTAAAAAGGGGTCAGAACTCCTAAACAACCCTGTATGCCACGTTTAGATTGAAAAATTAAAAGAGACTCCTTATTTTTTAGTCTTTTAGTATTCCACATTATGTATTGTACACACTATCAATCTACTATTAAAAATTTTGTTAAATTTTGGGTTAAATGTATTATATTGAGTATTTTGTTTATGTTATTTGTGTGTGTGTGTGTGTGTGTGTGTGTGTGTGTGTGTGTGTATATATAATATGTTATTTTTTATTTTTTTCTTGAATTGTACGATTCATGATTCATTATTCAAAAATATGTCTTCCGATTCACAATTTGTATCCGATTTGCAAATTATGGTGGAGATTGCTAACCTCCACACAACTGTGAGGAGATTAGCAACCCCCATATGTATGTGTGTGTGTCTGTGAGTGCGTGCGGGTGCGCGCGCATGCCATGTCGTGTCTTATAATTTTAACTTTGATATGTCAACATGTCTGTGTCGTGTCCCATTTCTGTGCTTCTTACTTGGTGAGAAGTCACAGAATTGTAAAAGAATAACATAAATGTGTTAACCAGGGTCAGTTGAGGGCAGGGACTACTGGGTTCCAGAGAGCCCATAACAGGTTTCCTCACTTCTGCAATTTCATGTTCTACTAGTATGTCATCAGGTGAATTTCTACCACAAGATGCATCCAGTAAACTGGACATTTACCTGCCATCCTTATGCAGCACAATGGATACTGTAACAGCATTACAATGCTCTCCTTGTCTCAAACTCATACCACCCATGGCAAGTTTATCTGGAAACATAGGATATGTGGCAGTGGGTAAGAAAACAGAAGTCCCTCTTCTCTTAGCCTCCCTGCATGCAATGAAATTCATCAAAGAGGAAAGATAGCACCAAAGCTTCATAAAATATCTCTTTGAATCTCAACCAGATACCTGTCCACAATGCTTCCATGTTGAACATATCTTGTTGGGTCTGCAACATGTATCCAAACTTTAATGCGACCATCTTTCAACCTTGTTGCACTCACAGCATCATCAAGCTACATATTATTGGTTAGTTAATAAAATTTTAGGCTCCCAGCTCCCTAAATACATGAAGCTTCAATGAAAAGAAAAAAAAACCGGTCTGTACCTCATCAGCCTCATCAACATCTATGGCATAGACCTTCAAATCAGTAAGATCCTTCCTATTAATCTGAACACAGTAACACCAAATGAGCATCTAATCTAACTACCGAAAACTTGTAAGATATAACCAAGTAACAATCAAGATTATTACAGCAATAAAAGAGAACAAGAAGATGAATAAAAATCCCTCAATAATAATTACAAAACACAACCCCTAAAGCTGTACAGATTATGGTTTTAGTAGAGCCTTCTAATTGACCATCAATTCCACCTGCAGCTCAAAGCTTAAATAACTAAAAAACAAAGCAGCAGAGCCTCCGAATATGCTGGGTAGGGTTAGCTCTGTTTAAAGATTGAACTAAAGTTCAATATTAGCTTTGTTTCTTTCAAGTTGAAAGGCCTAGAGTTAAGAATACACAAAATCAAAGGGTGAGAGAAGCTAGAGGATTAAGGTCACACATCGAGGTGGCACTGCCCCAAGCAGAATTAAGCTTGCCTCTTAGGGAGTTAAAAATGAGATCACTGATCCTTCTAACCCATTGTCATCATATTTCATTTCAAAAATCATGTCAGAGGTATATCAACAATATCTCACACAGCGTAAAGCATTTATTTCAGGGACTCACCAATTAATCCTACTAATGTACTAAAAAACAGGTCTGTTTAAAATTGATAAAACAAATTATTGAAATGATAAATTTGTAAAGAAAAAGTTTTCAATTCAGTCTCATTTGTCAAAATAAGTTATTCTGATTTTTTTTTTTATGAATGTTTAATAAAGGTAACTTACTGTTCTAGTTTGGATTAGATTATGTTTGACCAAAAACCAAATACACATCTTTGCTGATGATGAATAGGAAAACATAGCCCATGTTTAAGGTTTTGACTTTTAAAAGACAATTAGATTGTGCCTTTTATTATTATTTTTTCTTTCATTTAACACCTAATTTATCCATTATCCATTTTTTAGGATTTTAATGTATAGGTTATATGGTTGAGTTGGCATCAACGAGTCAACTCAAAGACACCAACTCAGTCAGAGCAAAATATATGATAGCATATATTCCTCCTTAAACTCAAAACCTTTAGAGTGTATTTGGAATATGTAATTTAAAATTTCATAAAATTTGAAATGCTTGGGTATTGAATTTCTAGCAATTCAAATTCCTACATGTTTAGAATATCATGTTTGGATAATTAATTCTCACAAAGGAATTTGTACTTTTTAAAAATAGTTTTCAGAAAAAAATGAAACCACAGTCCATTAACTAAGAACCATTTGCAAACACCAATGCATTAAAAAAATTGGAAAATTTAGTCATTAACTTTTTGATTTTCTGTCCACGTTGTCCGTTAACTTATTTAATGGACAATTAATCTTAATCATCCTCCTAACAAATAATCTTTTCAACCATGCTAATGAACAATTGGTGACCCTTTTGGATGGTTTTGGCCTTTGGGTCACTTGACTTAATTATGATATTAATTCCAATTTCAAAATGCAGAGGACGTTGAGTGGAAGCATCTTATATTTTGCAGTTCATTTGTAAAGGAGAGAAAGAAGTGAACCTATGTTATAAACTTTGATAGACATTATCTTCAACCAAATTTGAACCCTTATGTTATCTAACTCTTTTGATTAGATTTGGTTCATCGTATGATTTGCATGTGCATTATAAGTTTTTAAAAGGTTTTTATAATATGCAATAGATATTATTTTTAAGTTTTTTTTTTATTTGACTCTAACTAAAATTATATAAATTATAGAAGTTTTGGTTTGGGTCCGGATTCAGGTCCAGGTATGGAATTTAGTTTGGGTTTAGGTCCAGGTCTAGGTTCAGGAGCTAAGGTCATATTTGAATATGGTGCCAAGACATTACTAGTGAGAAACAATTGAAAAGGAATTTGAAAATTCCACCTAAAAGGTAGGCATTTGAAATATCTATAAAATTCCATGATGGAATTACTTAGGATTTTTAAAATCCTTTGATTAATTATCCAAACAAAGCATTTTGTAGTAAAGCATTTGAAATACCCTATAAAATTACTTTTCCCCCCTTAAATTACCTCATCTGAACACACTCTTAAATCTACTTCAACTTTCTACTACAAGATATTTGACTTTGAAGGAAGGGGATGGAGGGATATAATGAATGTATCTTAAAATATCAATCATTATTAAGAACCCACTGACATGGGAACATATATGATATACCTTGTATTTTAGAAAATATTATCAGATAAAGGAGAATCACCTCATCTACATCAGATGAATCTGATAGAAGACTTTCAGCAGCCGATATGATTTCTTCTGAATGATCAGTAGGAATCCCTAACTTCAACAAATCAAGATTGACATGTACAGGAAAATACCCAATATCTATCAGGAGATTCACAGCTGAAGATGCTGTTTTTGCCAGACCCATTTCCTTAAGAATCTGCTAGTAGCAGAAAAGATGAAGTCATTACAAGTTCCAGTCAGTTTGGTGACATAAATAGCAATCAACAGCAGAGATATATGAATTTAAGGTTCTCTACTATCTTTCCTATGAGGTGTCAACTGAATTCACCATGATTAGCCTTTCACAAGAAGAGAAGCATCAATTACTACGTTAAATTAAAACACACTAGGGGCCTGTTTGTTTGGACTTAACAGAAAATGTCTTTTATGCTTCTCCTTCATAAAGAATGCATTTTTTATAAGTAAAAGCTGTTTTGTGTTTAGATGCAATAATTGAGAAAGACTTTTGAATCAGAAAATGAAATAACATTCTCTCTTATCTATCAACTTCTCCTTTTGAAGGAAGCCAAAATCATCTATCAACTTCTCCTTCTGAAGGAAGCCATTAATTTTAGCCTCCTTCAAAAGGAGAAAAACTCTTTATTTTTGAGCCAAAATAAACAGTTTTTTCTAAGAATGACTTATTTTTTGAAAAAAAAAGTTACTTATTCTCAAAATAAATCCATACAAACAGAGCCTAGGTGGTTTGAGTCGAAAGTTACCATCCCAGCTGTTTTTCTTTGTTCATCATTTTTAAATGCATCAATTGCATATGCTTCTAGTGACTCAATTCTGGTCCAGATTTTCTCTTCGCCCATCCATGAAGATTTGGGAGGTTTATTTTGTAAAGGCATTGATTTTGCTGAGGCCAGCAATTCCACAAAATCCTGAAGTTCTTTCTCAGCTACCTCCTTTGCAAGCTTCCTACGCATAAGCTCCTCAACCTGCCTTTGCGAAAAATAAGTAAATAAATACATTTATATTCCATGTAGACATCTCAAACTAAGCTGGTAAAGCAAGCATAAAGAATATACACACCCATATACACTCGAAAGGATCAAGCTTTCATAACTCTCCAGTTTTACAATTTCATGAATTAGCACTTTAAATGATGAAAAAATCACGAAGAAAGATGATAATTTCCACCAGCATATAACTCTGTGATGCAGGACCAAAATAAGAACACACTCAAAATTCTGTTTTATTGGTGTCAATAATAAGAAAGGTGACCATAACAACTAACTGAAGGCCTACTTAAAGTCAATTGACTAAGAAATCCTAACAGAAATAGGAAGGCCCATACCATAATAGGAAACCATAATGAAAACAAGAAACTGAAACAAGGGGTAACATAAACCTATGCCCATAATGGAGAAACTCATATATGCGCTACAAAACCCTAGGCCTAGAAGCCTTTATTTAAATCCCAAATGAAATCCTAAATTACCCCAATTCCCAAATAACAATTACATCATTACATAATAAAATAAATAACAAAGCTAACTTCCGATACTCCATTATTCTGGCTGCATCTCCTTAAGTATATGATTATGAGAGATATAAAATAACAATGATTGGGAAATTTTAAAACATTTGAATGCTGAAATAAGTAGTACTTTACTCATTGTGACAAACTTCTACTGCTAATTAGTAAAGCAATCACCAAGTGGTCCTAAGGTTGCCATTTATTTATTGATCCATGATCCTAGTTTACAAGAAATTGACGGGGAAATAACACCCAAAAAAATGTAATGCTCTTCCTGAAGCACAAATAAACATTAGGAAAATACTCCAAGAGGTTGCAACAACGTAGCTATAAGTATAATGATGAATAACTATTTTGCTCTTTAAAGCTACCTGAAAGTAATACATCTACCTGTTCAGTTGGTCGAGGCCGATAAATGGAATGAGAACCTTTCGTCTCCAGCACAGTGAAGTATACTTCATCTTTTGAAAGCAATAGATGAGCAGAATAGCTCTCAAGAGGCTCAGCACTGCCAAAAATCATCTGCAGAACAAGCAGATCCATGTAAGGATCTACAAGGCATACTTTGACATCCAGTCCAGAAATCATATTACCTCAGCCAATTCTTCTGCCATCACTGACTTATTCTTTTCAAGAAGCTCAACCCAAGCAAATTCAAGTAGTGATGGGTCCTGCATCATATCAGCAGGTTTTTACTTATCAACAGAAGCAACTAGTTAGAAAAATGACATATCAATTACCATTCTAATGCGAAAACTCACCAAGTTGTCCTGAGCTTTCTGAACAAAATCTGCAATATCTGCTTGGTCAAAGTTGCCAATACCAGGGACAATATATGTCACTTGTTGTGGTTTGATGGAAGAAGTGACACCATTCTACATCCCAATAAAACTAAGGAACATTCAGACTAAATAAAAGCCAGTAATATTTAGCATTTTAAAAAATACAAGGAGTTCTGACACCTAGCAACCTATTTAACACGCCGCATTATGTTGTTTCTACTAGAACCTGATCAGAAACCATCCAATTCTTCTTGCCATCAGGTCTCTGAGCAACTGCTAGCAATGTTTTATCAGAATCCTTCTTAAACTCCAAAAGCAATCCTTTTTGCAGTGAGCGGCTCACAAGTCTATCTTCAAGAAGCTCTTCACCCATCACTCCCATGCTGTGAAGTAAATAAATAAATTTAAGATAGTATCCGAAGTGATAGCCAAACTAGGAATCTGCAAAATCAAGCTTTATACAATAATTTACAAGCCTCCCTTTCCATAGCAGTTCTTTCAAATGTGATTTGGGAAAAATGAGAAAGCCCTTTTCCCTGGGAACTTTTAGATACATGTTAGGATTAAGAAACTCATAACATTATCACAACCCTTAGCTTTCATAATAGAGATTATACTACATACTTTATTTCACCCACATAACTTACCAATCACCTCCATATCAAGTAACATTTATCATCATATAGATCACAAGCTTATTATTCAAACTGGGGAGAGAAAGGTAGAGATAGTATGACCAAAATATGTTCCCCCACATAGCTCTTTCTCCTTACATGTCTGGGACCAACAAGAAAGAAAACTGTAATCCATGTTTTAGTGCATTTTTGGAGTCATTACTGCCATGGCATTTAACTGGAATACAGTGAATTTTGCATGTCTTTGGTGAATTTTCTATTTGCGATGTTTAGTTTCTCACCCAACTGATTCTGGGGTTCATGTCACCACTTGCCATACTTAAGCAGAACTCATTTACCACTTTGAACCATCTAATTAAATTCTTAGAAAATCTATTCTCTGCATCCACATTAAGGTTCCTTACCATAGGAATCGCTCAGCCCACCATCATAAACTCTGTTATACTCAATTTTGAACTGTGACTTGGCATGTTCTAATCAATATGGGTAGGAGAAGAACCTGACTTGGTATCTTAAAAGAACAGGGAAATCAAAACAAAGTCAAGATAATTCAGGTCAACCACCCTTCTTCTTGCACCAAAGATCCTACCATTTTCGAAGTAACGAGAGTTACATCTATTTTTTCATTTCAATTCAAGAGTTCTCATGTGTTTCTACACCACAAATATTATATGTATTGGTTTTGTGATGCCTCAATATGTTTTTAAGGATACAAAACGCCCATAACCTGCTTAAGTATAACAAACTACTAAATTTTGAAACCTGAAAAAAAAATATAATGAAGCCAACAGCCCAAATCTGATTATATGTTCTCCACTTGGGTCCTCAACCAAACAATTTACTACGGACTACTCAAGAACTGCCAAACACAATTACCTTACTTCGAAATTTCTAAACAAGACCGACCATTGAGCATGAAATGTATGTCAGATATTCCTGCTTCAAAACTAACTACAACTCAGTGTAACTGAGCGAACGGTTTACAAAATGCTACTTAAATGCATCTCTGGGTTTTCTCTGTTCCAATCCACAAAACAATTCTTTGTAATCCTATCTATATCGCTTCATGCCCGCAATTTCCAGTTGAAGAGACGAAACATCTAGTAATTATAGTCCTCCAGAATTTCAATCGCATAGAATGAAAAGAGAAATAAAGAGAACGAATTTAAAAGTAAGAAACGGGTATACATACACGGCAACTTTCTTCCTGCTTTTGCGCATGACTTTGAGCTCTTCCATGACGCTCTCGACGAGGCTTTGGACGGAACGGCTTCCAATACCACCACCATTGAGAAACTGAGATTGAAAACGGAACACTGGTGAACGACGGCAACCCAGTGGCGGGTAGCGACAAAGCTGCAAGGTGCTATAGTGGCAGAGGCAGCAGCATCTGCGCAAGGCCGAGAGAGGAGGGGATGAAGAACGAAATATTGAGCAGCTATTAACTGCTCGAACCGCCATAGTAGGGTCTGATAGCGGAGAAGTTTAGAGCTTCATGAGCTTCCAGACTGAACGGTAGCTTGAGAGAGCAACCGTGGCTGTAGATGAGATCTTCAATGCTACTTCCCAAAGATGAATGGCTTCGAGGTAAGGACAGAAAATGGGCAGTCACCCAAGTGCCCAATGGATGCCAAAAATTCTTCATTTATGTTGTTTTTTTTATAATTTCATTCATCCTTATTTTAAACTTTAATTATCTATTTTTTTTAAAAAGTCAAGTTATTTTTTAATTATAAATTAATTATTAAAAAATCAAAACTTAAATTATCCACTATTTTGAAAAAAAATCAAAAATATTATAAGAATTATAATAACTAATTTAATTTGTGAGTATGCACTACAAATATATATATATATATATATATATATA
>JASKGM010000009.1:2277456-2301595 GCA_034509205.1 Ceratonia siliqua
GTCATTCCCTTGACTTTCAATAAGGATTATGGCCTTTATATTATCTACTATCTGTCCGAGGGAAGCGATCATACATCATTCCTTGTCACGACCTCATTTAATCTTGAACTACGTGGACTTTGATCCCTCTCAAGGTACGTAGGCACTTACCTAGTAAAACAAGTCCGGTTATTTTATCTTTCATCTCTTTGATGTTTTAATAATAAAAGGGGGTAATTAAAATTAAATTAAATGACGCACAAACGAATTAGGGTAACCGTCCTTAGGGATAGACGTTGTAGGGTGCCTAACACCTTCCCTACGCGTAATCAGACTCCCGAACCAACCCTCTGGTTTCAAGAGCCAGTTTTGGTTTTTTTTTTTAAGGATTCCAATTAGCCTTATAATTAATTGGTGGTGACTCCGTTTTATCTCTGTTTTTTTTCCTTTTGTCGCCTCATGGTCATGACGGTGCCTTTTCACGGCCTTCACGTTGTGACAGCTGCCCAAGAGAGAGAGAGCGTGGGAAGAAGAAGAAAAGTGGGGGTGGGGGAAAAAGAAAGGGTAGGGCTTCGTGGGACAAGATGATTAATTTTTCCTTCACTTAACATTTTGAATTATGATTATTTTTTTATTACTTATTTAAATAAAAACTATTCATTTTAAATTCTAAAAAATTATTTTAAATAAATTTCTTAGAAAAATATTGATCAAGAATGATTTATTTAAAAAGGCCATTACAAAGTTAGAGTATAGCAATATAATCTTTTTATTCAAACTTTAAATTATTTTATTATGCTTTTTTTTATTCTCTTTTATTATATCTTTTTTTAACTTTATTTTTTGAATAAATAAAAAATGACAAAAATAGAGTTACTTAGACAAAAATATCCTTAATTATAAAAGAGATTTTAAATTAACTACAAATTTTTTTTGACATTTTAAAAAATTATTAAATTCGCCCAATTAATTTAAAAAAAAATAAAATTTTATTTAGCTCATCCTACATGTATATCAGTAAGTAAATTAAGAAGAAAAGAGAAAAAAAAAAACTGAGATGAAGAGAAATATATTAATCTGAATGCAACTACACTTGATGAAGAACTGTGAGCACTTTGACGTGGGAGTGATGCTATATATAATGCAGTATGGTTCTAATCCAATTCTGAAGATAACAAATATAAAATTCAAACAAGCTAAACTGCTAAGCTAATGCTAACTAACGTGTTGGATAAGTGCATGGCTGTTGAAGACGTGAAACAGACTTGATTACCATGAGTTTTAGGTAGTTTCACATATCCTCGAACTCCCAGAAGTAAAGAATGGTTGAACTCTTAATTTTCTCATCACCCAAATTCTCCTGACATATTGTTATTCTAATTGTGGGGTATGGGCTTCCTTATCTCTCCTTTAACCAACCTTATCTCTCATTTGTTCATCGTTATCTCTCCTTTGGTCCCCATAATTCATTGTTGTGCCGAGCTATGAGGTGTTCTCAATACCCTCCTACAAAATATGCTGAGGTTGGAGGCAGAGTTTGAAGCAGAAATATTGAAAAGTTGACTTGGACATTGGTTTAGTGAAGAGATTAACCACTTGTTCTGTGGTGGAGATATGTTGGGTGACAAGAAGACCAAGAGCAACCCGTTCTCGTGCAAAATGGTAGTCTAATTCAATGTATTTACTGGGAGCGTGAAAGATAGGGTTAACAGTCATGTGAAGAGCACTAAGATTATCACAGTATAGTGTAGGGGGTGACCGAAGGACAATACGTAAATCCTTTAAAATGAAAGTCATCCATGTTAGTTCAGCTGTTGTGTTTGTCATAGAATGGTATTCTGCTTCAGTATTGGAGTGGGAGACAGTGTGTTGTTTCTTTGCACACCAGGATATGAGGTTTTTGCTTAGGAATGTGCAGTAACCAGTGGTTGAACGCCAGGTAGTTGGACAGCCTGCCCGGTCAGCATATGAAAAGGCATACAAATCAAGGGAAGTGTTAGTAGTGAATTTTAAACCCAGATGAATTGTTTCTTTAACATACCAAAGGATATGTTGAACCATTTCATATGAAGTATGGTGGGGGCATGCATGAATTGTGATACATAATTGACACTGAAGGATAAATCTAGTCTTGTGAGTGTCAAGTATTGTAGAATCCCTACTATTCCTTTATAATAGCTAGGATCATACAAAGGTTCAGCATTCTTGGACAATGTTGTTTTGGATTCAAGAGGTGTACTCATGGGTTTGCAATCCACCATATCTGTTTTCTCTAGTAAGGTGAGAGCATAGTGAGTTTGTGATAAATGTAGACCATCATGTGTTTTGGAAATTTCAATTCTAAGGAAGTGATGAATAAAGCCTAAGTCCTTCATGGCGAACTTATTGTTGAGAAGCTTAATAAAGGAGGTGACAAGTTCTATTGATGTCCCTGTGAGTAGCATGTCATCAATATAAAGAAGTAAAAGTAGTGAGCCAAAATTAGAGTAACAAGTAAATAAAGAAGGATAAGCTAAACTGCACATAAATCCATATTTAATTAAAAAGGAACTAAAATGATCAAACCATGCTCGGGGTGCTTATTTTAAACCATAAGGAGCTTGTTGTAGCTTGCACACATTGTTTGGATAATGAGGATCAACCATTCCAAGTGGTTGATCCATGTATATATCTTCAAAGACTAATCCATGCAAAAATGCATTTTTGACTTCAAGTTGTCGAATAGGTCGGTTTCGAACAAGAGCAATAGTAAGAATCATGCATATCGTGCCTGGCTTGATGACTGGGGGAAAAGTCTTAGTGTAGTCTATCCCATCAATCTGATGGTATCCTTTTGCAACCAAGCGGGCCTTGAGTTGATCTAGAGAGCCATCTGGTTTAAGTTTGGATTTAAATACCCACTTTGACCCTATGACATGCATGTGAGGTAATCGAGGAACAAGTTTCCATATTTGATTATGATGAAGTGTAGTAAGTTCCTCCTCCATTGCTACCTTTCAGCTAGGGTGTTTTAGAACAGCTCTAATGTTATGGGGTTCATGTGGAATTGTGGAGGTTAAAGTAGTGAGGGTATATTTTGGGTTAGGTTTAAACACTCCAGCACAAGAGCGAGTAATCATGAGATGTGTAGATTCAACGGGTTGAGCTTTGAGGTGTTGGGGGGTGGGTCATGTGAGGGGGTAGTCAACAATGTGGGGTTAAAGGAATGAAGGAAGGAAGATGTGGTAGATATACGTAACGATGAGGGTGTTAGCTTAGGGACTGGTGATGGAGATGGAATGACGGGTGCAAGGTTTATGAATGGCGTGGATGAAGAAGTTGGGACGAGAGGTGGGACGTTGGTGGGTTAGGTTAGCTAGGTTGGTTTTGTGATAATTAGAGGCGTCGGGGAAGGCATGGAAGTAGGAGGGGATAAGTTAGAACCAGGAAGAAATGGGTTAACCGAGTGGATAGCAAGGATAGGAGGTGGAACGTTGGTGAGTTGGGTTAGCTGGGTTGGTTCTATGATGACCAGGGCGTCGGGGAAAGTATGGAAGTACGGGGGGATAAGTTGAAACTAGGAAGATATGGGTTAACCGAGTAAGTAACAGGTGGCAATGTGGCAGTTGGGGAGAGATGAAGCGTGGAATGAGGAGCGGATACGTGTGAGTTGGGAAAGGAATAGGTGTCCTGACAAGTTGGGGCATTAGTGTTTAAAGGGCTAAGAAATTGGGATGGTGCTATAGTGGCAACGGGATATATCAGTGGCTGGGACATAGATGGCAGATGGGAGGGGATAGTTGGTAGCATGGAATGAGGAGAAGATGGCATGATTATCTCCAAGGGCAGTTGACGCGAGCTGTGAGGTGTTGTTGAAGGGGAAGCCTGTTATGTAGAGGGAAAATCACTAGCTAAATTGGGTAACCAAGAATAAAAAATAAAAAGAGAAGGAATTTGTGGGAAGAGGCTAGGTAATGCCCTTATAAGGAAATACATGTTCATCAAAGACCACATGACGTGAAATTAAAAATTTGTTGGTAATGGGTTTGAAACAGTTATACCCTTTATATGTGTCACTATATCTGACAAAAACACAAGGTATTGTTTTAGGGTCAAATTTTTTTTTTTGTATGCCACGTATAAGGAAAACATTTAGAACCGAATACTTGTAGTGTAAAATAATCTGGGTGTGTACCATGTAATTTAAAGTAAGGTGTTTCAAAATTAAGGGTGGATAAAGGAAGACGGTTAATCAGATAAACTGTTGTTAGGAAAGCTTCAACCCATAAAAACAAAGGAGTACCACTGTGAAACAACATGGTCATACCTAGCTCTCTTATGAAGCAGTGGCGACGTTCGACTATACCTGTTTGTTCAGGGGTATGAAGACAATAAATTTGATGGACTACCCTTGTTGTAAGGAAGTGAGAGGAGAGTTGTTTGTTGACAAACTCTCCGCTTCCATCTGAGTAGAAGACTTTGATACATTTATTATATTGTCCAGCAACATATTTTTCAAAGGCAAGATATGCATCAAAAAATCTAGATTTATTTTGCAGTGGTATGATCCAAGTGTACTTAGAGTAATTATCTACTAAACATGCATAATATCGATATTTTCCAATAGACAAAATAGGAGCAGGGCCTCATAAATCACAATGAATTTTATTAAAAGTTTTAGTACTTGAATGATCAGAAGAAGAAAAAGGTAGACTACTAAGCTTGCCTAACTGACAACTATCACATAAATTTTGTAATTTAGAAACCTCTAAAACATATGAATCCTTTATTCTTTAACAACCACAAGGTAGAGGCCTGTGGATGCCTCAAACACTGATGCTACACATCTGCTGTCCCATATTTGTTTTTGTTGGAAAAGTATAGTTGTGGTGGATTGGGGACGATATAGAGATCACCCCTGGGCGTCCCTGTGTCTGTTATTGTATTATTCAATGTGAGGGCTGCTAATGCTTAAGGAACATCGTTCTGAGTAGTTGCTTTCTTTGGTGCTCACCAACAGATTTTGGCAATGTGTCCTACAACTCCACAGTATTGGCAACGTTCATTATGATACATTTCCCTTTCTAAAGGTGTCATTCGAGGTTCACCAAGGGGTGGTGGTCTGTGTGGTCTATCATTGAATCCTGAGTAATCACTGGCATCTTTGTGATTGACTTGTGATTGTTGAGCTTGAAAGCCACGTCCAGTTGAGTTAAAAGAATGTGAACCATGATAAGTACTTGAGGCGGATTGGCGGGACCTCTGCTGCTTTCCAAAAAATGCAAGTTGATGAGTGGCTAATTGATTGTGATTATTTGTGTGGCCAAAGAAATAGTTGCGTCTCTGGTCAAAACTTTGAAGTTGTGAAATAAGCTCTAAGTAGGTGGGTCTGGGTGGTTTGAGCATGGTGGTGTGAATGGTTCATATTGAGGACCTAAGCTTGTGAGAAGATTGAAAACTTTTTCTTGGTCAGACACTGGTTTACTAATAGCTGCTAAATTATCACAGATGGTTTTGAATGTTCTTATATGTTCACTAATGGTTTTATCTTCCTCATTGCGAAGATATGTGATTTGTTGTCTAAGTGTGAATTCTCGTTCTTTGAGAATCTTGTGCATATTCATTCTTAAGTGCTTCCCAAACAGTATCTGCAGTGTCAAGGCCTATGACCAAGTTAAGAATTTCTTCTGAGAGTGTACCAATGAGCCACCATCGAAGCATCTTATCAAATTTTCGCCATGCAACATATGCATAACTTAGCTTTTGTGTGTCAATTTAGGTGTTGATGTATTTTGGAGGGGCTGGGTCTTCATTGGTTAGATGACCAACAAGGTCTTGGCTTTCAGTAAGGGCGAGAGCTTGTTCATGCCACAAGGGATAGTTAGAGGGAGTGAGACGGAGGGTGATAAAGTTACTGACATTGAAAAAGAATGAAGTCATGATGTGTTTTCAAAAAACAGAAAAGTGAAGGTGTGTTGTGTGATGTTGTGACCTTAGGATGAGTGTGTGTCAAGTGCTCACTCAAGCTCTAATACCAAGAAGAAAAGAGAAAAAAACTGAGATGAAGAGAAATATATTAATCTGAATGCAATTACACTTGATGAAGAACCATGAGCACTTTGACGTGGGAGTGGTGCTATATATAACACAGTATGGTTACAATCCAATTCTGAAGATAACAAATATAAAATTCAAACAAGCTGAACCGCTAAGCTAATCCTAAATAACGTGCTAGATAAGTGCATGGCTGTTGAAGACGTGAAACAGACTTGATTACCATGAGTTTTAGGTAGTTTCACATATCCTCTGACTCCCAGAAGTGAAGAATGGTTGGACTCTTGATTTTTTCATCACCCAAATTTTCCTAACATACTATTATTCTGATTGTGGGGGTTGGGCTTTCTTATATCTCCTTTAACCAACCTTATCTCTCCTTCGGTCCCCACAATTCATTATTGTGCCAAGCTGTGAGGTGTTCTCAATAAATTGTTGGTTCATGTAGATACCTTCAGGCTTCAAGCTGAAGGTGAAGCGTGGGAAAACTTATCTCCTTCGTCTTATCAATGCTGCTCTTAATGACGAGCTCTTCTTCAACATTGCCAACCACATCCTCACCGTGCATGGTAGAAGCTGATGCAGTGTATGTAAAGCCTTTCAAAACCAACATAGCCCTCATAACACCAAGCCAAACTACCAATCTCCTTCTCAGAACCAAACCCAAATCCCCAAATGCCACCTTCGTTATCGCTGCCAGGCCCTACTTCTTTCGACAACATCACCACCACTGGCTTCCTTGAATACCACAAATCTTCACTACTCTCAAACACCTAAACAAAGAACAATAATACTAAGCTTCCTTCTCTTAAACCAGTTATTCCAAAGTTCAATGACTTAGTCTTTGCAATGAACTTCAACACCAAATTCCCAGCAAAAGTTCCAAAAAATGTTCAAAGGCACTTCTTCTTCTCAGTTGGCTTAGTCGCTTAGGAATTAGCCCCTACTCAAAGAACCAGCCATGCCAAGGACCCAATAACACAAAGGGTGGCAGCTGCCATGCATTAACAAAGTTTCCTTTGTGATGCCAAACACTACTTTACTTCAAGAATTAAGCCCACTTCTTTACTTATTGGAGCGGAGAGCAACCCTCTTCACCTTCATGGGTTTAACTCTTTATTGTGGGTCAAGGGATTGGGAACTTTGACCCCAAAAATGACCCCTCCAAGTTCAATCTGGTTGATCCAGCTGAGAGGAACATTGCTCTTGTACCCTCAGGTGGCTGGGTTGCTGTGTGCTTCCATGCAGACAATCCAGGTTAATTTTTGATAAAATTTTTAAAAATAGTTTTTAATTCAGGATTTTCTAAAAAATGTTTTAGAATTATTTACAGTAAAAACTTTTTTAAATCACATATGAAATATGTTATATGATATCTCTGAGGTGTGGAGTGAAGTAATTTTTAGTGGGTCCATAAATAGTGTGGAATAAAGTTTTATTTTTTTCTATATGGTGTCATTATAGAGATATTATTTAAAACACTTAAAAGAAAAATAAATTTTATAAGCACATGTCAAAATTAATCTCATAATATAGTAATAAAGTGAAGTTACTTAAAATTGACAGTTTAAAAAATATTTAAATAGAGCTCAAGAATGATGGCTCTTATATATTAAGTTAGATCAAATTGGGTTGAGCAAATTATGTATAATAAGATTTCAAGCAACAAGCATGATACAAATTTATGTATTTAATTTTTGTTAATCTCTAATTAAGTGCATGTGTGTATGGTAATTTTGTTCATCACATTTGAAAGATCATAATATAATTTATTAATTTTTTTTTTGGTTATTAATAGAATATTTTAGGGGCTATTGTACATATGCTATGAAAGAAATGAAAAATAATCACTTTATTTATTTATTTTTAATTTGGTAGAGACAATATGGTCTCCATATGTGAATTGCCAGATCCAACATATCATTAATTTTTTTATTTCTTTTCTATACTTTCATTCATTCTTTTATACAATGATACTTTCATATTCAATTTTAAGTTTTTTTACAAATTATTTAAAATTTATATACCAAATAATTCTAATAAAAAAATTATTAGATAACTAATATCAAAATTTTAATACTAAGTACTTCCTTTTTTCTTTTTCAAAACTTTTATTTTATTAATAGTGTCACATTTTTGTAATTATAAAAGCACTAAATTTGATTTAATGGCGGAAAATTTAAGTAATTTTTTAAATTCAGTTCTCATGCTATCATATATAAAAATATTTTTTTGGTAGAGTATATAAAAAAATCTTTATTGTTATATTAAAAATATTTACTAAAAGATATTGATTTATTTCTTAAGTTTTAAATTAATAATAATTTTATTCAAAGGCTTAAATATTAATTTTAAAACAATATCTTAACATATTTTTTATAATGCACATCATTTTAAATTAGAGAAAAAAATAAAATATTGGTAAAAATAATTTAATCTTTGGATTATTCAGATTTCTTTCTATAAATATGAGATAATGTTTTTCCGTAAATACAACAATTGAAAATACTGAAAATAGAAAGGGCCTTGAGTAAAATTGAAGACAACGGCACCTTCTCCGCCCAAGTCCAAATTTATTCTAAACGGTCATCACCAACCAACAAGTGCTCTCATATTCCTGAACCCCGCCTTCCGGAGACGCCGTCGTTTGACGCCGGTGCCTCCGCCACCACGACACCGGATCTACCTCACCTGAGAAAATGAAGCGGCGCTGCAGGTTCTCCCTGCCCGTAAGCGTCGTCGTTTTGAGCATCGCCTACATTTACGTTTCCACAGTCTTCGTTTTTATAGACAGGTGGTTCGGTCTCACTTCGTCGCCAGGACTAATGAACGCCATAGTTTTCACGGCGTTGGCTCTCATGTGCGTCTTCAACTATGCCGCTGCTATATTCACAGATCCGGGTCGGGTCCCGTCCACATACTCGCCCGACGTCGAAGACGTTGAAAGCCCTATCCACGAGATCAAGCGCAAGGTACAGAGTACGTGTTCTTTTCAGTATTATTTCTTTAGATTAAGCTTTTCTGGGGTTGCTTTATTTTTTTACTTTCTGAAACAAATTTGCTTCTTTGAGAAGTGCCAGCTCTGAGCCTCTTCATGTCTATATCATTTTAAATTGATATTTTAATTATTTGAATGTATTATTTCTTGTTTATTATTTATTTATTTTACCTTTCTCGCTAGTTTATGCTTCTCCGAGTCCTGCATTTTGGTTACTGGAAGCCTCTTCTGGTGAAAATCAGTTGAATTTCATTATGAGTTCTTTGCTATCTTAATTTCATAACTGCTTCTAGATGAGCTGAGCTGTAGCTAGCAGAAATTGTGACATTATGTGGTTCTTGCTGTTGTAGTATACTTCTTTCTGAACAAAGAATCAGATTTGAAACCATTTTAGACATACTTTTGTGAAGTGGACGTCCAAGTGCCATACTTGTAAGTTCTTTTATTTGAAATTTAATAAAGTGGTTCAATAACGCATATATGACTAGATCAGAATTGTTTAGCTGCAAAGTGTTTAGGTAAAAAAATTCACCATTTAACCTTCATCTTGTTAGCCAACCAATGTTCCAAAAGTGGTATTTTAATCACAATCGTGTAATGAATTCCATAATCATCACAGTTAGGATAATGGCTAATCTGAATCAAGATTATGCTTTTGGTTGTTATGCCTCAATCATACATTTTAATCCTCTTATTGTCTAACTAAGGAGGTCAATAATCATTATCATGTCATGATTGATGTCCTTTCTGTATGTGAAGCTTAAAAGCACAACCTTTCATTGGCCTGAATAAATGGTCTTCCAAATAAACTATGACTGTTAAGGCGAAAGTAAAATAATTTTAATATGGTTGATTTGGCTAGGGCCCAAACATTTTGTCATTATTCTCCTATAAACCTTAATTTTCTCATTAGGTTAGCTTTTTATTTTTGAGAATCTAATACCTAATGGGAATATGCTTAAGTTATGGTGCCTGCTCATCATCCCAGATTCTCAGTGTATGATGATAGTACGTTATCATTAGAAAATGCACATGCTTTGATGGAATGTATTGCATGGAAACCAATTTATTTTGTCCAAAATTTGGCATTTAGCTCCTTATCTCTCAATTTTCTTGTACTAATTTGATATTCTGATCTACAATTAAAAGAAAAGACAAATATATTCTTGTTGCATCCTACCATATTACTTTTATGTGAATACTTCTCTGTAGATATAGGAAAAAGAAGAACAAAATCTAGAAGATAAAGGAAGAGGAGTTGAATGTGGTTGCAATAGCTTAAGCTCAACTAGAAGTTTTGATTTTTCAATGAGAAACAACCAATTTGGAGATTCGATACAGCTTGCAATCATCTTATAAGCAGTTGGATTGTGCATCATCCAAAGTCCACAACAATAGCATAGGAGACTTCCAATAATCTCTTTTTCTGTTTCATTCAATTTTGAAGGCGTGGGATAGAGTTGGTTTATTTGTTTTTAATTCTCACTGAAATGGTTGATCTTATAGAAGATAAGCCCTTTATCCCTATGTAAGAAAATGAACATTAAAGTAGAGTATAAAATAAACAGTAGTCTACCCTTAAAAAAAAAAGATATTGTTTGTATCCATTAATCACAATATTTTTTAAGTATTGCATGTGTTTTGATACTTGTATTAGAGTTTAAATCTTCTTGTGCCATTTGACTCCAGCCTGTGTGGTTTAGGGTTTACTTCTCATGGCTTATTCATCTTGTACAAGCATCTTGGTTAATAAGTATAAGTTGCTTAATAATGTCCTTGCTTTGGATCCCCTCTCCTCTCCCACTTGTCAAATGAGAGAAAAAGGTCTTCTAGAGTCATGGGAAGTTGGAGGTTTTACAAGTATTATATACTGATGAAAACCTTCTGTCTCCTCTTGTTCTATCATGTAAGTATATATATAAGGTTCCAGTGGTTTTGTTAGGCGTAGTTGTATGGTGCACAGCACATCACCACAACATGTTGCGCCACATATCACTTGTGCCATTGTATTTTTTGAAATGGTGCACTGTCGTGTGTGCCATGTGCACCATTTTCTATGGCGCATGGTGTGCATCATATGGAAACCAAAATATGTAATGTTTGACCTTGATTCAGGTCTGTTCTTTTACTCCGTTTCTTCTTTTTCTTCTTTGTTCTTCTTTATCTCTTTTCTTCTTGTTTTTGCCAGACATATCTAAGCTCTCATGTATTCCATGATGCTGTTAATTTTCTCTAGAACTAACAGCTTCCTTGGTTTCTAGTTCTCAAAATATATATGGGAACCTTAATCCACTATCTCAGTCTGTTTTTTAACATTTGGGTTGATTACCATGTTTCGTCTAATATGTAGTGAGCTATTTCATAGTTTATTTACCATCACTGAATTGAAATTCTTGAATGATGTGGGAAATCCAGATTCTGGTTTCTGGTTGTCTGTCTCTCACTATCACTGATTCATTGAATTGAGCTACTTCATAGTTTATCTGGTTTCTGAAATGCGACATTATATATCCATATTGCTGTTTTGGATTGTATAATTATATGTGCACCGCACTTCAGTGTTGCAATGCATAACTCTGAGTGCTGTGTGCCATGGCTCCAAGAGCCCTTTTTGCGGCAATGCACCACTCACCCTCAAGTTCGTAACAACTATGATGTTAGGGCAGATGCTTTAATTGGACTTTGGTAGTTTGGCCTAATCATGTTATGCTGTTTCTCTGCCTTTATATGATCAATATGTTTATGAACTGCATTGAACGTGTGGATTCCTTTTAAGTCAAGTGCTTTGGGGTTCTAAGGTGGATCTGTAAGGGTTGGAGATGGCGAGCAAGAAAGTAGAAGAAAGATTGGTCGTTATGGAAGAACAGATGGGTGCGGTGAGGGAGATAATGCATAGACAGTTTGAGATAATGCAAGGGGATTTACAAGCAGTCCAGGGAGACTTGCAAAGAATTCCAATCTTGGAAAAGAACTTAGAATTGTTATTGAGCAAAATGAATCAGGTGCTGCAATGACAGGGATCACCCACCACAGGCCGTGGTCCTTAAACAGAAGTCCCCACTACAGACCAACCCACTGTAGTTGCAGGGGTTGAAGGAAATCAGTGAGAGGAAGAACCACAACACGAGTCAAGGGGCAGAAGACTAGAGATGCCAGTCTTTGATGGAGAAAACCCAGACGGTTGGGTATTTCGAGTGAAAGATTCTTCGTGATCAATCGAATGTTAGAAGCAGAGAAGTTGGATACGGCCATCGTTATTCTAGATGACGAGGCCCTTACATGGTTTCAATGGATGGACGGAAGGAGGTCGGTGAAGATTTAGGCCGAATTGAAAGCTCATCTACTTGAGTGTTTCAGGCCATCGCAGGAGGGCAGTGCTTGCAAACAATTCTTGGCACTAAGACAGGAGGGGACGGTGAGAGAATACTAGCGAAAATTCGAGACGCTTGCAGCACCGTTAAGCGAAATTCCAGAAACCATTCTGGAAGGCAACTTCGTTAATGGCTTCAAAGCAGACATTAAGGCAGAAGTTAGGATGCTGAAACCAATTGGATTGGGCCGAATAATGGACCTGGCCCAACGAGTGGAGGAACGGAATTTGCTAGTTAGACAGCCCAAGATACCAGCAGTTAGTGCTTCTGGCCAAAATAACACGTATAGCTCGGCCTCAAAACCCACGACTATAATACGAATTCCACCAGGTCCAAAGCGAGTTCCAAATCAAAGAGCAGGGTTGACGTTCAAAAGGTTGACTGACGCCAAACTGAGAGCAAAAAGGGAGAAAGGGCTTTGTTATCGTTGTGATGAGAAATACACTTGGGGTCACCAGTGTAAGAATCGCCAATTACTTGTACTAATCGTTGATGATGCTTGAAGGGATAGTGGAAGAATAGAATTCAGAGGCGAATTCAGGGGTGAAGGAAGTAGGGGAAGTGATCGAATTATCGTTGAATTCAATGGTGGGGCTTACAACGGCCAAAACAATGAAGGTAAGGGGGAAAATTGGCCGACAAGATGTGGTTGCGCTCATTGACTCGGGAGCCAGTCACAACTTTATATCTTCAGAGTTGGTTAAGACACTAGAGATCCCTATGGAGAACACAGACGGATATGGAGTTTGTATGGGTACTGGCTTATCGGTCAGGGGAGAAGGCATTTGTCGAGGGGTGGTATTGTCGCTCCAAGAAATTAAAGCAGTCAAAGATTTCTTACCTCTAGAGTTAGAGAGTTCTAATGTCATTCTTGGGATGCAGTGGTTAGGATCATTAGGAGGCATGAATGTGAATTGGCAGACACCGACTATGAAGTTTAAATTAGGAGGAATCTCGGTCACTCTGCAAGGGGAGCCTGGGTTATGCAAGTCGCTGATTTAGCTAAAGACAATGATAAAAGCATTAAAATATGACAGAGACGGAGCTATAGTGGAATTGAGTCATTTAACAGTGGACAAAACAAAATCCAGAAAACTATTCCGACTAAACTACAAGGGGTATTACAGGAGTTTGCAGACGTTTTTAAATGGCCGAGGGGAATACCACCTACAAGAAGCAGGGATCATTCAATAATACTAAATGAAGGCATAGGACCAATTAATGTGAGGCCCTATCGATACCCTCAGATTCAGAAGGATGAAATTGAGAAGTTGGTGGGAGAAATGATGGCTGCTGGGATAATTTAGAACAATACTAGCCCTTTTTCTAGTCTCGTTCTTTTGGTTCGCAAGAAGGATGGTAGTTGGAGGTTTTGTGTGGATTATCGTGCATTGACTAAAGCAACTGTATTGGACAAATTCCCAATTCCCGTCATTGAGGTATTACTAGATGAACTGGTGCTGCCATTTTTTCAAAGCTTGATTTGAAATCTGGCTATCACCAGATTCGTATGAAGACAAGTGACATTCCGAAGACCGCTTTTCGCACCATGAGGGCCATTACGAGTTTTTAGTAATGCCCTTTGGCCTCACAAACGCCGCAACAACATTCCAAGCACTTATGAATGACATTTTTAAACCTCTGCTCCGTCATTTTTTTCTTATGCCATTCTGGTATACAGTAAAGCCATACTAGAACATGTTGAACACCTGAGAACTGTTCTGGGCATTTTGAGACAACATCAGTTGTATGCCAATGAGAAAAAATGTGATTTTGGGCAATCCCAGATTGAGTATCTTGGCCCTATCATGTCTGCCAATGGTGTAGTAGTAGACCCAAACAAGACAAAAGCCATGGTGGAATGGCCTATTCCCACATCAGTCAAGGGGCTTAGATCATTCTTGGGTCTCACGGGGTATTACCGCAAATTCATAGAAGGCTATAGCAAAATTGCATGGCCCCTTACTGAGTAGCTTAAGAAGGACCAAGTTAAGTGGAGCCAAGTGGCTGAAATAGCATTTAATCATCTAAAGGAAGCTATGGCAGCAGCACCAGTCTTGGCTCTTCCAGATTTCTCTCAACCATTTGTTATTGAGACGGATGCTTCCGGGCAAGGACTAAGAGCAGTCTTAATGCAGAACAAGCAACCTATCGCCTTCTATAGTCACACATTGCTAGCTCAAGCTCGTTTAAAATCAGTGTATGAAAGGGAACTTATGGCAATTGTCTTTGCCATTCAAAAATGGCGACCCTATTTGTTAGGAAGGAAATTTTATGTAAGGACGGATCAGCAAAGTCTCAAGTTTTTACTTGAGCAACGCTTGGTGAGTCAAGAGCATCAAAAATGGTTGACCAAGTTGTTAGGGTATATTTTGAGATCCAGTACAAACCAAGACTGGATAATACTGAAGTAGATGCCCTATCCAAACGACCTCCCATTCCTATCTTACAAGCAATAAGTATAAATCAACCATGGGATTTATCAACACTCCAGCAACAAATTGATCAGGATTCCACACTATTTCGAGTAAAAGAAGCTATTCTGAGGGAGCCAAGCACCCTGATCACCTTGGACTAGGGAAGGCTATTGTTCAAAGGGAGACTAGTCATTCCGCAATCTTCACCCATTAAAGTTACCTTGTTACATGTTTTCCATGACAGTCCGTTGGGGCCATTTGGGGGTATTAAAAACTTACCGACGTGTAGTTGAGCATTGGTATTGGATTGGGATGAAGCTGGTTGTTGAAACTTACGTGGCCAAGTGTGGCTTGTGTCAACAGCTAAAGTATTCAGGTCTTTCGCCGGCAGGGCTACTGCAGCCACTTCCCATTCCTAGCCAAATATGGGAAGATTTAACTATGGATTTTATAAAAGTCTTGCCCGAATCAGAGGGGTACAACACTATCTTAGTGGTAATGGACTGTCTCACCAAATATAACTATTTTATAGCCCTCAAGCATCCTTTTAACGCACCCACAGTGGCTGCAATCTTTGCAAGGGAAATAGTATGGTTACATGGGAACCCAAGGTCAATTGTATCAGACAGAGAAAAAAATTTTCTCAGCTCTTTTTGGACTGAATTGTTCAAACTCCAGGGGACTGCATTAAAGCATAATACAGCATACCACCCGCAAACGGATGGACAATTCGAGTGGTCAACTATTCACTTGAGGCCTACTTGCGTTGTTTTATTACTGGGAAACCTTCTCAATGGTTTAAATGGTTAGTATGGGCTGAATATTCCTACAATACATCAGCTTGCTCTATCCCTTTTAAATTGGTCTATGGTAGAAATCCACCACCCTTAATTCGCTATGCAGTGGGATCTACCCCAGTTGCTTCAGTGGAACAACAATTAAGGGAAAGGGTTGATACTTTGGATGATTTGAAGCTGCACTTATTCAAAGCCCAACAAAAGATGAAAGCTAAGGCTGATGACAGATGTAGAGACATTGCTTATAAAGTGGGAGATTTAGTTTTTATTAAGCTAAGGCCATATCGATAGAGGTCTCTAGCTAGAAGGCGTAATGAAAAATAGTAGCCTAGGTTCTTTGGTCCTTACAAAATCATACAAAAGGTGGGTCAGGTGGCTTATAAGTTGCAACTTCCAGAGCACTCGGCTGTACACCCAGTGTTTCATATTTCCCAACTTCGCCAAGCCATTGGCACTAATCAGCAAGCACACCAACTGCCTTCTCAGTTGACTGCAAATTGGGAATGGGTGTTGGAACCAGCTGCCATACTCAGAGTGAGACCAGCAACTCAGGGGTCTTCAACTACTACAGAAGTTCTCATCCAATGGAAGAAGCTACCAGAATGTGATGCTACTTGATTTTAATACCATTGCCTTACAATTTCCTAATTTTCACCTTGAGGACAAGGTGAAAGTTTGGGTAGCAGGTATTGATAAGCCTGCTATTAGATTTACATATGTTAGGCGTAAAAAGAGGGAAGAGACAGGAGAGTAAGGGGGGAGTTCAAAGTAGGTACCTTGTAACTGCAGAAGGGAAAAGATAACTGCAGGTAGTTAGGCTGTTAATTAGTTAGCACTAGGATAACTCTTTAAAAAGGGAAGGAGTCCTGTAATAGGGGATAATAAGTTTGGAGAGTTAATGTGGGAGAGGGTAGGTCTCTCGAATTACCTACTGTATCAGTTGCATTCTTGAATAATAGACATATCAGGGGATTGTTCGACTTTGATGTTATCTATTTCCTAAGCTGAGGCTTATCAACAACTTGGCAGAAAAGATAAATTATTTCTGAACTTGCAATTATTGCTAAAAACATGTGGTCGTATTCTAAAGCAGCATCAATCTTAACTATCATCTGATGTTTCTTTGGAACTGCAAGCAGGGTGGGGATATGAGATACTGCCAGAAGTGTTCTCACTATAAGCCTCCCCGTGCACATCATTGCCGTGTTTGTAAAAGATGTGTTCTGCGAATGGTATGTGTTATCTAGATTTTAAATAAAAAATTTATCTCATATTTCCTGTATAATGACAAAAAGTGCTGTCTCTTTATTGTTAGGATCACCATTGCATTTGGATAAACAACTGCGTTGGCCATGCAAACTATAAAATCTTCTTCGTTTTTGTCATGTATGCTGTTATTACTTGCATCTACTCCCTGGTATGTTTGAATATTTTACTATCAGTGTGAATTGATTATTATTGTGATCATTAGTGCCCTGTTAAACTCTATTTGCATGAATGAATCTGAGGCTTGATTTAGTTCCTTCTTCCTTTTTTTCCCCCCATAATTGAATCCCAGACTTGGTGCTTCTGACCATCTTTTGCTGTCTTCTCTTTTCATCACTTGACTTTGTAGGTCTTGCTTGTGGGTAGTCTAGCTAATGATGGTATAAAGGAGGAAGAGCAAAATGGTGGCTCTTTCAGAACTGTATATGTAATTTCCTATAAAAACTGGATATATGTTTTGCTTAAGTTACGTTCTTTGCTCACGAAATTAAGTTTTTACAGGTTGTTACTGGGTTCTTGCTGGTACCCTTATCTGTAGCCTTAGCTGTACTTTTAGGATGGCATATCTATCTCATCCTGCATAACAAGACCACGATTGAGGTTATTAGAGAAGACTATTTTTAGTTCGAAGCTGTGATTTTATTTGACCAAACTGATACAGACTTTCTCGTATTGGGCATTTTGGTTGCAGTATCATGAAGGAGTGAGAGCTTTGTGGCTTGCGGAGAAAGGTGGGAGTATCTATAAACATCCATATGACCTTGGTCCATATGAGAATTTGACAACTGTAAGAACTGAATACTATGCTTCTGCTCCCTGATTTTTTGTCATATTTTTCTCTCCACTTAGTTATATGAGATGGATTTACTGATTGTACTTCAGCTTTAAGTTTAGTCACTTCTCTACCCTACCGTTATTCAGCAGGCTAGAATAGACTGACTTTGATTGAAGTACATCTGGTTTATGCTACGATTGGCTTTTGTTGTCAGTACTACCACAATTTAAAAATTAGGACTGAATTGTGAGTAACTATAAATTCCATAATATTCTGCCAACTGTGGTAAGTTCTTTCTGTTGGCATAAAGAAACACGTGATATGAAATCCACCTCTATTGATTCTTTCTATGTATTCCTTGGGATTACTAAGTAAAGTATGCATTTGATGATGTCTTATATGGTGTGAAGGCAACTGAGCCAGGTCGTTGTATATTCATAGATATGATTCTAAAATTCTAACATCAGTACCAGATTATATTAAAATTATGGCTCCGTTGTATCCCTGATTGCGCATTGTTGTCTTCTGGTTCAAAATGCTTCTTTGCTCCATTACCATTAAATAGTGGATTCTGAAATATAGAATCCATCACTCTTCCTCTTTCTTCTTTGTATAAACATGAAGTAGAGGTATTAGGTACCCTGTCTATGGTTCAAGCTAATTCATGTTGGCACAATGGTACAGTTAGAGATATAAAAGTAGGTTAATATAATTTTTGGTTCCTATAGTTTCATCGAATTTTAACTTTGGTGCTTAATAGTTTTTTTCTTTGCAATTGGGTATCTATACTTTAAAAACTTTTCAATTTGGTCCCTGACTTCCATGATCGTTATAACACTGTTAACTTAATGGCTACAACACTAATCCAAGTTGTATTGTTTTTTCTAGATCACCACACTGTCAGATGCCACCTTGCAAACTGATTCCACATGTCTTTAACCAAACCCACATCACTCTCTCACTCACCCCATCTTCTTCCTCTTGCTTTGTCTCTGCATCTGAATAGCAAAAATGGTGGCACCCTCGTACTTCTTTCTTCTCTTTAGCTTTTCATTTACTTCTTCTTGTTCAAGCCTCCAAAAACTTAGATTTAGAAACTCTCATGGCATTCAAAACCGCTCCTGATACGCACAACTTGCTCACAACTTGGAAACCCAGCACCGACCCATGGACCTGGGCATTTGTCTCTTGCCTCGAGAACCGAGTCTTTCACAACTTTGTTCCTGGAAACCTTGATCTCCATGGCTCTACCGATCCCTTAACTGCTCTGACTCAGCTCCGAGTTCTGAGCCTGAAGGGAAATCATTTTTTGGGTCCCATTCTGAGTCTGCCAATTTCACAGCTCTAAAGTTTCTGTTTCTATTATTTAATTTGTGTGCTAAATTGTTGAAAGCTCTTGAATTTCATGGCTGCTGCTGCTGCTAGATGATGGGGCAAAATCTCCGAATGTAGCATTTGTTAATTTAGCTTCTATTTTTCAGTTATTAACACCAGCAGGTTTTTGATTTAATTGATTTCTTGAAAATGTTAGTGTTTGTCCATCTACCAACAATTGAAGTTGGATTTGAGAATCTAAAGTTGGTTGAGAAGTAGAGGTGGGTAAGAGAGCTTTACCCTCAATCCCGAACTACTATATCAACGTGACAGAGGTATGTGCCCAACAAGAGAAATTCAGACCTTGAGGTATCACTTCAACTTGCTTCATGGATTTTCATTGTGTTTCAGAGATCAGAGTATTGGGCACTACCTCCATGTTCTTCCCAAAAAAAAGAAGAAATTCTCCTGAACTACTATTTATTTTGTAGAATGACTCTCTTATTCATATGGTAGCAAGTAGAAGGAAGTAAATGAAAAGCTAAGGAGAAGAAGGTAGCAAGTAGAAGGAAGTAAGAGGGTTTCAGATGCAGAGATGCAGCAAGAGGAAGAAGGGGGTGGGTGAGAGAGGGATGTGGGTTTGATTAAAGCCACATGGAATCAGTTTGCAAGGTGGCATCTGACAGTGTGGTGATCTGGAAAAAAAAATACTGCTTGGATTAGCGTAAAAGCCATGTGGACATTAGTTAATGGTGTTATAACGGTCATGGAAGTTAGTGACCAAATTGAAAAGTTTTGAAAGTATAGATACCTAATTGTAGAGAAAAAAACTATAGGGACCAAAGTGAAAATTTGATAAAACTATAGGTTCAAAAGTTGTATTAACGCTATAAAAGCAATTATTTGGTCCCAAGTCAATTACTTAAGCTTTTAGTTCAAGAAGCCTTTGAAACTATGAATGTGTTATTTTTAAAAATATTTTAGTTTATACATTTTTAACTACAGATGATATAGTGGAACTAAATATTTACGCATGCTGCTAAATATTATAATTTGTCTTTATAGTGAGTGGGGATGTTGGATTGTGTTTATGGGTGTCTGCCCTTCTTTCTCTTAGCTGGGACAAAATTGGGAATCCATGTATATACTATATACGTATTTGAGTTTCTCTGTTTCAATTTGCTTCAGGTTCTGGGACCAAATATTCTCGGCTGGATATGGCCCACAGCAAGCCATATAGGTACTGGACTTAGGTTCCACACCATCTATGATATCACACCAGGTGCATCAACGTCCAAATGAAGTTGTGTTGTTGCTTGGTTGTGATCATTTGTAATGTATACACATCTAACACTAGTGAAAAATGGTTGAGTGATGACAAAAGACAATACTGAATGATCGAGTCATCAGCTATCTCTAGCCCATCAAAGGAAAGTTTTTTAAATGTCAGTCACCCACAATTGGTAAGTGTGGGTGTTTTGGAGCTGTTTGCCGCATATAGGTCATTGGCCAGAAGGAATTGAGTATGTTCCCCTATCGATATTGGTATTAGACAGTATTTTTTCTTCCTTTATCTTTTTCCTCCTTTTGGTAGACACAATAGGTTTTCTTTCTTGCTTTCCCCTCCTTTCGGCCTTGTTAGTTTATGGATGATGTGGGGTTACAGCTTTAGTGTTTTGTTGAATGACGTTGTGTAGAAAGAGAAGTTCTGAAACCCGGCTGATCAAAGAATTGTCATGCAGAGATTACTAGCCTTGTGAAAAGCTGTATTTGTGTATTCTAGACTTGTAATTTTCTGTATCCTGAAAATAATCATAATATTTGTATCATACTTTTATTTTGGGAATATTGTTAAGATGTAATTTTGATTAGACTTGATTATGAGTTGGGTTGTGGGTCATATTTTTAGTTAAACTTTAAAGGATTTGAATTTAAAATTCGACATATTTTCATTTAAAATAAGTTGGATTCATGTCCGATTATTAGGTTTGGTTTTGATGGCACTTATTTTAGGTTGAATATTGTTTCACTGCGCAATTTTTAGGTGAAATAAAAGAAAATGTACAAGTTATTAGTAGGAGGAAGGAAAAGAAAATAAAAAGATGGAAATTACTTTTTCTCTTATTTGAAAGTACTCAGAAAAAGAATAAAGTAAAACTAGTTTTTTGTGTAGTACTGTTTTCATTTTTTCACTGTTGGAGAAAATTCTGCATGATCAATCTGAGGGCAACTTTAGTATTTCATATAAGGGCGGACTAAGCTACTTTTACTTTTTTTTTTTTTCATTTTTTGTTTATAATATTTTTTTATTATAGTATTTTTTAAAAAAATTTAAATGTTTTTATATTTTTTTAAAATGTTTTTACTTTTTCTAAATGTACAATTCTTTTTTAATTCCTTGGATTTTTTTATTGTTTTTATTTTTTCTAAATTTTTTTAATTTCTAATTAATTTCATTATTAAAAAATTTAAAAAAACGAAAATTTTTTTTTTACAGTTATCCCCCCCCCCCCCTTCATATAATTTCTTCTTTGAAGTTTGCAAAGAGGAAATAGAAGGGGAAGTGGGGAGTGCAAATTCAAGTTAATTTATATAAAAAATATAATTTAGTTAAAGGTATTTTTAAATATCATAATTAGTTAAAAACAAGTGTGAATAAACAATTAAAAACACTAATAGCCTCTCCTTTAGGGGAAAAGATGGGAAGGCAATTAGGAACTATGAAATTTGGTTGTTGACAGTTTATAAGTTGAATTGATAAATTAAGTTAGAAAATTTTTTTATACTTATAATGTTATGTATATTAACTTTCAATTTTAAAGGCAACTCAAATATAATGATTATCTTGTTTAATGCTATGTGATTTGTCACAATTAAATTAAGGTGAGATATTTTTGTCTAAATAATAAAAGGTGTGACAAAAAACAAATAATATGAGATTAAAATGAAGGAAGTTGCTATGCTACCCCTTATTTTGGAGGTATAGCATAATTTTGATGCTTTTCATTTATTATTTTTTTAATTTTTGTTTATATTTTTTTAGTTTTTTAATATTAATTAAATATTTTCTATGTTATATATTTTGTTGAGAATTTTTTAAATATTTTTAAAAAAATTTTATTTTTTTTGTACTGTTTATTTATTATTTTTTTAAATTTACTTTTTTGTAAGAAAAAAATTTCATAAAAAATATAAATAAAAAAATTTTTAAAAAATATATGATATATAAAATAATCAATTAATATTAAAAAATTAAAACATAAAATTAAAAATTAAAGTAAATTAAGTTATAATACTATCTTAAATTAGGACTGCAGTATAATAATTTTTTTAAAATGAATTCAAGTCATTATATTTATATATTTTTTATATATTTTTTTAAATTATTTTATTTATTATTTATTATGATTATTTTATAAAATATTAATAGTTAAAATTGGAGTGTAAGAAATATTTAAAAGAATGGGGTATGAGTTTCTACCTTTAAACATGAAGGATAAAAGGGTATTTTATCACATTTTCTGGTATTTCTACAAAATGGAACTGAAATAAACCGACTCGCGCCAAACCACGTGGACATGCACTAAATGGAGCGCTGTCCGGTGTTCATTTTTCAACTCACGCGTCATCGTCCTCGCAAGCGGACGTCTACCAATGGAAGGCACGTGAACATGTCTCTCGTGTTATGCACGCGCCACGGAGACGCTGGTCTCTAGCGCTTGCTGTTAAAGCGTGGTAAGGGAAAATGACACAGGAGAGAGAGGAAAGTGAGATGGGTACTATTTTCTCGGATGGGGATATCCCCGGAATGGCATTCGCTATAAGTTTCAATCTTTCTGTGTACCTCTCTCTCTCTGAGCTCTGAAGCTTTTCTTCGATTTTCTGGATGGAGATAGAGGCAGATAGCGAGAACCCATCTCAAATAAACAGGTTTGAATATCTAAGTACTGAAAATTATTTTGCTCTTCTTCTTGTTCCATCCGTGTTTGATCTTTCATCTTATAGATTTGATGCTACTGGTACTTGTATTGGATTTTGTATCTTGAAACCTAGATGCTTATATCAGTAGTGAAATCTTATAATTCAGCTAAGGTCGAATGGGATTGCTTTACAGTTTCATTTTAGTAAAGCGTAAAAGTAATTATATTTACAGTTATATTTATATGTCCATTTACAAAGTGGTTTAGTGAATGGGATTTTGTAAGTTATTGAAGATAGAATAATTAGATTTCATTGTGGTGCATGATTTAGATTGAATTTAAATAATCTCCCTCTTTTGTCTGTAAGTGACTACAATATCACGGTGTTTATTTCTGGTTTTGATAAGTTCAACTATTACTTAATAAAGAAAATTTCAGAAATTTTTTTCCTTTTTGGAGAAATAAATGCCATTTTCTCTATTGGGTTGTTTGTTAAGCTGAGAGGAAAACAGTAGTGATTTATACCCCCAATGGGAACAACTCTTTCGGGAAGTTGCAGCTAGATATTATTTGTGAGTTTGTTTTATAATAAGGGAACAAGATAATAGGATCCACAAAGGTTTCTTCGAATTTTAATTGTTCTTTCTAGCATTTTGTTGTCAAAATTTATCACTTTGAGATAACTCCTCATTTTCTTAGATAGTAACACCATTTCTTGGGCACAATTGCAGAAAAATTTGTTGTTTTAGTTGAAGATACTTCACTTGTAGGATTGGGACGATGAGAACATTTTATTGGAAGAATAAGTAGTTTTTGTTGGTTGATTTTACATTCAAAATAAATAGCTCTGTTTGTAACTGTCTCTGACGAATCATGGATGGTTCTACACCATTGCAGATACCTGAATATATGTAAAACAGTTCAAATGGAATTTATTTTCCTTGTCTACTGTTCTTGACAGACATAACAGATCATTTTGTTTCTAGGATGAAATATTCTCTTGTTTTCCAATCTGTTCTCTCAGTTCTTTGTGATTGAGCTTTTCCCTCATTACATGAAGGGGGGGACTAAGCTACCGTCCCCCCCTAATTTCCATTTTTTTTTTTTTGTTATTTATTTTTTTTGGGTTTTTTTGAAATTTTTTTACTTTTTCTTCAAATTTTTTACTTTTTTTAATGTATAATTCTTTTTGAATTTTTTTTAAATTTATAATTAATTTATCATTATTAAAAAATTAAAACAAATAAAACAAATTTTTAAAAAATTGTT
>JASKGM010000009.1:2308323-2321821 GCA_034509205.1 Ceratonia siliqua
AGTGTTTTTTTCTCCAATATTATAAATTATTACATTTAAACTATTTTTTAATTTAAAAATACTTCTTAATTATAAATAAAAAATTATTTTATATATTTATATTTAAATTATTTTTTAATTTAAAAATAATTTTTAATTATTATATTCAAATACAAAATAACTTATATTTTTAATAAATTTTTTATTAAAGTCAAAGTTACCAACATATGCGTTTTAGGCCAAAAGTAATACTTCACATGACATTTAAAAAGTGTCACTTTATTGTCAAATCCACTATGTCCATTTTTCTAAAATTAATTTAAATAAAATTTAATAACAAAAAAAAGTATAAAAGGCAAAGTGATAACTTTTAAATAACTTTTCGGCTAACGAGGATGGTTTAACTGATAAGATCATAATGTATCTTCCTTATAATTTTTTATGTACCAAAAAATGTATAATTTCAAAACATAAAGTGGGAAAAATATAATTGATTAAAATTGTGTGTATATAACCTCTAATTTGTCAAAATTCAAATCAAAATTTTTAACAAGCATTTGAATCTAGGACCACTCACAAAGTATTAAAAAAAATGTAAGATATATGTTAAAATTTAATATTATTTTGTCAATAAAAATGAACCTAATTAATAAAATTAAATTATTTTGAACTGTCCAAAAGTACTAGCTCGAATAACACTCTTCATATTATTAATTATTAGTAATTTCAATATCGTTTAAATAATAGCTATAAAAGAAAAAATTGTTATGAACTAAAACAATCTATATGCTTCTTTAACTATTATTTTTGGTAATAAAATAAATTGATCTTATCTTTAATGATATTTAAATACTAAAATGCACTTTCATATCAAAACGTGAATGGCAAGAGTTTCACATAGGATTGAGCTACTAATAGGTAGATTCTTATAATTAATTTTGGTTCCATAATTGAAGATGTGAAACCAGATTCTGAATTTTGAATTCAGTCAAAATCTTACCACATTAAAATAGCAGTCTCTTTCTTGGAGAGGTGAAATTCAAAACAAAACAACCATTGGTTATTGTATTTGAAAAATAAACGTAATTGTTTACACCAATCTAATTTTATAATCAAAGACCCCTGCCACTGAAGCAAACATTTCCCTATATAAACCCTCCTCTGGTCTCTGGTTCTTCCTCCCTCTCCCTCTTGCCTCCTTCATTTCCGTTCTATTCCTCTCTAAACGTTTCTTCTATCAAACCCTCTTCTCTTCTGCCCTCAATCTTTTCTTCTTCTCTTTCTGGTAAGTTAATGGCTTCTCTGGTTCTTTCATCCTCTAGCATTTTCCTTTCTCTCTGTTTCAGTCCTCTGTTTCTTTGGTGGTAAATATGAGAACTTTATTCATTTTGTTCGTTTTTCTTTCTGATGCTGATGCTCGAAAATCTGCATTGTTATTCAGTGTTATTTTTAAAATACTCTATTCAATTGTTAAATGAGTTATTTTCTATAATTCCAAAAGTTGATGCACTTTGGAAAGGGGATTCCTCTGTTTCATTAAATCTGTTCAAAGAAATATGATAATGGGTTTGTGCCCTTTACTTTAAGGCGTCCTTTACTGAAAGTCCCATTTGCTTTGACTGAAAATTTTAATAAAATCGAAGAGTGCTTTTGAGGTTTTCAAGTGTTTTCATCCCAGAAGGGCACTGGTCCAACAGTTCTTGAATTAATCCATTCCACTAGTTGTGGATTGTCCACTTGGAAACTTAACAAAGCCTTATCTCAACAGGTTAAACTGGCCCCTTCATTGTCTGCCTTTATAGATTCTTTTGATTATTTTGGTGCTAATCTGAGTCA
This sequence comes from Ceratonia siliqua, assembly GCA_034509205.1. Taxonomy (NCBI): domain Eukaryota; kingdom Viridiplantae; phylum Streptophyta; class Magnoliopsida; order Fabales; family Fabaceae; genus Ceratonia; species Ceratonia siliqua. The sequence continues at coordinate 2,310,139 of JASKGM010000009.1, forward strand.
ATTAGAGTTCTTTTGTTTTATTATTGGAAAAGCCATGAAGATTGAGAATCAAAGTGAAAATTTTCCATATAAATTTGTAGGTTCAGGTTGTCATGGAACTACTTGTTCACTTCCTTTTTTGTTCTCTGTTTAAGGTTTTCTGTCTGAAATGGAGTACGAGGACCGCTTCAGACAGGCTCAGAGACCAAAATATGATTGCCTTCTTTTTGGTAACCCTCTTAATCAGAACATTAATCAACTTACAATGTAAAATTTCTTCTGGGTATGACTATTAACTATGATTTTGTCCTTCAGATTTAGATGATACTCTGTATCCCCTCAGTTCTGGTCTCGCAAAATCTTGCCTCAAGAATATTAAAGGTAAGCCTTTTTACCATACTTATGCCTTACTTATTAGAGTCAATCTCCAGTTAAAGCTAAATAAAAAAAATGTATACTTATTTGGTTTTGACATAATGGGTATCATTGATGTTGTAGATTATATGGTTGAGAAGCTTGGGATAGAGCAAAGCAAAATTGATGACTTGTCCAACCTTCTGTACAAGAACTATGGAACAACCATGGCTGGTCTTAGGGTATGATTTTATTTGAATTCCCAACTTTCCTTGTCATTTCCTTTTTCAAAATGGGGTTTTTTTATTGTTGATTTCAGAACATTTTAATAACCTATGATTTGTTTTATTTCATGCTCAATTCAGGCAATTGGATATGACTTTGACTATGATGAATATCACAGGTAAAGGACTTTCCAGTTTTTTCTTTTACCCCAAAACTTGATATTTTTTCATAATGCATATGTGCATTTTGAAAGGGTGATTTTGAACTTTGAGCTTCTTCTCTTTGCAGTTTTGTTCATGGGAGATTGCCTTATGGGAACTTAAAACCAGACCCAATTCTGAGGAATCTTCTGCTGAGCTTGCCCTATAGGAAACTGGTAAGTACTTCTATAGCTAAAAGAGTCATACTACTTACAAACTTCATCAACGACCTGTGCATAAATGGTTGAAGTGGCTACATCTGAATTCAAGCTTTTTCTGTCACACTCATATGCAATTACCATAGCCTACTTTGTAAATAAAATTAGTGTTAGTTGCATTATTCTAAACCAGAAATATTGAACATGATCTAATGAGAGGTATTTGTTTTATTTGTTGTTTTGGTGAATAGATCTTCACAAATGCAGACCAGGTTCATGCAGTTAAGGCACTAAGAAGGCTTGGATTAGAAGATTGCTTTGAAGGGATTATATGCTTTGAGACCCTAAATCCCACCCACAAGAGCACAGTTACTGATGATGAAGATGACATTGAGTTTGCGGGTTCAAGCAGGAGCAGCACCAATCCTACCCCAAGCAATGGTGAAATCTTTGACATCATAGGCCATTTTGCTCAACCCAATCCCAGTAGTTCAGTGTTGCCCAGGACACCAATAATCTGCAAACCATCAGAATATGCCACTGAATTGGCCCTCAAGATTTGGCACCTTAACCCACAAAGAACTGTAATAATTTTCCCCCTTTTCTTTTTGCTCTTTTTTTTTTAGAGTAGACTTGATCATGGACTGAACTTGACTTAATATTGGCCGGACTTTTTGAAAGGAAAAAAAAAAAGAGTGCGCCCATGCTTAGTCCTATGTTCAGGTTTATTATAAAAGTACCATGTTTTCTTCTGGTGTCTTGAATCACTATTCAAAAACCCTAGTTTGTAGCATAAGAAGAAAATACAGTATTTTTAAAAGAAATTGTTTTATAAAAGGAAAAAAAAAATGATTTCTCTTTGCTTACACCATGTTTGGTTTTGTATGTGTCACTTTCAGTTGTTCTTTGAGGACAGTGTCCGCAACATACAAGCTGGGAAACGTGTGGGCCTTGACACAGTGCTGGTAAGCCACATGAAATTTTGTTTCTTCTCTACTACCAATTATTATTGGACATTTTTAGATAGGTCTAATTTATATTAAGTAATTTGAGGCTCTAAAATAATGGATGATTTGCAGGTTGGTGGTTCCCAGAGAGTTAAAGGTTCAGATTATGCCTTAGAAAGTATCCATAACCTTAGAGAAGCGGTGCCTGAGCTTTGGGAAGCTGACATCAAATCAGAAGTTGCTGCTTATTCTGGAAAACTTGCTGTGGAGACTTCTGTTACAGCTTAAGATTAATTTAGATTATTGTATAACCAAAATCCCTTCTTAATTAATCATTGATGATGATGAAAAATTAAAAATTAAAAATGAAGAAAAGAAAATGAAAATCCAACCCAAAAAAAAAAAAAAGTTCAATGCTTGGGAATTTCCCAGCTTTAGATGTATTAACTGTAGTTTGATGCAAATGCTTTGTTCAGATTATAATAAATTTATATATTCTCCTTCTTGGCCTCTATAAAGTATTAAACTAATTAGTACCTTCCTTATTTTTCTTTTTCTTTTACAAAGAATGAAATTCAATTTTGGGATTTTATTTTTATGATAAGAGGTAAATTTTTTATTTAGTTATTATCAGTGTAATGTGTCAATGGTTAGGTCACCCACCTTCAAATAGATAAAAGAATTTGATTGTTGGATAGTTGTTCTCCAACCTCAAAGTCGATAAAATGTCACAACACTGATATGAATGCAGTGACCTAATCATCAATATAATGATTTAAGCAAATTGAACTTTATCATCCAATAACATGAAAGAAGACTTAATCAATAAATAACACATTATTGAATGTCATAATCAATTAATGATATGGGTAATAGTATTTTTATTTATTTATTAATATCTATTAATATATATATTTTATTAATAATAAATTTCACCTAAATTTTATCTCAAAGTGTCAATCTCCATAGAACTTTTGGAAAAGTTTCCATTGAAATAAAATATGTTCCCCAAATCCTGCCCAAAGCTCTTTACTTTTAGCCTAATTCAAGAATTAATTAATTAACTAGAATTCATTTCACATGATTTGTCTCACAGTTATTTGCTGCAAATTGTTGATAGCAATCATAAACTTGAAGATGAAATATATAGTGAGTTAAATATTCTAATCACGTGATTAATATAAAATAAATTATTAATTAAGAGATGTTCATATATGAACACATACAAAAAGAGAATAATTAATAATAAATAAATTTGATTGTCGTTTCTGTGTAATTAATTTATCTCTTTTTCTTACCTCACATAACAATAATGCACATCCAAATCCTACAACTTGGTTAATTAATTAATTAATTAATTAAATTAATATTATATTCTTAAACGAAAGGCTTATTAAAACATGTTAATTAATTAATTCAACGAAAAGGATAGACCACAACAGGCGAAGAAATCTTGACCATCTACCATTCACCACGTGAAAACTGCCACGACTTTTGCTATTCTTATATAATTAGAATAACTTATCATTTTCACAATTTTTTTAATTATTCATTATCATTTATTTCATTTTGTTTATATCACTTTAATATTTGATGGGTGAAAAAAACATTTTTTTGTAATACTTTATAAAAAATATTATTGTTAGAATAGCTTAACTCTTATCATATTTAGATAAAAAAAAAAATCTGTTTGTCCACTCGAAATTTGCCAAAAAAAAATTTTAAAATAATCCAATCTATTCATAATTTTCTGGGTGGTTGAATATCTTAATGATATATTGACTTTTGACAAGCTCTACCCAAGAAATGAAAGAAACAAAAGAGGAGTTCACACATTTATAAATTCTGAAAGTTGCACATCTTGACTAAATTATTGATTTAGTACTTGAAAGCTTTTAAAATGTTTAATTTATTTCTTAAAATTTAATTTGATTATTTATGTGTGTTTTGTTATTATTAACGGACGATAACATTATTTAATATACACCTAACTTAATTATTAATGTGATTTAATGACATGATTATTTTATTAATAAAATGTATTAATGAATTAAACTGAAAAAATAAATATTTTGAGAATCAAATTAAAAATTTAAAAATCTTTGAAGACAAAAGTAAACCATTGGAAATTAATATTTTGAATGAAAGCCATATTTTTATTGCAAAGATTTGAATATGTAACTTGAGCGAAAGTCAAATATCCTAACTAAAAATTATATTTTTAATACTTTTAAAAGTATGATATTAACATTTTTCTAGTGAATGTTGCAAATTCAATAAAAAATGTACCATTCTCCCAAAATATTAAATATTTTGCAAACTGGATGATTCCTTGACTTGGTTAAATGGTAAACCAAATAAATTAATATTCTTTTTTTTTCTGTTCTCTTTTTAGTTTTGGACCAAGTGAGTTGGGCCATCTTCCATCAATGCAAACCTTAATGGGCCTATAGATGATGAAGACTGTGGCCCTACACCATTATGGGCCTCCAATTAACAAACTGTTGTACAAATTTTCCAAAAAGATAATAAAATCAAACATTAAAGATTTAGATAAGGTAAAGAGGATAAGAGAATCTGAAAGAAAACAGGAAAAAAAAAACCGAATTATAACGGCTACGGCGTTAGCGGAACTGCGGAAGCGGAACAATCTCTCGCTGTAGCTGGTGGGATTCTCCCTCGCTTGGAACTTCCCAGATTCTTCTCTCACGGACGGCAGCATGGTTTGAGGGAACTACTGTAATGGGTATGGGTACATGTGTCCCTTTTGTCACCTCAACCACGCCTTCTCTCAGTCAATGTCATAAATATGATTGGGTGGTACAATCACTTCAGCCACCAGTTTTTTCTTCCTCATTAAGGCTTCTTCCAGAAACCCCATCGGCTACTTCTTCTATAACTCGTCTATCGTCTCCTTCGTCGCTGCCATTTTCGAAAAAGAGGGGAAAGAGGGTTGGAATCAGCGTGGTTTCAGCAGCCATGGCGGATTCGTCTCGGAGCACTGTCCTTGTTACCGGAGCTGGTGGTAGAACAGGTGCTCTCTTTTTACTGTATGCTTTCATGGGTTTCTTTCATTCGTGTTTTCTGACTCGGAAAATCGTGGAAATAGACTGGATAAGAACATTTCAGGTTTCACGTTCTATGATGGGTACCGTGGGTTAAAACTTAAGACGTGCGCTGTGTGAATTTTATGTGGAAAATTAGGATTGGTCTATTGGGAAGCTAATACTTTTAATTGGGGTTCAGTACTTGCCAGACTGTTGAAATTTGTGAATTTAATGATAGTGAATTTGGGTTTTATTGCTCTAGGTGGATGGGATATTTCTCAGTAATTGGTTTAATTTCTATCTTTGCATCACCCCAAATACTGACTTTGTAAGGATTCTTAGTGCAACACGAGTTAAAGGAATTTGCTTACAGTGTGGCCTCTAAACAAACTCAACAAACTTGGCTGTCCAAACAGAACTTTTTCTATGAGGAATAAGGCATAAGGATATAGCGTCATATGGTTTTACAGATTCAGCAATTACTAAAATTTAGGATACAATATGACAAGCATATTAATAAGCTGTAATTAAGGGTTTGTCGCATCCATATGAGTAAGCAGTAAATATAATAGTATTAGTAAGTATTACACATGCTATACAATTCTCATACTTTGGCTTATGAATGTTATTGTAAATGTCTCCTGAGAAACTCAGTTTCAGTTTTAATTTTTTTTTTAATTACATTGTGGAAGAGGATTGCAAAAATCTAGAATTAGTTTTGATGTGACATTTGAATCTGCTTGAGGATAGAGTTTTGAATTTTGGATCCACTCATTTCATCTTATAAAGTCTTCATAGTTTTATGTTCATCATCATAATTTTTAGTAGTTAAGGTTGTTTGTTGAATTTGGATTATTAAAGAAATAAATTTCAACTTACATTGATTCTTTTTGGCATATTACTTATAAGGTTGAAACTTTTTTCCTGACTGTACTGAAGACAAATTAAATGCGTAGTTTCAAGGGTTCAATACATCACTGATACTCATATTTTCTGCAGAATGTTTGGATGTGCCATGTATTTGTGCCAATCATAACATGATACAAAACTTTCTTAGTGAACTGAAGATGACAAACATACCTATGATCTATGTTTCTACAAAATAATTTCTATTCACTTCATGTGCATGCTTCATATAAGTCTATTTTATAAGCAATGGCTAATCTAGAAGTGGAAGTGTAGCTCATATCCTGACCACAATTTTTGCTCTTTCTTCACTGGCTAAAATAGGAAAGACAGGTCTCAGTATACCGATATATGGAGTCGCTGGTTACTATGCTTCAAATACAGCATTGCTACTCAATCTCAGCTGATTGTTTCAATGGGACATATATTTGTGCTTTTTATCATATATGATATAGAAGTTTCTTAGAAAAAAGACGTGTCTTGATCTATGATTTGTCATCTTTCTAATTAATCTATTTCATATGCATTGCGTTTTTTCTTTAGTCTGAAATTTGAAGGTCTAACTGATATCTTGACCACTACTTTTGCCCTATCTTCAGTAGCTAAAATAGGAGAGACGTAATCCTTTTTGTCAGTAATTGACAATTCTTGTTGTTGTTTCATTGGTTACTTTTTCAGGTCAAATAGTTTATAGAAAATTAAAGGAGAGATCAGACCAGTATGTTGCCAGAGGTCTAGTTAGAACAGAAGAAAGCAAACAGAAAATTGGTGGTGCAGATGATGTTTTTATTGGGGATATCAGAGATGTTGGCAGTATTGTTCCTGCAATTGAAGATATAGATGCTCTTGTAATTCTCACAAGTGCTGTGCCACAAATGAAGCCTGGGTTTGACCCAACCAAAGGTCAAAGGCCCGAGTTCTATTTTGATGATGGTGCATACCCTGAACAGGTACTGTTACATTTTTCCTATGTTAACTTATGCTTCAAATACTTTTTGATATTTTTCTTGCTTTACTCATATTATAGTGTATTTTGCATATTAGGTTGACTGGATTGGGCAGAAAAATCAAATAGATGCTGGTGATAACCCATTCCTTCTTCCCATGAATTATAATACAAAGCTACAAACCCGTTCATGCTTGTAATATTGAATTTATATTTCTATTTGAACAGCTAAGGCTGCTGGAGTGAAGCAGATTGTGTTGGTTGGGTCTATGGGTGGCACGAATCCTAACCATCCTCTGAACAGCTTGGGTAACGGGAATATATTGGTCCGTTTTAACTTCTCTATTTCTTTTCTAAATTACCTCCTTTTGTAGCATTCTAGTCTTGCTTTAATGTGAATGAGTTTGCATTTCATTTTAGAGCAGAATGCAAGTTTGGTAAAAAGATTGTATCTCTTTTTTCCCTTAATATTATTCCATCTTTTTTCCCCTTTGATTGGAAGAATATCGCATTTCTATTGGTGGCAGGTTTGGAAGAGAAAGGCTGAGCAGTATTTGGCTGATTCTGGTATTCCATACACAATCATAAGGTGCAGCAGTTTATCTATATACTGAGACAAATTGTTGTCTCAGGTTTTTCTGCTTTATTTTCCCTTTTGTTTTTTGTTCTTATAATGGATTATTTTGAGTAAATTACACTCATTTCCCTTGAAAATTTTTAAAATTATACACTCACATCCCTTCTAGTTTCAATTTATACTAGAAACTCTTTTGAAGTTTATAAAATCAATACTATTACTCACACTTCCTCTAGCTTAAATATTACACTAACCTCCCATACTTTAAGTATTCATAATATACTAACTTTCCTTCCGTTATCTATTTCAAATATGTTGAAGCATTAGCTTGGATTTTTGGTGATCTGTGCTGCATTAAATTAGGCTATTAGGAGTTTTTGAGAGGAAAAGTGCACTTAATGTCAAGAGGATATAAGCTCCAAAAATTCTTTTAATAGAAGGGAGGTTTTAGTATAAATGGAAACTGGAGGGGGTGTGACCATGTGAGTGAGGTATTAAAAACCTGAGGGAAGGTGAATGTACTTTACTCTCTTGATTTAGATTGTAGACTACTTGTTTAATTCCTTGAAATTGTAAATTAAATAAAATGTTAATGCTTTTAGCATATTTACCCTTAGCTACAAAATTCTTTTAAGTTGAATGCTGCTAGGTTTAATTGTATAAGTGAAACATTTTCATATTGTAATTTTGAGTAATATTGTCACTCAAATGTGCTCCTTCTGTATGAAAAATTAAACATTTTAGGGATTTGCAATTAATAGAAGTATTTTTCTAGGTATTTATTTTAGTTTATCTGATGTTTAGCAATATATACGTAATCCCCCATCTAATTCCATACTTGCTACATTCATATGCTCATTCATTTCCTGTCTTGTCTTCAGTAAGCCTCGGTCTCGTGAATTTGTTAGTGAGATTGTGTTTCCATTCTTGCTCATCTATCTTCACCTTCTATGCTGAACCAGGGCTGGTGGCTTGCAAGATAAAGACGGTGGTATTCGGGAACTTCTTGTAGGGAAGGATGATGAGCTTCTTCAGACTGAAACCAGAACTATAGCTAGAGCTGATGTTGCAGAAGCCTGCATTCAGGTATAGTTTATAGATTTTGTATGGGAATTGGAAAAGATATGTCTTCCCTAAACCTAATTGTCGGGTGGATTTGTATTTTATTTTATATAGAAATTTATTGGGCTTCAAGTTCAGGCATTTTAGAAATTGGCAAAACTTAGTCTTGCTACCCAGTCCATGGTCAAGTCCAGTCCCCCACTCCCCCAAGAAAATAAGTAAATAACCAAGAAGAAAGAAAAAATAATTTTTCTTTAAGTTAATAATTCTTTGGTGCCTCATGAGATTCAATTTCTTCTGTGATGTCTCATATAATTCCGAAAGAGTGCCTCAACATAACATCATAGGGGAATATTAAAATTCATGAGTCATGACATCAGAATACGATACCTTTCAAGGCACCTGTATGAAATTCAGGTTCCTCTATACCTTTCAAGGCACCTGTATGAAATTCAGGTTCCTCTATGGCCTCAATTTGAGGCACCATTATGGAACGAGTTGAGACGCTAAAGAAGAAAATAAAGCTCATGAGATACCATTTTATAATACGGTGTCTCTCGAGCCACCTTAATGAAATTTTATATCTCTCTCTTTCTCTCTCTCTTTAAATCTTCTGATTCTTGTGCCATTGGCTGCATTAGAGTTGGATGTTAGTTATTAATTCACGTGATTGAACAGGCACTGAAGTTTGAGGAGGCTAAATTCAAGGCGTTTGACTTAGCATCAAAACCGGAGGGAACTGGTACACCAACAAAGGACTTCAAAGCTTTATTTTCCCAGATCACTACTCGGTTTTGATTTTGGGCTATGCTCATTCGTCTAAAACCATATTATCCTATCCCCAAATTTCCCTCTTAATTTACCTTTGTGTTAACCCCTAAAGTCATTGGTCCTATCTAAAGCAAACTACATTTTGTATATTGGCAAGCAAATTATATACTTTACAAGCCCCCTAAACCTTGAGAAGACTTCATGTAGCATATCACTTCCATGGCTTCATGATAAATAATGATATATGTATGTGTTCTCAATTTTTGTTTTTTTTATTGGTAGTGCATTGTTTAGAATTGCATCTTATAATGATAGATATTACTGTGTTGATTTTATCAAAAAATATAGCCGGTTAAAACTAGGTAGATTGGATTAGTGCAGAGTGGGACCAATATGACTATATGAGGCCGGTCAAAATTGCCAACCCTAGATTGGAATTGAATTGTGAATAAAGCACAAAAGTATTGAACTTTTTAGAAAGATAGAACTTCTGAATGCGTGATCTAAGATTTTGGAGTACTTATTTAATGCCTCAGTCGACCGTTTGTAATAAAAGAGGGGAGGATTCCACTCTAAATGAGTGGGACACACTCACTTGGAGTGGGGCTGTCATCCCATATTTATGAGTGTCAGTTGCATTCACATTATAACTTTTACCAAGATTTTGATAGTCATTTTTTTTAGTAAGTTATTGTTTTGGTCTTCAAAATATTCTTAAATTTTTAATTTGGTTCTCTAAATTTGTTCTTTTAATGTGTACTTTTGTCTTTTGAGAACTGCAAATTCTTCCCAATACACTGAATAGAGTTTGATGGTAGATATTGGTTATAATTTATACCAGAAAGAAAATATATGGTTTCTTTATTATTTTCTTTTTCCAAAACCGATGTTAACAATTTCAGGAGTTTGCATCTTCCTGTAATTTTCTCTATCAGCATATTCCATTTTTGGATAATTTTGATGGTTCCTCTCACAAGTTTAGGTGCCTAATTGTCAAAATTAAAATTGCCCTATCATTCAGTTTTTAAAATTGAACTAGTTATTAAACTGGTGGAAGTAGAAAGTTATGAGTCAATGGTTTAATCGGGATCGAACCGTATTTTAATTAAATAATATATATTTTAATATTTTAATATTTTAATATATATATATATATTATACAATAATTATTAATTAAATAAAAATAATCAATTAAATTATTAATAAATATTAATATATTCAAAACATCATTAAATAATTTTATTATAATTAAAATAATATAAATTTTTTATAAATAATATTAGTAGTCAATATAAATAACAAAAACATTATATCATGTAGTTTATTAGATTTATTAGAAAAAATGAACAATCATGTACATAAATTGCAATTTGTGTTGAAGTTCTTTTACACAAATTGCATTTTGTATTGTACAAATAAAGGCGCTTACTCTCTTATTGCCGGTGGGGAAGTTTGTTTAATTTTATGTTTTTTTAAATTTTTTTAAAATTAATTAATTATTTTTTATATTATGTATTTTTTTTAAAATTTGTTAAGATATTTTTTTTTATTTTTTAATTTATAAATAAATAATATAAAATAATTATAAATAAATAATATAAAAAATTTTTAAAAATATATAATATAAAAAATAATTAATTAATATTAAAAAAAATGTAGTGGTAGGATATCACACCCAAAAATAATAAACAATCAAAACGCATGCCATGAGAATCGTTTTTTATGCTGTCATGATGTCAATCATTTTTAATGCTCCCACCTATTTTGTCCAACTTTTTTTAATAACCAAATTACCCCTTTCACATTCTCCCAACCCCTTCGTCTTCCTCTTGGTCTTTGGAACCCCTTCCCCGGCCCTTGCCTCCTGGTAGCACCGTAGCATTCCCTTCTCATTTCTTTCTCTCTTCTCTACTCCTTTAGTTTATGTAACTGATTTCAAGAAGGAAGACCGATAGGTAAGTTTAAAAAAAAAAAGGAAAACTTTCGAGGAGATCAATATCTCATTCTCCCCCCCTCATTTTTTTCTCCTCTTCTTCTCCCTCTCCCATTTTTCCTCTCCTTCTTTGAGTAATCTCCATCATCTTCTAAAAACGGACCAAACTGGTCAACCAGGAAAACGGTCGATTTTTTCGGTTGGATTTCGGTTCATCTGGTTTTTTGTTGGTTTTCTGATTTTTTATTTTATGGGTAGCTCGAACCCATCACCGAACAGGCTAGAAGACTAAATTTCAGTTAAATCGGTCCAATCAACTGGTCCGATTTGATTTTCAAAACCATTGGCATAAGATTAATGATGAATGGGGTTATTTAAATTTAATCATAAAAAAACAATTTTATTTAGGGACTTACTACTCTACCGTCCCAAATATGGGACAGTAGAGTACATAACCAGTTATTACTTTATTGGCTGTAATATATTTTTTTTTGAAATTGTTTATATTTTAAAATTGCAGAATGATCCTCTCCGTATTGCAAAATCGTCTTCATCTCATTCGTTCCTCTTCTCCGTCT
>JASKGM010000009.1:2321921-2346740 GCA_034509205.1 Ceratonia siliqua
ATTTCATTAGATAATCAAAGTCTGACATTTTAAACAACGTTCAACATGGCTTCGGACTTCAGCCAAGTGAACCAAAAAGTTTTAAAAACTGAATATTACTCTAGAGTGAAAATGTCTCGAATTGGCTTAGCATCCCAATTGTTCAGTGGTTGGCCCCCTCGGTCTGGCTTGATCTGACTTGTTTGGTCCACTGCCCAGAGTGTTTACGGCCCTGTTCGGCTGCATCATATGATGTGCTGAAAAAGTTTGGTGAATGTGAGGTATGCGTTTATTGTTTTTTTTCTTGGGCTTGAACTCATATCCCAAACCTTGGCAACCCACGTTCTCGATGACTTCGATAGGTGCTGGGATACCTTGTAGCTCTCGGCTTAACCCTTTTCCTGGTTAGTAGCCACTTTTTGTTATGATCTCTTCCACCACATTCCTGGATTGAATAGGCTGCTCGTTCGTTATGACTTTCTTGGATATCTCCAAGGCTTGGAAGGTATTTTCCAAATTCTGGTCAACGGCTTCCACGTAAGGCACTGATGACGGTTTGGAAATAAGCATCTCTTCCTCACTTCGGACGGTTACAATCCTTCTTCTATCAATGAATTTGAGCCTTTGGTGCTAGGAATATGACACAGCTCCTGCTGCATGAATCTAGGGTCTTCCTAATAGCAGCGTATATGAAGGCTCGATATCCATTACTTGGCACACCGTTCGAAAAGTACTGGGGCCGATTTCCAAATTTAGGGTAATATGTCCTTTAACCTCTCTTTTAGTTCCATCGAAAGCCTGGACTACGAGCTCATTAACTTGTATATTTTCAATATCAACTAGTAGTTGCAGCAACGTGGAGTATGACAACACATTTAGTGACGAGCCATTATTTATTAATATGTTTAAGACGATGCATCCTTCACACTTTACAGTGATGTGAAGGGCTCTATTATGACTGCTCCCAGATGCGCTCAAATCTTCCTCGAAAAAAGTGATCATGTTGGAGACCTTTACGTAATTCACTAATTCTTCAAACTTTTGTGGAGTAACAGTAGGATTGATGTACACTTGATTCAATATTTTCTGCAGAGCTCTCCTATGTATCTCTGAGCAAAGAATCAATGATAAAAATGCAATCTTAGCTTGTGTCTTCCTTAATTACTCCACAACATCATACTCACTTTGCTTCATGATTTTGAGAAATTCATCATCTTGATTAGAGTTTGCTTCTGGTGTGATGTCCACTACTACCTCTTTTCCTTTGTTTTTTATTTCTTATGCTTCTGGAGCATAAACTCTGTCGCTTCGAGTTATGTTATCCACGGCTAGGTGATTAGTGTCATCCCTCTCTTCTTTGACTGTCATTAAGGGTTGTTCGACGGGAACTGTAGCATTTTGGATGGTCACTGTTGGATTATATATCCAAGGGACCACTTTATTGCTTTCATAAGGGAATGGATCGAGAGCATTGATCACCATAATAAGCGTTGGTGCAGCGTTTGCTGGTGGTTCTTGTCTCACTGTGAGAGTTAAAGGTTTAGGAAAGAACTGTTCATTATTGATCATAGCAATCTCTGGTGCTTGCTCTTTTCTGGCGAATTGCACGCTTCCTAAGGCAATCAATCTTTGTAAGGAGGCTTGGAATGCTTTGGAATGCTCTATGTTGTGTTCTTTGATTGATTGATGGTAAATATACTGGGCCTCATGATCCAAGTATTCTTCCTTAAGCCTGGATTCTTCTGATTGCTCAATGATGAGTCCTGCTGAATTCAGGTAATTAAAATTTGTCGCCTGTCCATCCTTATTTCTGACACCCTTTTCATGAAGCTATGTTCTTCTATGATGGCGCCAACTTGATTATCTGCTTAGTGGTTGGGCAAGGGATTAGTGGTGATATTGGGGGTCACATAGTTCATCTTTAAGGCCCCGCTTTTGATTAACTTCATAACTTGCTTTTGGAAAGTTGGACAATTTTCAATGGAATGTCTTTCTGCCCCATAGTGGTATATACAATTCTCATTTTGTTTGTACCACGCGGGGTAAGGAGGTTAGCGTGGCTCTATTGGCACCGGACTAATGAATCGGCCATCAAATAATTTCTTATACAATTCGGTATTGGTCATTTGAAAGTCTGGAAATGGCTCTGCATCTTGATTCCTCCTATTATATTGCGTGTTATTCCGTCCTTGTGCAGGAGCTTGTTGTTGATTATTCTAGGGATTATAATTGTTCCGATATCCTTGATTTCTATTCTGATAGTAGGGGTGAGAATTATTATGATAATTTTGTTGGTTATCCCCTATATAACCGACTTCAGATTCCTTCTTTTTTTGTGCAAAATTCTTCTTTTGGCTCGACCCCTCATTACTTGTTGCCAGGATTTTTCCATTTCGAACCAAGGTTTCTATCCTTTCTCCTGCCTTGATGAGGTCAGAGAAGTCATTAAAAGCACTTCCAGCCATGAGTCCTATATATGGGGATCCCAGAGTTCCCAGAAAGTATGAACAGGTTTCAGAATATGTCATTTGATGTTGGACTTCAGAAGCTAACTTTCTCCACCTTTGTGCGGATTCCTTGAAGGTTTCCTCGTCCTTCTTTTGCATTGCTTGTAATTGTTCTCTTGTAGGAGCCGTATCGAGGTTAAACCGATATTGTTTAAGAAACGCGTAGGCTAAGTCTTCCCAACTGCTGACCCTAGAGTGGTTCAACATCATGTACCATTGCAATGTAGCGCCAGTTAGACTTTTGTGAAAGAAGTTGAGCAGTAGTTTTTCATCATCTCCAACAACTGCCATTTCGGTACAGTACGATCTCAGATGATATTGGGGATTGGAGTTCCCGTCACATTTGTCAAATTCTGGTACCTTGAAATCTTTTAGGATAACGACATTTGGAGTTAGTCATAGTTCTCTAACACTATTGGTTCCAAACATTCTCACTCCTTGTAACGTGCGTAGTTTTTCTTCGATTTGGTGAACCTGCTCAGCCACTTTTCGTTCCCTTTCTATCTCTTCCTCTTTTGCAGGATGTGGAACAGGCACCTGGTCAGATCCAAACATGCCGTACGGAGCCACATTCCCTACATTAGTAGGAAGTACAGCTACTGGCGACGGCAGTAGGGGGTTATTAGCTACACCCTGGGTTCCGGATGCCTGCCCTGTATGGGAAGCCTCTTCCTGTGGCGGGGGAGTCTCTTTACTTCTCAAGTTCGCTGTTATTAACTCCATAAACCTTGCCAACTATTCTTCATTTGATCAATGCAATTTTCCAACCTCTGGACATTCTCTGCATTAGTTGCCTCCATTAACATGGTAACTGACCGAGTACGGATTTAACGGACAGTTTGGGAACGCTTAACTGGACCCTTCCTTAGGGGGTGCAATGATGGAATGATTTTTTACTTTCTCTATAAATAGAGCCAGAATACGTATTTGTTAATGCATGATTCCATATTTTATTACCATTAAGGTTTGGCTTGGTTTGCGCTTTAAATTATATTTTATAGCAAAGATTGGCATTAAAGGTTCATTCTTGACCCCACTCTTATTGAGGGCACAATACCCTACAACAGAGAATGTGGTACACGATATCCAGGGATCTGTGTCACATGAATATCGCTTCAATTGGGATTCGGAGCGTACGTTCTTTTGAAAGTACAATACTTTACAAAGATAAACGTAATTAGTGAACACCCGAGAGAGTTTTAAACCCTCACATAAGTGTCACTTCAGTCAGACATCCATTTACAATGCTCGAGAAATGATAGCGTTTAACCAATGCATTCGGGTATAAACCCTCATAAAAGAACACAATCGACAATCCAGAAGTCCACAAAAGATTTTACTTTCCTTCATTGATCTTAAAGGAGTACAACATTCAAAATTCAAATACACTTGTCTATTGATCAATAAGCTCCCTACATAAATCTAGGAAAGCTAGTAAATCTGGAGATGAACCCGGTACTACTGTCGCTTCGGCCTGACGAAATTTTTCAATAAATTCTGGCAACTTCTCTCGCATTTCCCTATGGATTCCTTCACAAGTATCTAAGAGTCGGATGGCTAAGTCGTAGAGCATGTGATAATAATTTCTCCACTCTGCTTCCAAATGTTCTTTTTGATTTAGGTAGGCCATAAAGTCTGCCGATACTGGTTCAATCATGTTGAGAACAATTTAGTTCATGTTGTTCAAATGGGCTATTTCTGCTCTCGCACCCGCTAATATTTTTCGCAGAACGATGTTAGTTGATTGTTCTCGTGCCAACAAGTTATCTGACTGTTTCAATTTCTTTTTGGCTCGGTTCTCATTAGCTTCCATGTACTTAGCATTTCTCCTGGCTTGCTCTAAATCCTGTATCCAGAGTTTTTGATGTTGCTTGAGGTTTTCTTGACTTACTTGGATTCCTCTTTCTAACTCTTTTACTCGCCGATTTAAGATCTCATTCTCTTGGGTCAGGCTTGAATTCTCTTCCCTGATTATTGCCATATTTGCTTCTAATGTTCCCACTTTGATTTCAAGCCTTTGCTGTTGCTCGGAGGTGACTGGTATATGAGGTGTAGGAGGAAGGTCTTCTTGCTTCTGGTCCACCAATTCATAGTACTCTCTAGTAGCCCCTATGGTTCTTTTTCCCAATTCTGACCTGCCCATAATCCTTTTGTCGTCCCAGGCACGCCTAATTCTCATGATTATGGTCTCATTCTCCCTTTGATCATAGTAAAAAGAGAACCCTTCAGTTATCATCCAGGTCGGCACCTGCTGCAGGAAAGCCAATTGTCTGAGTGCCACTGTCGAAGAGTAAGTGATGCACCATGTGATGCCCATTAGAGGTACAAAAGGGAAACTACTGCAGCTGTATATTATTTCCTCTCCATTCCACCATGGTAACTTCCACAGAACCTCCTCATTCTTGGTATTACGTAGCAACTGCGCCCACTCAATCACGTTCCAATCCTCTATCCTTAGTGCAGTAAAAAAATTAAACGGTCGCAAGTTTGGCATTCTAGCATTTAGCGACTCTCCTAGGAGATGAGAAACCAGCCAGATATACAACATAGGTAGACAACACTTGAGTTTTCCCCCTTGATGTTTTTTGAAAAGTTGAGGGTGAGGAAAGACTCTGCCAAGATAGCCGATACAGGATTGATTCCATAATGTTTCACGGCGTAATATATGATGATAGCACTACTACCCACCAAGCTGGCCGTTGAGGGGAATAATACCAGTCCATATATTATTATTGAAAGTATTTCTGCCGCCAAGGCCCACTGTCTTTCTTTAACTAGTTCTTCTAAGTACTTTTCAAGGTATGCCTGGGCAGCCCCTCTGCCTGTCCTCTTTTTTCCAGCTTTGACTGAACTTCGACGGTTTCTTTGTTTAACGAGCTTGCTATGGATCTATCTGATATACTATAACTCGAGTAACAGAAGACTTTGGTGGATGATGACATAGGCAGATTGATCATTGCACCATACTTCTCTATAGTTGGAGTTAGATGAGCATGAGGTAATGTGAAGCTCTTGAGTGCTGGGTCCCAAAAATTCTGTAAAGCAACAAGGGCCGAAGATTGAACTGGTATATGGATCAGATTCAGGATTTTTCCATGCTTGTTCTCTACTGATTCTCAGAACATTCTAGGCAATGACTTTTCAATAATCTTCACTTTGTCCAGAACTGCTATTTGTGCTAACACTCCCTCTTTTTTCTTATTCTGACTCATTTTCCTTTAATGCCAATCTTTGCTTTTTATGTTTCAAAATAATGATGCCAAACCTATAATGATAAAAACATGAGATTGTGCAGAAAATTTATTTTATGTATGATGATGCGGTAAATGATTAAATTTGATGGGGATGAGAGAGTGCTCTTCATTGTCCTAATTGGTTTGTACCTAGGTACATTCTTACTAGTTGGGCTCTACCTATGCTAGTGTAGGGGTTTTGAGGTAGGTCTATAATCCTCACAAGAATGGTCCATTAGAACAGATTGCTCCCACTAAAATAGTAAGAATCTCAACTCTTTAGTATGATTACATGGATGGACAAAGCCTTCACATGAACCCACTAAATAAGTGAGTTAACAATCTGAGCGAATGCTTTCATAAATACCTGGGGGGAAATCCCACTAGGCATCACTACGCCACCTTTATTTCTCCTCTGGGGCTTGCACAGACCCGGGTATAGGGCCCAATAGGTGTGTGCAAAGGAAGTGAATGGTGCACAGAGTGTGTGAAGAGCATTCAAACCATGGTTCTAAAGCCTATCCACAGAGAAACTCAAAACAACAAAAAGTAGTTAATTGTCATCTACCCTAGGGTGTAAATAGATATTGCAGATATTGTCATCTACCCTAGGGTTCCATCACTTCATGTTATAAGAAAAGCAAATTAACAAGCACACTTAGAAGTGCGATAAAATAATTTAAGTACAATAAATAAATCAAATATTTAAAATAGCATGTATAAAATGAATAAAAAAAATGGGGACGGGGTAAAAATAATACATTAAAATTATACAAAGCACAAACAACCTATAATGTGCTTGACTCTCTAACTATCCCCAGTGGAGTCGCCAAACTGTCACAACGTGACGGCCGGTGAAAAGCCATCATTTTATGACTTTGAGGCGTGTAAGGGAAAACGCAGAGAAAATTTTGGAGTCGCCACCAATTAATTAGAAGGATAATTGGGATCCTTAAAAAAAGAAAAGAAAACTGGCCCTTGAAACCAGAGGAAGGGTTCGGGAGTCTAATTACGTGTGGGGAAGGTATTAGGCACCCCATAATGTCCATCCCTAAGGATGGTTACCCTAAATTGTTTATGCTTAATAATTTTACTGTATTATAATTACCCCCTTTAATAAGATAATAATGGACAAAGATGGATAAATAAATGACTAGACCTGCCTTACCAAGTAAGTGCCTACGTACCCCGAAAGGGATCAAGGTCAATGTATTTCGAAATTGTTTAAATTGAGTAAGAATGATGTTAGGGCAATTGGGAAATTAGATTTTCACTTAAAGCCTGGAATTAGAACATTGGGGAGGATAACCTCCACTGAACGTTTACGGAAGCTTGAATCTCGGGGAATATAAAATTCCACTGAAAACCCATGAAAAACAAAACTTCGGAGAAGATCAACTTCTACTGAAAGTCCTTTGAATAATGAGCCATTTTGAGGAAAATGATGAAATTTATTAAAGTTGTAGGATAAAATTGAGGTTTATAAAAGAAACGGGGCTGGAATGTCATTTATGGAAGTTATGGGTCAAAATGCAATTATTAAAATTTAAAGGGCCGAAATGTAATTATCAAAAATAATGGGGGCCAAAATGTAAATCTTGAAAGCAATGGGGCCAAGAAATGTGATTTTTAAAAGTTGGGGGACCAAATTATAATTCTTAAAAGTATGAGGGTTAAAATGTAATTACCAAAAGATTATGAGTCAAAATGATATTATTGAAAATATAGGGTCAAAATGAAATTATTAAAAGATTAGAGGTTAAAATGTGAATTTTGAAAATATTATATTAGAAGACAAATTAATTATATGTTGCAACCTTTAAAACCATGAAAGAAGTAATGGGCTTTGAACCCCTTTTGAAAATATTGGGCTTTGAACCCTTTTCTTTTGAGTCAATTGGGCCTTGAAGTCCTAAGTTTGTTTCTTAAAAAAAAGAACTCCATTAACCCTTGAATTGATGATTGAGAGATGGGTGTCAAACAAAACATGGATTGCTCCCTGGCAGATTAATAAAACAATGGGGATGCAACACAGAAAGCATTATTCTAATAGTACCAATATTCCCCTAAGCTAAATTCTGATAAATGGATAGCTAGCAACTCTAATTCAAACTTAATAATAAAAATTTCTTTTTACTGACTTCCCTTTTTTAAAGGGCATATGATATCTTAGCAAACCATTGTCAACCTGAATTAGCATGGCTCTCCCCAAATATGGTGACAACATTCCCATAATATGAATACTTAAAATCAAAATTTAGAATGAGCGAAATTTCTACAGGGCGACCAAGCATATCCCCTTACCCAATTAAATCATCACTACAACAGAACCACATCCCAATATCAGTGAAAATTTATACCCCATTTACGGTGTCAGGAGAGGATTCCAGGTAAATCTAGTGCATGGGCTCAGGCAAGATTCACAAACTCCTAAGAAAATTAAACTAACAATCCAGAATAAATACCCAGAGTACCATCTAAGATAAACTTGCAGACTCAGGAGCTAAAAATTTCTCCTTCTAACAAACCGTGAGGCATGAACCCAACTAATTAACTTTATCGGACTAAACCCCAGGTTATATTTAGAGCAAAACAAGGCTTGGTGTATTTGATTCCTTAGTTGAATTCATGACCCAATGAGGCACATAATAGCATTACCTTGGCCCTGTCACTAGACTTCCAATATGATCCGTAAAGCCAGAAAACTTGCTCATCATCATATGTCATTGAGAATCAGAACAGACCAGTGATGAGGTAAAACACTGGCTTGTTTTATCTTTTCCCAGTCATCGAACAAGATTAGGATTAATGAGACAAAACCAACTGAATGCCCATCAAATTAAGAGTTATTTAAACCAAAATCCCCAAAGATTAACATGTTTGAACAAGCAACCCCTCCCAACAAATTCAACTTGACTAAAACCAACAAAAGCAACCATTCAACATTTCTCCAGAATGTACAAAACCCAGAAAAATCTTTCAGAATATGGCAAACTGACTTAGACCCACCACGGGTGGTCATATAATGATCAAACAATCATCGCGACAATTAGAGTCATACAGGAATCTGATTAGCATGACAATCATCCTTGATATTACACAAGAGCTATCTAAACAGGATGATCAAAAATAAAATTCGCAGCAAGTGAAACTAGACTAACTCAATACCCTAGTCATGCTTTACAGAATCAGTGTGGTCGAATGGCTTATTGAGAATCAAAACCCATTTAAGTGATATTAAAAGTCAATATCAATTCAAAAAAAAAAAAAAGAAACACAATAATACCAATTTCTTTCCCAGAACGTACAAGTAAATTGGTTCTGCTACTTTCTGATTCGTCTTCCTCTCTCGATTTCAACCTCAAAATTTCTTCTTCTGTGTTGTTGATCTCCACCTTCGTAGAATCCTCTCCCATTCCCGGCTTCGTCTTATAGCTAGCGAACCTCCTGCCTCTCGTTGCTTCCTGCGATGGTGTGATATTGTCAGGATTCCAGAGAGTGGGTGACACTCGAGTGGGATTTCAGCGGGGTCTGGAAGTAGGGAAAATGGCTTGACAGAAGAGGGGTGATGGGTCGTGTAGGGTGAATGTGATTTTTCAACAGAAGGGTGAAGCGCAGGGAGATGGATTTCTGCAGAGAGGGGTCGAAGAAAAGACCTTTCAGGGAGAGGTTCACGCAGAGAGAATGGGTTGAGTCAGGGCGTGGGGTTTGCGTATGGGGGAAGCAGACGTTGCGTGATGGCCGAGTGAAGGGAGAAGCACAGAAGCTCACGGGTGAGGGAGATTTGACGGTGGTGGCGTGAAGAAGGAGATTTGCAGATGGGTGGGACTGTGAAGGAGGTGGTTCACGGGTGAAGTTCACGGATGGGGGAGAGGATTTGGGAATTTAGGGATTGTAGGATCCGTGGGTAATTGGGTCATGGGTCAGGAGGGTTAGGGGCTCCGGTTAGAGTTGGGTTGAGTGTGAACCGGGTATGGGCTTCAGTTGGTTTAATTGGGCCAGGTGAGGTTGAGGGATTTTGGGTTCCATTTTTGTTGGTTGGGGATTACTAAAAAAGATCTTATTGGGCTCCCATTTTTCCCCTTTTTTTCTTTTAATTTTCTTTTTAACCTAGAATTGGTAAATAATAAACTTAAAAAAAATAATAAAATAATGAAAATAAATAAATGAACTAAAATAAATAATAAAAAAAAGGAATGGGACAAAAATAGGTGTTTACACAACATAACAAGAAAGACCACTTAGACAAAGCACCAGAAAATACAAAGAAAGAGGAAAATTTTGAAAGGAGTGCATCTCGACTAAGAGAGACAAAGCCTAAATTCGTGCAATGAAAAAGGAGGAAGGTCAAAAAATAAAATATCTGAAGGAAATTTCGACCAAGCAGCAAAGGAAAGTATTCTAAAATCCTCTTGTCTTGATGTAAGGAGAAACAAATTCAAAAATGAAGAAATTGTGAAAAGGAAAGTCAAAACAAAAGGAAAGAAGGAAAGGAAGGAAAACTGCAAGTTTCATGGAAGATCAAAATCCAATCCCTTGAAGAAAGCAAAATCATAGGAAGAATAATTACAAACGGTTAAATTTTGAAGACTATAAGAACAAGAAGAAGGAGCATTGTAAACAATAACTGAAGCTGTGTATAAAACCTGTGAAAAATACCTTCAGACTAATTCTTCTAGTTTTATTATTCACTTTGTGAAATTTCATAAAAAGTCAAAGAGAAAAAGTAAGCATAAAAGACAAAATATCTACTCTTCAAGAGAGTTTTTCTTTTCTTCTATTATTATTTTTAGAGATCATTTTTTGTGAGATAGTGAAAACCATTAGTTGTAGCTAGGGGTGAGCTTAGAAACCACTCTGTTCGTGGTGAGTACTGAGTAGTAAAACTACTTGTTTTTGGTGAACAAATAAAACCAAGTTGTAAGGTGTTGTTGATTAATGGAGAAAAATTCCTTGGGAGTTCATGGAATTGGACATAAGTCTCATATTAAGGCTAAACATGATAAATTATAGTGTTTCTTTCCATCTCCTTTCTATTTTTAAAGTTTTATTTTTGTATATGATACAGACAGGTACCTTAAAAGTTTTAAGGTAGTACTTTCACAACAAATTTAAAATGTGTATTGAGTTAATGTCAGTTCTAGTTCACCATCTACTCTTGATACTGTTTAACTTTCAGTGGCGGCACTAGTAGTATAGTGTTATGCGATGATCACCGTATAGTGTTATCTCACCCTTCCCCCATATTTTCTTATACCGTGATGACTGTATAAAAAGTTGTAACCATATAAGCTAATATCAGTGTTATTAAAATCGGACTGGATAGGATCAGCCGGCCCTACTGGTTTAACTGGGGACCAGACTCATGGCCGGTCTGGAACATCCTAAAAAACCGAGGTTTAACCGAAAAAATTGACTAGTTCATCGGTTCACTGGTTTTTAGAGTTTTTTTTTTCAGGTGATATTTTGAAGAAAAAAAATGAGAGGAAGAAGAAGATATGAGAAGGAGGAGACGACGTCAACGACGAAGATCTAAAGAGGAGGAGGCAACAGTTGCAACAATGTGGTGCTTCTTTGCTGATTCACTTTCTCTTCTCTGATATGCAAGTTTGAGAAGAAGGCATACAAACATAAGCATTGGAACTCGAAGGAACTATTAAGCGTATATAAGAAACTTCCAAAGGAGGTAGGCCACATGGTGTTGTAACCACCACCAACCTTATTCTCATCCATTGATCCGAGTTACAACTAAGTTGACTAACTCGTGAATTTATACATCTTGGAATTTATGCTCAATTAAAAAACTTCAATTCTCTAATTCAATTGATACATCTTGAAATATTTTTTTTATAAATATTAAATTATATCTTATATATATATTATTGTATTTATTATTTTTTTATTACTTTAATATTTGAAACAAATTTATAACTTTAAATTAAAGTATCAACAATATAGTTTTATTGTAATTTTTTTATTATAATTTTGAGTTTATTTTATAATTGAGAATGTTATATTGACTATTGAATATTATATTATGTAAATTATGAACTTATTTTAATTTTAATAGAATTATTTAATAATGTTTTAAGCATATTAATATTTATTTGTTAATTATAATTATTTTATATATAATATAGGTTTAATTAGACTTTTGATCCCTTAATTTTATAATTGTAACAATTTGGTTCCCCTAGTATTAAGTTGCCATCCAAAATTTATCTTGATAGCTGAGACTGCCACCATTGTTGCCACAGGGACAATCACATCAATTAATCTTGCATTACATGGCATTTCTTTGGCTGATTCATCATCATCTTCCTTCTTCTTTTTTGTTTTTTCTTTTCTTTCGTTCTCTCTCTAACTCTCTCACTCATCCTCATCTTTTTTCTCCTTGTTCTATCTTTTGCTCTCCTTAACAGGCTGGAAATATCTTCTTCCATTATGTGATCATAAAACTTACACCCACGTAATTAAGCAAACTATTTTACCCCAGATTATCTGTTATATTGAATATTGGAATATAAACATGTGATCTGTTATAAGTACAATATTTGTAATTAAAAGAGACTCGTGAATAAATCATAATAAAAAATACAAGAATAGAATTAACATCAAATACAAAGCACCTATAGATAAGAAAATAGAAAATTACGAAACAAATTACTCAAAAGTCTAAAAATCCAATATTGAGGTCGTTGATTAAAATTTCAGAAATTACTTGATACTTTTCGGAGAAAATACAAGACACAAATCTCTTCAATTGATTAAATATAATGAAACAAAGAAGTACTTGGTCATCGTTGTTCCGAACAAGGTAGTCTCTCTTCGAAGAAGAGAAGAGAGATTGAACATCATGGGTGATATCTTTCGAACCCTCCAATGTTTTCACTCGCAAGCCTAGAGACTACAATATTGAATTAAAAGTGGTTAAGCTTGGACAAGAAGACGATTCTTACCCAATTGGGCTATTTATAAGGCTAAGGGAAAAAATCACCATTGTCTTTAACCCATTGAAATGCCCTATCATAGTAGACTTTGTTACAATCGAAGTTATCACTCACACAATCCAACAATTCTTGTTCAGAGACACTGTAAATCTTTCTTATCACTATTGCATTCAATCCTTCAATGGCTTCTGTCATTGCAAATGATCAACAACATCTTAACATAATGCAAGCTAGGAGAATAGTAGAGAAAATAAGAAGGAGAAAAAAGATGAGGATGAGTAAGAGAGCTAAAGAGAGACAAAGGAAAAGAAAAAAAAGAAGGAAGATGATGATGATGAATAAGCCAAAGAAATACCATGTAATGCAAGATTAATTGATGTGGCTACCCACGTGGCAACAATGGTGGCCACCTCAACTATCAAGTTAAATTTTGAATGGCAACTTAACAGAGAGACCAATATTGAAATATTCTGAAAATTTGGGAACTAAATTGCACAACTTAATACTAAAGGGACCAAATTGCTACAACTGAAAAATTAGGGAGACCAAAAGTATAATTAAGCCTATAATATATTACACTATATATATAATATATATATTTAAAAAATTAAAAAATGTTATTTAATTCAAATTCGGTTCGACCTTGGTGGGACCATTAACCCGTAACTATCTACCTCCACCGGTTCAATGAATAGTCTGTTTTTTTAAAACATTGGCTAATGCAATTATTTGTATGCACCAAACATCATATAAAACTAGATTGTATTAACTTCTAATCATCTCTTATACGACGCACCAAACAGGACTTAAGCCAATTAATGCGTATCGCATATGATTTTAATGAACCCTACACATAATATAGGGAAATATTATAGTACTACTGTAGCACTGAATCCAGTCATACGACCTTCGCAAATAGGGGCGAAGGTATGCAATTTTCCTTAAAGAGGCTAAAGAGAATTTTTTTTTCTCAATAATAAAAATTGTAGAGAAATGAAAAACCAAAAATTTAAATATGTAAAAAAAGTATAAAAAACTAAAAATATAAATATAAATCCACAATTAGGCAGAAAGTAAATAATATTTATTTTAAACATTAGATCAATATTAAATCCATTATAGTTTGACATTAGACCACAATTTCTAAACAACCCAAAAATTTCAAGAATTTCAAGTTCAATCTTACTAACAAAAAATAGTACTTGCTTGCCAAGAATTAGAAGCCCAGGTTTTTCAACCTCTACAAGCACCTTCAAAAGATTGGCAACAGAAAGTGGGTATAGTTCAAGAACGAAGAATTGCATGTAAGCAAAGTGTTGAGAAAATGAAGAAACTGACCAAACTAAAATGGATTGCATGTAAGATTAGCCCGTTACTCTGTTAGGTGTACTATGACTGTGATGTGTTTTGCATAGTGCTTATTTTGTCTTTTTATTTATTTAAAATTTTTATTATTATTTTGTGATCATCTTATTCTAATATAAGAAGTTAACAATTTTTTTGGTTATGAAAGAGACTAAAATATTTTAATTAAAGACTTAAAGTCTTTTTTTAAAAAAAAATTAATTTAAGGAGGCTAAATTATAATTTTTATATCTAAATATCAAATAGTATATTATATTTTAAAAAAAATTAAAATCTCTAGGGCTATAGCCCCTCATGGCCCTACTACCCTCTACCCCTATTCATAAATTAGTATTGAAGTGTTTCTTTCGTTTACATCTAAATCAAAATTTAATTATTAATAGTACTAATTTGTGAAGGTCGTAGCACTAAATTAAGTGCTACGATAGTATAGTTTTTCCCCATAATATGACACCCATTAATTCGTTAGATCTATCCAGACTCAACCCATAGAAGAAAAATTCTTACCTAGAATAGAATCAACTTTTTTTTTTTATCATTATGTTATAAAAAATATTTTATATAATTAATTTTACTCTGCGCATTTGCTTAATTGCTCTTAAAAATATTTTAATAATGCAACTTGTATCATAGTTAAATGACATAGGTTTCTTCTCTTTTTATTTTGTTTAAATACTTAAATACATATTAAATTTAAATAAATTAATTGTACAATTGTACTTATAAATTTTTATTTAAACTTCGGTCTTTAGTATTAAATAGTATAACATCTTATGTTTACTTGCATATAAATATAATACAAAAAATAAACTTAGTAGAATGTAAACACATATAAAGACTCAATAAATATAGAATTTATTTATATCTTAATATTTTCTTTCACTCAAATTCAAACAACTTGAAATGGAGGTTGTAGCAATATGATATTAAACAATAGAGAAGCCAAATATTATAAATGTATGTTATACCTAGAGAGATTGTGTAATTTCTTTTAATAAAGAGTTAATAGTATTTAACAACAAAGTAACAAGAGTTTATTATAATATTATAAAATTTGGTAATATAACATTTAATACCATTTTTTTTAAATGACACTCACTTTCTTAAAGAAAGTGTGAAAAGACCAATTTGCATTTGTTTCTCATTCACCTATCATATTAGTATTAATCATATATTAATATTTTTGCATCTTTATAAAAGAAGTTAGGGTCATTTTGTTACGGTACAATTTGGTGAGGGAAGATAAGAATGTGAGAAACAGAGGAAGAGAGGAAGAGTTTAGATTTTCCATTCCTAACTCCTTCATTACACGATAGGCTTATAAGCCTTATAGAAACCCAAAGCAAACGACACAAAAGCAAGTGATGTCAGGGAGCACTTAAACTACTTGGGATAAAAACAAGACTGCCCCGATACTAACACGTAAAACAAGCAGGTAACTACTATAACAAATCACTTTAGATGATTTGCTACCTAGAATAGAATTAAGCTGATAACATACTAACGACAAATTATCCTAACTGCCATGAATCGTGTAACATGCAAGTAACTAAGTTCCTAACACATTTCAAAATTGAGAAGGATATCGAGTAGGCAAGTGTTATATTATTAAATTTTAAAATAAGATTTGATAATTTGTCTTAATATTATTTAAGACAATAAAAAATAAATTTTATGAAACATCGTATATGTTTATTAAAGGAAAATAATTAATTAAAAAATATATTGTACCTAACGTTTTGGCAGTGAGGTACTTTACTCTTCGAACTGGTTTGAAGCATGACTTTCGACTATCTACTATATGTTGATTTCTTTGATGAAGAAGCTTTTAACTCTTGAATCAGTCCAAATGAGAACTGAATAGATAAAGGAAATTACAAGTAACGAAGACACTCATAAAGCTTGGATCTTTCTTTTTGGATGCTTCACCTCTTTGGTGTTTGAATAATTTCTAGCCTCCCATGGGGTCCACACTCCACACAGCATGGCCTACCACTATGCTCAAGTCTTACATTTATTCTTTATTTTAATTTATTTCAATCTCCTCTATTTTTTAGTGTCTCAATAAATGTTTTTGTTAGTTTTGTTTGTTAACGTTAAGATGACTTTGTTAATAGAATACTCATTAGATGACTAAATTGAGAAAAAAAAAACTCCATGATCAAATTGAAATTTTCAGAATCTTTCAAGAACTAAAATAGTAATTCAGTCTAAGTTCAAACCTCAGTGCCACCATTTATACCAAAAACGTTTAGGATAGATTCAGCATGTTTATTGAGGTTTTCAATGAGTAATTCTGCCTAACTTTCTTCATATGACTTGTTCTATTCCACTGGATCATTCTCTTCCATGACAAGAACACTTGGTAGCTTCATTGGTGTTTCTAGCATCTTGGAACTGTCACAGAGATCAACCAAGAATTATAAGATGAAGACTTGGTTGTTCTCACTTTGTTCAAAGTTTACTACTGATGCAGTGAGTGTGAAGGATGCTCCCTCTCTTGGTCACAACCTTGAAGCAGAGAGAAAAGCTGCAAGTGCTTGCAGATGGAATCAATGCCCTCATTTATGGTTCTAATCTTTTCTCCCCAATTCAGGACTCAAACTCTATTTGTACGGGGACCAAGTTGCTGCTCAGTCATCTGCTTCATTGGGTAGAAATGGTGGAAAATAGCTAACCAAAGCACTGTTGGAACATGGCAATTATCATGATGGACACTTAAAAAATTAGTCGCCGTGTCTGACACGTGTTTAACACATTCTTTTTCCAATTTACACAAATGCTGCAGACAGTAAATGGTTGGAGAAACTTCTACCTTACTGAGCCTAACCAATTAGAAACACAAACTGTTGCTTCGACTCAACGAAATACCCTGGACTTCTTTCTCTTTTGGCTATTGATTCACCAAGGATTTACAGTTGCACAAATTGATAGCTTCCAGTTTGAGTATGAATCGAACCAAGCAAGAATTGCACCTTTTCATCATAATTTCACTATCAAATGAAGCGAAATGAATTAGTTTATCTTAAAGAATTGAACATAAACATTATAATGCAGATAAAACCTTTTCTTAATTTACAAACAATGAACATCCAGGAAAATTGGCTATTTCTCATTAATACTACATTTGGTATTTAATAACAACCACAAATGTCTTGAGGCTCCAAGTCCAACCGAGGGAGACGAAGATTGCTAAAACTCAAACAGAGAGAGCCCAAGAATTTAACTCACCCATTGTCTCTCATGATCTTGGTGATTCTTCAGACAATGTGAAAAAATGAATTCAAATAACATACCAATATAGGCAGCTATTGATCCACAGCAAACGTAAAATTACCACTTGTATCGGTTTCAGATTATCTAGAAAGCAAAATAAACAGTGCCAATTATCAAGGCTCTCCAACCCCCTCATTGCTTTTGGGCAGCAATCTTTCCTGAATTACGGCCACCAAGCCTCCCAACTGAGCCCATGGCTGACAAGCCCTTGAAGCTGCTGCTCCCTTCACTGAAATTTGATTTTCTTGATCTCCTTGGCTTAGTAGGACTGGATTCATCTTCTGTATCACTGATGGTGTTGACTTTGGCAACAATTAATTGAACAATTGCACCTCGGCAAAATGGGCAAACTGGTCCGGTGGGACAAGAAATTGCAGGATCAGGCTTCTTGTGACAGCAGAGTGCAAGGGTGCAATGAGCACACATTTGATGACCACAAGGTCTGACCTCGATTGTGCACACTTGATCAAAGCATATACAGCATAACTCCAAATTGCTGGCCTATACGAGGAGAAATAATCAGTGAGTAAAATTTTTTATTTTCTTTAGATAGAGAAAGTTCAATCCATGTACTCCAGGAAAACACCAATACCATGCACATGCATTGACACACCAAATCATCATAAGGCTACTGCAATCTGACAGCCTTCGCATCAAGTATGCACAAGGGAAGGATTTTCTTCTGTTAACAAGGAACCACTAATACCCATATCATGCATGCACCACGCCATGCAAGAGTTATGCACGAGTGAACTTAGAGGTTCCGTTAAAGTTAGCAAGTAGGACACATTGAATCAGTTTGACAACTTTTAGATAATCACAAGAAATATAAGGACAAGAGTTGTTGCTGAAAACAAAAAATCTAGTTGAACAAGGGAGAAGCCTTCCACAGATAGCGTGGCTTTCATGTGTGCTGAAGAACATTCTTTGGTACTTGTATCAAAGTATAATCAACCAAACCAAGTACATTAAAATAAAGCTTACAGGTTTAAAGCAGTCAGAGAAGGAGGATGTTATACCTCAGAGGCAATATCACTATCTTCGCTTTCATAATGCAGCGGAGATAGAGGCATGTCTGCCTTCTTTAGTAGGGTCATTTCCCTCTCCATGTTGGCTTCCATTAAGGCCTTCTCCAGCAAGGCTTTTGCTTCCTGATCTAGCTCACTGATGAACTTTAATGGGGATGGCCAAACAAGCAGTGCTGCTGATGAAGGGTCCAGCAGGGCAGCACATTTTTTGTGCTTGTGCTTCACGGCAACTGTGAATGGTATTATCCTGCAGTGGTTCATTTAAAAAGAAAATTTTAACCAGATCTTAAAACAGACTTGTGTTTGGTTCTTAAGAATCATGGAAATTTTATGAACTTATATAAAGGAAAGGAAAGGCTTGAAGAAGAAAGTTAGTCTTTATTTTTAATAAATAACCAAAATTGGAATCTCTTTACTAGCTCCAAGTGCCCTTTACTAGGACATACAAGTATGATTCTAAGACGAAAACTATTACATTAATAATAAATACAAATGCTGCTCAAAATACAGCCCATCATTACTATAACTAAGTAAAATCTTGGACCAGACCTTCTGATAAAGTGCTATTTTCCTAATTATCATTTTAAAAGCTTTGTGTTCACAATATGGATCTCGATGCCATGATCTATAGTTAACACAGTTTTTAAAGGATAAATATACTCAAGTTTAGCATTTATGCCCTTTTCTTCGGCTAATGAAGTTTAACATTTAAGCATGAACTTTCAAACAGTGGTGCTAAAATAGCAAGTTCACTTGACTCAAAACAAAAAGTGAAGTTTCTAAGTTACTTTTAATCCCTTTGTTTTTGTTAAGCATAAAAGTGAAATTAATAAACGATTCAGAAATTATGTATGCTTACTGGCAATTTGGCAACTTACTGAACCTTCTTGTCCTTATTTTCAATGGTATTTTACACTGATGGCAATGTATTTTGAACCTGTGATATAAATTACCAACCTGATTTCTAAAGGAGTTGAACTTGACTTTTAGTCATTTACTTACCCTGAGGAATCAAACTGAAGCCTATCTGCACCCCAAGCAAGCAACATCCGGACACAGTCCAAAGAACCACCACGAGCAGCCAAATGAAGTGGTGTACTCCCAGGATAACTGCAGATGGTGCTACGACCAATTTTAATGGAAAACCATAAATATACATTTATGAATGACTAACATAAGTTCTAAGACAATTACCCATATCCACCAGTTGAAGCACAAACAAGAGCCCCGTTGTCTAGAAGGATATGAAGACATTCAAACTGACTTTGACGGGCTGCAAGATGCAGTGGGGTGGCGCCATTTCCATCTCTTATGTTCACAAATCTTGCAAATCCCCTGATCATGCCATTGAACGATTAGGCATCAGCATTCATTGCTGTCTGTGCTAGCAAGCCTATTTGCCTGTGTGAGAGAGATGAGAGAGGGAAGATAAAAAGAGAGTCTCACCAAGAATCTGCAACGGGTGTTGAATGGGCAGCAGAAAGGATAGCCTTAAGGCAATCTGTATGGCCATAATAAGCCGCAAAATGCAAGCAGGTTCTTCCACGTAATGAATCAAACATCAATATCTGAAACATTCCCATGATCATTAACCCTACCACGCTTCATCTAGGAAACTTAAGACCAATCCAATTTCCACAAATTCAAAAGATTAAATATGAACAACAGCAAAGTATAACATACATTAGCTCCAGCTTGAATAAGCTGTTCCACGCAACCAGTCTTCCCATGCATCACAGCCAACATTAATGGGGTCTACACCAAAAGAAAAAGGGCATAAAAAAGTAATATAAAACAGATAAAAAGCAGAACAAAAGAGGGTATAAACAATAGAGTACAAAGGACAACTATAAGAGAAGACGAAACTTGCATTTCCAGTTCGATTGTAAGCAGATATAAGAGAAGCACCTGTTTATGGCGATTAAAGATGTCTACATTAACAGACCTGTCCAATAAGATGGAAAGTACCTGCCCAAGATTTAAAAACATCCACCATGATCAAAGCCGAGAAAACTCCATTAAAATCTATTAAAAGATAAAGGGGGAAGAGACGGAAACGACCTCGATCCGACCATTGGCTGCTGCTACATGCAGTGGGGATAACTTGGCGTGACCAGTCGTCTCTTCCAAAACAATGGGGTCTTCATCTACCATGGCCTCAACAACCTCCAATTCCCCATTTGCAACAGCAGTGAAGAGAGCACTTTCATGGTGTTGCCTGCAACTTAGCCTCTGACCCATTTCCTCTCCGACCACAATTAACGCTCAGCATAGGGAGAAGTGCACAGCAATTGCTTCACGCGCCACCTTCCACAGTGGTGGTTGCGGTGGTACTCGAAGTGATGACGAGTTTCTTTCCTTGAAGGTGATAGGCAATCTAGGTGATGGAGTGGCCTCGGAGTTTGGATATGCCCGCCGAGATTTCGGGCAGCCTGACCAAGCGTTTATTCGAAATCGAGAGTGTACATGAATAGTTCGGGCAACTGTCAGATTTTTATGGAAAATAATTATTTCTTTTTAGATTCTTTGGTAAGTTTGTTGTTATTTAAAAATTATTTTTAATCAAGAAATGTTTTTTTTACATCATACAATTTATATTTATATTTTTAATCATTAATTTAATATAATAAAAAATAAAAGAATTATATAAATAATAATTCTTTTTTTATAGGATATTAACCAGTTCACGTTCACATAAATTTTAAACGTGGTTTCAATTGGCAGATTATTAATTTTTAATATAAATTAGTAAATTATTCTTTGGTTTGCAGTAAAGCATTAAATACTAAATTTTTAATCGATATTAGAGTACAATTTATTTATTTCTTTTATAAAAATAATTATTTTGTTATACTTATTATATAATAATTTTTATAAAGTTAAAAAAAATAATGCCATTGCACCTATTAAAAATTTGATATTCATAGAATATCATGTAGGAATTGAGTGACACCAAATAATAATTTGTCTTATAAATTAAGATTCTTATATTAACTTTTTTAGTTTAAAATAAAATAACCCATAAAATATATATTTTTAAATTTCAAATTAAATATCTAAGTTTAAATAAGAACAAGTTTTATTTTATGATTCTCTTAAAATATTAAGATATTGTAATCATTTGACATTTAGAGTCTCGACTTCATTTACATTTTTCCTCAAAAGGTAAGTGACAATTTAGTAATATAATTCAATATTTTTATATAATGAGACAAAAGATCGAATTTAATATTTTGTATTAGTTTCATAGAAATAGATTTTTATAAATTATTTTGACTCTTTATCTTTAAATTATATCCAATGGTTTTTAGTAATATAACCTTTGTATATGGATGTTTGAATTAAATATAGGTTGAGTTAAGTAAATTTAAATAATTTTTTATAGAACCAACGAGTCTGTAATATGGAGTTATTTTGAGAACTGTAAATTCAATCACAATCAAAATCCAATACACTAAAAAAAGTAATATTTTATTATGGAGATTTTTTTTAATTGTTGGTGAGATATGGATAAACTTTTCAGAAAGAAATGACTAAATTTGTTTCCTTTTCCCAAAAGGGAAGGTATAAAATATAATCAAATTATGATAATGGATGTTCAAATTTTAAAATGGATTAAAATAATTAAGGAATTTGGTATTTTTTATTTTTATTTTTAATTATAATTATAATTTCTTTTTTAATATATTAATTGTAATATATTATACTTTAAATTATTATAATTTAATTAAATTATTTTTTACTACTTAATTGAATGTTAAAATTAATAATTTTAATTAATATGAGTTAGTTATGTAATTAAAAAAATAATAAATTTAATATGTAAAATAAAATAAATATCTTAAAAAATTTAATTTAATTTAATTTTTAAAGATAAAAATAAAAGTTAACTAAAATTTTTTCTTATTTATATTTAAAATATTTGTATTATTTTACTTAATAAATTTTTTATTTTTTATTTTTATCAAAATTTTTTAATTACATAACTAATTCATATTAATTAAAATCATTAATTTTAATATTTTATTAAATAATAGAGATAATTTGACTAAATTATTATAATTTAAATTATAATGTGTTGTAATTAATAAATTAAAAATATTATAATAATAATTAAAGATTATTGTAAAAAAATTAAAAAATCCCCAAATAATTAACTTCAAATCATAGTTTTCTAATAGCAGAGGGTCCATTTCTTCCATTGAGAAAAGAGATAAAGCGAATGGCTTGTTGTCAACTTTCTCATATTAGTTCTAAATTTCACTGGCTCCTCAATCCTTTTAATGAATAAGTTTTTTTTAAAGAATAAAATTAAAAAATATTTAATTTATGAATAAAATAAGAGAAACTCAAAATACAAATATATCCCTCAAAAAATTTATAAACTCGTTATGTATTGGGAGATATCAAAAATTGATGTGATATAATAAGTGTAATGATATAAAATAAATTAAATAAATTTGTGAGATTTGTAAAAGAAAAATATTTGTGAGAATAACGCTATTAAACAATTTGTGAAGATTCGTGAAGAGAGATAGAGATAATATTATTTAAATTTAAAATAAGAGATTAGGATAACAAAAAATAGACATAAAATAATTTTCTAATTTTATGAAATTTATAAAAAAAAATAAAGAAATTTATAAAATTAGAAAGAAAAGGAATAATCTTATCCAAATACTTATGAGAAATTCAAAAAGAGAGAGAGAAATTATATTTTAAAGTGGTATTTCATGAAATTTATTTTATTTGTTAGTATCTCAAAAAAATTTAAAATGATACCTTATAACCACAAGTGAAAAATAAAATAAAATATATATGATATCATTTTGAAAATTTATACCATATCGTTTTAAAATATGTACATGGCCTAAACACAATTGCTTTTAAGAAAAATAATTATTAATAGTTTACATGGGGAAGAAAGTTGCTAGGATCAAAGAAGTGTTGTTAGAGCTAAAGATGGAATTATTATTTATTTTATTAAAGTAATAATATATTAATTATTTCAAGATTATGGTTTATAATTTTGTAATTAAAAAAGTGAAAAGATGTAATTTTGTAATTTTCTTCGCAGCTCTTACAAAACCCAAAAATTAAAAAAAAAATAGTGAGAGGGTAAGGTTAGGAAGAGAAATGCCCCATCTCATAAAAACACCTATCACATAAGGTTTTATTTTTTTTGATTAATTATTACTATTTATCTCATCTCTCTTATACTATCTCACTATATATTAATTTGTTAAAAGAAATTTGTGAATTTTGTGAAAATTATTTTATGAAAGGATCATTCTTGAATTAAGAAAAACTTTACTCTTGCGTAACTTCCTTTTTCAATCTCTCAACAAATTTTTTAGTCGCTCGATAAATAGAAATATTACTTTCACTTAAACAAGCTCTCACAATTTTTTACAAAACTTTCACATGAGCTTAGAGGTGTTCACGGATTAGATTGATTTGAATTTAAATTTAACTTAAATTTAACTCAAAATTTTTTTATATTTTACAACTCAAACCAACTCAAACTACAAAACTTATGACCTGACCAACATAACTTATGAAAATTCAGTTTAAGTTGAGTTAGTTTTTTAGTTTGAAATAAAGTTATTTAATTCTCAAAGTAAGAATATTACATAAATTTAAATAACAAAAATAAATATGAATAATTTTACACTTTTAAAAAAAATAATAAAATATATGACAATAAAAATCTCAATTACAATAACTTTTTTTCAAGAATTATTTTAAAAAATAATAAAACAAAAACTGTTTCAAACAACCCATAATTATTCATAATTTCGTGTACCAAAAGTAACATTAATTATTTCTCTAAAAACAAACTAAATGATCATTTGATAGAAAAGTTTTTTCTTGTAAATTCTAAAAATTCATCTAATGAATTTGTTCAACTACCTACCTGTATTAACAAAAAAACAAAAAAACTTATATTAGTCATAAATTCTAATTTTATGTAATATATTTCATATATAATATATGAAATGGTGTTTAATCTTTTAAATTTTATATAATATATTTCATATATAATATTTATTTAAATAACAATAATAATAAATAATTAAATTAAATTGAATTGAGTTAAATTAATTTATTATTTTTATTAACTTAAACCCATCCTAACTAATATTTATTAAAAAACTTTAACTTAATTCAACATATATACAAATTTAAACTAACACAATTAATTAATTTAATTTAAATTAATTAATTAATTAATTTAAATTAATTAATTAATTAATTTAAATTAATTAATTTAATCGAGTTAATTTAAATTTTGAACGGCGAGCCTATTAAGTCCCATCATTACTAATTCGCATTCCTTAACATTCACAAATTCTGTTTGATAAGCTTTTATAATTTTTTGGATATTTTGCACTTTACCACCCTAATCTTTAGTTGCTATTGCAATCTCCTCCCTAATCTATTAATTGTAGCACATTGCACCTTAAATTATTATAATTTA
>JASKGM010000009.1:2346840-2365536 GCA_034509205.1 Ceratonia siliqua
TAAAAATTTTCACTTCTCCTATAAGGAGGTTTTCTCCATTTTCATTAACTTATCCATTTTCTATAAGCCCAAACAAATAGGTATATTTTTATCCGAATGACTTATTTTTTAAAAATAAGTAACTTATGCTCAAAATAAGCCTAAACAAACAGGCTAAAAGAGTATCTACAAATATTTAAACTGATGTTAGAGACTAATTTTGTGAGTGATGTATGTGACATCTTTTTTTTTGGATCTTATTAAATGTTTTTGACTCTCTCTCTCTCTCTCAGTTCAACGTCCCCTTTGGTGATTTTTGAAAATTAAACATTACTCACACGAAAATGGTGAATTGGTATAATATAAATTTAAATAAAATCTTTTTAGATTTTTCAGTTAATCAATATTAAAAATATATGAGACAATAATTTTGTTAAAATGGGTCCCATAAAACTTTTGGGTGTCTGAAATTTTTAAGATACTTCAAAATCAATTTATTTTATATAAGAAATTAAAAATTAACAATAAGGTAATATAAAAAAATATAATAATTTATTCTGATTTAATTTCAATATGAAATTACGTCTAATTCCCTTGACTTTCAAGGAAATTAGACATAATCTTTATGCTTTTTTTTCTTTCTTCTATTTAAAACAATGACACATAAAGT
This sequence comes from Ceratonia siliqua, assembly GCA_034509205.1. Lineage (NCBI taxonomy): Eukaryota > Viridiplantae > Streptophyta > Magnoliopsida > Fabales > Fabaceae > Ceratonia > Ceratonia siliqua. The sequence goes on from JASKGM010000009.1 coordinate 2,347,490, forward strand.
ATTTTAGTTTACCATTCCTTTCTGTTTTATATCTTTTATCATTCATCAAAATTCAAGGTCAACAAAATTTCTGGATCTATCCTTATTTACACTCGTAATAACGAAATAAGGTATGAAAATGAACAAAAGGCATGCCTTAGAACACCCAAAATGCACTATCCAACAGAGTTGCGAGATAAGGATCTGGCTTGAATTCCTCCACTGCCGACAAATCCAATGAAAGTTGGACTGAAATAGCACAAAAAAATAAACTGATTATTGTTAAAGGGCTATAAAGCTTCAATAAAAATGTTGACTACGTCACTAGCATGCATTATGTATTAATTTAATTGCCTGTCTTCATGAAGCCACTTTTAATATGAGTAAATATTATAATATGTTGATAATATAATATTTGACGTCCTTTTAATTTATAAAATGATATTTATTATAAAAACATTTTTAAATCTTTATTTTTTAACAAAATAAACACAATCTAAACCTAAGTGTATATAATAATATTTCTTAAATATATTAAGAAAAAAAAAACTTAATTGTATTTTTAATCTCTCTAGTTTATTAAAATTATAGTTTTGATCCATTTAATTTCATCATAAATAATATTATCTCTAAAGATTTGATGTATCCATATTCTACAAAAGACAAAAAAAGATGAATTCAATATACACATCTTATCATGTGAAATCGTATAAATGAAATCAAGTGAGATTACACTTATCCATTCCGTTTGGTAAAACTGGAAACAGCACAAACTAATATCGAGGTTCTGCTAAGTTTGCTCCATTTTATTGGTAAATCCATATCGCACTTGACCTATGCATTATTAGACCTATTTTCAACAAGTGACTAGCGGATCAAAACTATTTGTTTACCGAGAGATAGAGATGGAGATGGAAGGGACAACGGTGACTTAAGTAACCTTCGGTGGCAACCTTTCTTGGACTCACGATGGAAGATGAAACACAGAGTCACAATGGTTTGATATGTTCCACTGAAGGGGAGAGAATTTGGGACAAGTTGGGAGTGATGACAATATAATATCGTGACATTTACATTTTTGTGTTCATATTATTTTTTTTATACGTTAATAATGATTATTAAAAATAAATAAAAAATTAATTGAGGATCTAAAACTATAATTTTAATAAATTAAAAAAATTAAAAATACAATTAAGCCAAAAAAAAAACTTACCACAAACATTGAAGACATCATAGAGAACGCCAACCACCAACAATCTTTCATTAGTACTGTCAGTGTTACAAGAAAAATGACAGCAAAGACAACAGCCTCAACAAGAAGCCAAAGCACTGTAGCCTTTGGTTTTTTGTTTTGGTTTTTTCTGAAGAAATTAGGGAAGAGACAGAGGAATGGATACTTTAAGCAGCTGGATCAGAAAGTGTGTAGTAAAGAGTTGTTAAATCATTCATTTCCTACTTCTTTACTTAGTCAGCTCCCTCTCGGATTCTCCGTTATACTATTTTAAAATCCTCACTTCAATATTATTTTTGTATAACTATTAAATTTTATTCACATTTTCTTACTTGGGTCATGGTAAAAAATTCTTAAATGATATCATGTATTATTCAGCCATCATTTTTTATTTTTTATAAAAAGTAATTATTCAGTTATATAAAAAAAGTTATTATATTATAAAAAATAATTATTATATTATAACTATAACATAATAACTATTTTTCATACCACAATAATTTTTTTTATAAAAAAACATATATAAACAGTACATACACTACTGCAGAATTTAATGTTATTGGGCATCAAGTGAGAATTTGATGTCCCAATAACACCAAATAATAATTTTTCTTGTTTATTTGATTTTATTTTAAATTTTAAAATTATTCACACAATATTTTGCTGTATTTAATTTTTATAAAATAGTTTAAAAAAGAATACTTAAACTATTTAGTTATTGATATCAGAAAATGCAGTAAATTACCTTAATTTTTCTTGAGGTAACCTCATGTTCAAGAATATTAGTTTAATTGACATATTTTTTAATATTAAATGCTAGATGCCTTTATCTTTAGGAATTTAAACTTCTACTTCCCCCAAATAAAAATAAAAACAAAAACATCATAAAATTATCCTAGTGTTAAAGAAGTGTGCTATCCAACTTGACTACTTATTGAAATATGAAGCTAAGTAGCTAAGGAAATTTATTCTCTTAAATACATCATACCGATAGAGACTATGTGCTTAAGATTGCTTAGGGAGAGATTTAATTTCGATTAACCTAAAGTTATTGTTATCATATAAAAATAAAAAAAGAAACTTTTCAATAATATAATATTTTATCTAAATTTTTTTATAAGAATATCATTACTATATAAAAAAATTTTCCCCAAGATACTGGATATCGATTTCCTTATAAAAATACACAAATAACAATTTATGCTTGATACAAAGTTGTCCCTTTGGAATCGGATGAGCATTCCCTTTAGTTTATCTTTTTTCCGTTGAAAGCAACGACGAGAAAAAGTAGAAGTAGGTCATTGAAGAGGGTTGGACACCATAATCATGTCTCTTTAATTTATGCTTTTACAGCTGTTATTATACGTCAATACAATGGACATTATATCCAAGGGCAACACTTTTTTGGCGATAACTTAATAAAATTTTTTTAAATTTTAAATTGTTGTTTTACTTTATTGGTATTAATTAATTAATTATTTTTTATATCATAGATTTCTTTTAATTTTTGAAATATTTTTGAATATTTTTAAAATTTTTTATATTTCTTATATTATTTATTCATAATTTTTTTGAATTTATTTTTTTATAAGTAAAATTTTTTTAAATTTTTAACAAGATTTAAAAAATATATAACATAAAAAATAATTAATTAATGTTAAAAAAAAATAAGAATAAAAAAATGAGAGATAGAAAGTGAGTAATATATCCTGCCGTCTACTATTAAAAATAACCAATCATTAATACTTTCTCTATTTAATTTTATTTTAAGGATTAACTATTAAATAATTTTAATTTTAATAAAAAATAATCGTATTAGATTAAATTATTTTATTAAAATTAATTTAAACTCTTATTATTATTTTATTAAAAATAATAATAAATAAAATTAAAATTAAAAAAATAATTAATAATTTATTAATAATATAAAATAATAAATAAATTAAGATTTTTAAAATAACTATTATTTTAAAATAGAGAAATTAATTCTCATTCTTCCACCAAACCTACAATACAATAGTGAATTGAAGATATTTTAAAAAACTAAAATACATATGACAGAATAGTGTTCTTCTAATATTAATATATAAATTTATAATATAATATGACCTAACATAATATTAATTATTTTAAAAAATATATATGATATAAAAAATAATTAATTAATATTAAAAAATTAAGAAATAAAATTAAAAAAAAAGGAAGTGGCTGTCTGGGATTAAGCATCATTTTCTCTCCGAATATATCAAAAAAAATTATTTTCATGTTATTTTATTTTATTTATTTTTATCTTGTTTTCGACTAGCTATGTAAATTTTGTTCCGTCCTTTATATATTATTATATGTAGGTGCCATCCAAAACATAAATACTTGCTTCCTACATGATTGGTATCATATGAAATAATAAAATCAAAATAATGATATATCAAAAACATCCTTATAATAATGTTATTTACGTAAAATTTATATATCAATTGCTAAGGTATTATATTTGACAGAAAAAATTTAAATATAATCACTTAAATTTAAATGCAATTATATTTATGCACAATTTATAAAATTTATATAAATAACATTACTCGTTATTTATAGGTTGTTATTTATGCATAAGTTTATTCAATCCCATTACTGCTAAATGCTACTTCACTGAGTGGTTGACATTGTGTTTTTAGTGAAATTATTATTATTTATTTCCATTCTGTTTAGCATTGCTCTTGTTAAATCCGCATAGTTCTATCCACTTGAAAAGTTTGACTTTGACTGCCCTACCCATCAATGTTAATATTAGTATCTTCCCCTTAGGCAACTCCAGAATTTTTTATTTTGTGAATGTTGCAAGAAAATATAAAAATCAATCAATGCCAGTATATAAACTACAAGCCAATTCTTTCTTCTTATTACTATTTTTATTTTTTCTGATTTATCATGTTGTTCATTTTCCTTTTGTACATTGTATCCTGCTTTGTTTCGATCAGATCCAAATATCTGTCATTTCACAAGAGAAACAATTTGCAATCCAGAAAAGCTCTTAGTAGACCTGGTATATAGATAGATCAAATCAAATATAAATGAACAGGAAAGTATATGAGAGATGAATTCTAAAACATTCTTCTATAGACCTAGTTTAGAAAAAATAATAGAAAAAGTTAATCATAAATAAATATATAATCATGTCGGGTAGATTTTTTAATAAGAACTCATCTTTTACATGCTCACATGTCTATTTATAGGTGGTTGCTATCCTATAACTCTATTTTTAGAGTTATAGGACTATAACTACTCTTACTTTTTGTACTTTTTTTTTTAAATTAATTGGATATTTTCTATGTCATATATCTTTTTAAAAATTTTTTGAAATGTTTTTGATTTTTTTCTATAATTTTTTACTTAAGAAAAACATAAGTCTAAAAACTATTGTTGAATGAACCGTACCCAAAGTGAAAAAATCCCAAAAACATTTAAAAACATTTTAAAAAAATATATAACATAAAAAGCACCACATTAATTCTAAAAAAATACAAAAAGTAAGAGGGGATGTAGCCCTAGAGCCTCAAAATAGAGCTGTAGAGTAGCATCCCCCTATTTATAATTTACTTATCTATTTATTTTTTTAAATCAGATCTACTTAAGAATTTCTCAATGAGTCTTACTAAAATGTAAGATACTTATATATTTATTCATAATTGACTTAATGATTGTTTGAATGAGTTTGTATTTTTTAACAGGTACTTTAAATAGAAGTACTAATTTTTTTTTAAAAAAAACATGTATTTAGTGTTTAAATGTAGTTATGTAGAAGTGACTTTATTAAAAAAAAGATTTATTGCGTTTGAATGTAAAAATGTATAAACACTTTTGTGCAGGTAAAATTACTAAAAATAATATGTAAAAACATTTTTTTATATTGTGTTTGAATAAAAAATACTTTATTACAATTTTTTAAATTTAATTTTTTATAAAAATTATTAAGAATTTTAATTTTAATTTTACAAATATATAATTGAAATAAAAAATATTATAATTTTGAGGAAGGGCATGGATGGAATTTGATAAACAATATAGGGGTATATTTGTCTATTTATTTTTCTCTCTCTTCTACTTGAAACTATTTTTTTTCAAAAGCATAAAAATTAAAAGTTGATTTTCTGTTTATTTTTTAAGAAAAAGCACTAAAAAAAAGCAGTACACTAGCGCATATTTCACTGCTGCTTTTTTTTCTCCTAAAAAAATTATTTTTTACTGCTAAAAGCAACTCCAAATAGGGCCTTAATCTATTTATTTTTAATAAATGGAGTCTACTTAAAAATTTATCGTCCATCAATAGTTGTGCCTAGGCTTGCTCCAAAAAGAAAAAAAATATGTGGTGATGTTGAAGTGAGAGGCTGTAGCCCATATTCAGGTAGGAACTATGAGCAGGCAAGACGCAATCACCAAGGAAAAGAAAAATGGAAGAAAACAAAAGAGAGAAACAAACAAACAAAGGATATCTCCCGTACAGCTTGCTTTCTATGCATAATTTAGTTCTCAACTTGTCATCAAATCAAATCAAATTCCTAGAACAATATTCTCTTTCTCCAAAGATCCTTCCATAGGATTTCCCACCTTTTTCTGTCATAGAGTGATATATGGAACAATATAAGAAGCAGAGTTGGGCTGCCAGATACTCCCCCTCTCCCTGAATTTTCTATGTTCTTGTCTACTAAGCACAGAGAGAGAGAGAGAATGGGAGTTATCAGAAAAGAGAAAGGTGTGCTAAAATTAGTGCATCCTGGTAGATACGTTGAGATTCACAGAGAATCAATAACAGCAGCAGAGGTAATTAGAAGGAATCCCAGGCACTGCATTACTAGACCAGATGTTTTTGAGTTCCCATGGATTGTGGTTAACCCAGAATCAGTTTTGCTTCCTGGTAGAGTGTTCTTCATTGTTCCAAATCACACAATCTATAACTTGATAAAAGCCAGAGGACCCTCTTCACAAAAACAATCTCCAATTAATCATCTTCTCCATGACCTTAAACAAGCTTTCTTAGGCAGGTACTCAGCTGAGACAAGCCCCAAGCATCAAACCCACAAGCAATCCATTGATATTCAACTACCTAAAAAAATGTCCCCTCATGTGGAAAGTCAGAGCAAATATGATTGGGATAAGACACCCCAAAAACAATCCCAAGTTGAGCTATGGCCTAAGGTAATTAGATACAAAGACACCCAGACGAGAATTGAACAGCAATTGCAGGAAAAATTTACTTCTGAGACCAGACCTTGTGATGCCATAGAATATCAAAAGAGCTGCAAAGACTATGAGACAGAATTGCTCAAGAAAGATGTTAATCTGGAGTTTGTGTCTAATGAACAAGTTTCTATGTTGAAATCATGTTTTAGAAAACCAGATAGCATTCGTAAGTCACTTAATCTTAAGGTATCTTTTGACTTACCAATTAAAACAGAGGAGAAGCAAAGAAAATTCACTGAAGTCCTGCAAAATTTTCTGGCTGGAGATGGTGAAACCAGCATATAGTGAAGCATGTCTTCCTTTTTTTATTCTCCTTTTGATATTCTTATTAATGTAGCTTAAGTAAGTCTCCATAAGATTCTATAACAGCTTAGAAGGAAATGTCTCCTGTCATGTTTGTTCTGTATACCCAACAGGTAACTGATATGATGAATGATTTATCTTCTACTTAATTCATACAGCATTAAGTGAGAGTAGCATGGTGTTTTTCCCCTCAAGATGAAAGAAAAATTCCAAAATATTTATTATATTTTAGTTGTTTCTTCAGAAGAAAGGAAAACAGAACACAAATAAGAAAGTAAAGAGCTCAAGGTCACTTATAAACCAATAGGGCTTCAGATACTTCTGGATTGGGAAGGACATCATACGTTGTGTTTGGGTACAGTATTCCTGAGAATAATCAAGTTTATATTAACATGTAAATTCCTTAATATAGAAATAAAAAAAGAAACAGAATATTTTGATAAATTAGCTGAAAGTTTTCTATCTCTGCTCCCATTGAATCCCCTCCTCCACTCCCTCATCCACACGCCCACACACATACCCAAAAAAAACATTTCTAGAATTTACACTCAATAACACATGAATCTCCAGAATCCTAAGGTAAGGGTTACAGAAAAAGATCAAATTTACAACAAAAAAAATGTACAATAGATATAGCAGCAAGTAAAGAGAAAAGGTTCTGCATTCAACTTCTTCCTTTTTCTTCCATTCCTACATTCCCACCTCTTTGAAGATAGAACCGTTCCTACTTAGTCCTAGATATTATGGATGATTTTATTCTCTATGCAAAATCCTTAAAATTAAAATTTATTTGGGATTTAAGCTTAACTTCCCTTCTCACAATATCTTGAGAGGGTAACGACTGGGTGGTAAAGGGATAGATCCTTAAAATTTTAGTCAATTATCATAAGTACACAAGCTCTTAAGACTTTAGCTGGCTCTAATATTATTTACAGCTCCTATTAATATTAGGTAATTGTCAGACACAAGGAAATCATTTTGCTGTACCGGGAAATTAATGTGTCATAGCAAATCCTATGATACAGTGCAGTATGATCTTCAATGAAGTACACATTGCAGCTTGAAATGACAATTTAATTAGTTAATATTGGAGAGGGATTTTGCCATAGGAAACTTTCTGAAGTCAGAATAAAAATATTAGTCTAGCAGACATATGAATACAGTAGTATTGCAGAAAATTTCCTAAATAGGAAAAGGGCGAAAAATCTATCTGATTGTTAAGTTTCAGGAACTCAAATGAGACCAGCTATTGGCATATTGACAAATTTGTTGGCTCAAAACTGACTTCAGACTTCATTAGTTATTAGCAGAGAGCAATAATTCTGGTAGAGATGGAACAGAAAATTTTGTAAAATATTTGACTACAAGTTCGTGTCAACATTTTCAACATATATATAATCAAACCAAACTACCGCAGCAACCACCAAAAAACTGAAATTACAATCAAGAGGAGACCCCTAGTCATACTATAAAAGGCCACTACTAATATACATGGTGGCCAAAAGGAACAAAGATAAACAAAATGAAGTGAAACATGTCACCACAAGCATAGCTTACAGTTGCTCAATGAGTACAGTGAAAAAAAAAAAAAGGAAGTTACACATTTACCTATTCTGTACTAGCACAGGTTCTTTCAATCACCTTTGAGTCTGTTCTATGAGAATTTCTGGATGGAGAACTTGATCCTCTGGAAGAACTATGTCCAAAGAAGCTAAGCTTACCAATTTTCTTTGAGAAAGAACTCATAAATTTACGGGAACCTGACTTTGTCATATCCCTCTTCATGCAAACATGTTCTCTCTCTAGATCATTTAATCTCATTCGTAACCGGGCTAACTCCAGTTTTAGCTCACGGTTTTCTCGTCGCAGTGACGCATAGTTGTCTCGCGGAGACATTGCTGCACTTAGTGCACCACTGCTTATGCGCCATGACTGGTGCATTGGCTTATGGTCATCATCCCCATTGGAGCAGCTTAAAGAATTTCTAAGCCTTAATTGCTCAAAATATAGAACTTGTACTACTGATTGGAGAGGAAGGCGCTCATTTTGTGCAGCATGTGCTCCAGCTTCCTGTGAAAGCTTTTGGAAATCAATCAATTTGCATAGTTTCTTCTTGTCCAAATCTGGCAAACCTTGATGAGCCTGAAAATGTGTTTACTGAAGAATCAGCATCAAGCGCACACACACAGTCAATTTTATGAGTGGCATCATTAACAACAGGGAAATATTGTCATGAAGGAAATCAAATTTGACCTTCTTCCCGCGTGCAAGATGTAGAGAAAATGACATGGAAGATTTAATACGTCACATTTTAAAATATAAGTTTGATGAACCTAGAGTTATCAATGATACTTAAATATTTTTTATAATAGTTATTTTGAATATACAATTTTGTGTACCACTTTAGGAAGAGAATGCAATTAGTCTTTCTGAGAAAAATCAAGAGAAAGTATGTACACAGGATTTTCTTATATTAAGTTCAATACTAACAGGTTCGCTCCATTTCCTCATCTCAATTTTGTATGCTATAAACGAAAAAAAGAAAATTGTACACATATCAGCATAGAAAGATGACACAACATACTTTCAAATAAATATCAATGGCACGATATAAGCCATCGTGAACAGTCCGTGCATGTGCTGGCAAGGTTTCTGCAATGACCAGAAACTTAGAAAGCTTCAGGTTTGCATCAGGGGCAATTTCAGCAAGGTAATTGTCCACTAATTTTGCCACCTTAACTAAAGCAGTTTGGGAAGGCGAATGAGGGCTATCAGATTCAAAAACAGAAGCATCTTCTAGATCATCTTCACTATCATCCTGCTGACAGAAGTTTACTAAAATTCTATGAACTGTCTCAACGTCAAATAAGGTATCGCCTGCATGCCTGAAAGAGGGAATCAAAAGATCATCAAGAGTGGCAACATCCAGCTGTGACCCAATCCTTCTTTCTAGGTCAAGTCTAGAAGCAATTGTACAATCAAGCATTACTGCACTTCGCAGAAGCCCAAAAAGGAAATTGATAGGCACAACAAGTTTCTCAACTGGCAAGAGGCTGACAATTGTCTCAACCACAAGCCTTTCATGCCCAGTCAAATTTGAATCAACTCTAGTCTGGTTAGATGGATTCCACAAGCTAGATTTCTTCGTTAACTCTTTCTGGGCATAATTTACAAGGGAAGCACCGATACTCTCTGGACGGACCCCACGACATTTCATGGCCATTATGACTCTTTGATACATGTCAATCCGAAGAACAGAAAGATCTTCTATCCACCAGTCACCATCACATTTGGCTTGCCTGCTCATGTGTAACCTCCCTGAGCTGCTATACTCTAATCGTGAGAAACTGGAAGCTATTTGCTCTGCACAGGCTTTTGAGGCTATTGCATCTATGCAGCGGCTGACTATTTTTAGCTCATCAGCAAGAGGAAGTAGGCTTTCACATTGTTGCAAGACTTCAACACACTTTTCAAGGTTCTTGCAAACAATACTGTCAAAATATTCCTCAGCACGGGAGCCAAGATTGTATTTTGAGAACTCTTCAGTCATTTCAAGGTAATCAGAAACACAACAGAGCTGAGCAACGTTTGTAGATGTAATCTCAAAGTTAATACCGTAACAGAATTTTGCAGCCAACTCAAAGGACTCAGCCCCTCCTGGAAGATTAAGAAGCTCCACTCTTGAGATATCAGAATCCCTATGTTCTGCAACTAAACTCCGTATTCGCCCACTTCGGGAGACAAGAGGAAACTTCATATAAAAGTAACAACGCTCAGGATTGTCATGGTGGGGAACTTCTCCATAATCGTTGTCATGTCATTATTTAGAAAAATAATAAATTCAAATAATAAGGTAGATACTTACCTTATGTAATGAAAATGATCCTCCATTCACTTCTATATTAATATCACTTGGTACATCCCGAAAAATCCTACAAAAGATTAAGATCCAATCATTCAAAAGAAACCGTTTATTGCAACCATGAACTTGTGAAGTTCAAGACTAACTCAGGAGTCTAAGAATTAGTTGGGAAAATTTTGTTATAACAGAAATAGTAAAATGACTACAATCACCCAAAAGAAGAGGGAGAGCTCGCTTTAAAATTGGAATCCTAATAACAGTATAATTCAATTAATTCAACTATTAAAAAAACAGCAACTTACTAATAAAATTTTGAGTAAAATTCACAACAGGCTTTATTTATATGGTGATTGTTTAGCTTAATAAGAAAAGCAGTTTCTCATCAATAGTTCCCCTGATCAGGAAAGAGAGAAAAAAAATCAAATTTTATTTCTAGAAAGAGTTGTATGTGCTATAGATGCCAACCAGAGCAAAATCAAAATCAGAAATACTATCTCTAGCTAGCGTAAAAAAAATAAAAGGTCCACAACAGATATTCAGATAGAATTACAGTGTAATTAAGACGTCCAAGTTAACACCTTTAGCATCCAAATAACAAAGAAGAAGCCACCCCACATGCTAGGCAGCAAACAGAAGAGATCATTGATAACATAATAGATCAATAGTTGGTATTCATTATAACATCAACTTACTGAAATACTAGAAACAGATGAACAGATCATTCATCATTTCATTCCATCAAGAAGATCAGAAGAGCAAAGGAAAAAGTAAGTTCAATAACAGCAATCCTCAAGAGAAGCCATTTGAATTATCTAACAAGAATACATGAAAAGCCACGGATTGACTTCAATACATCCCCCGTTGAGGACACAAGAATAGATCGAGAGAAAAAAAAAAGACCGTTCAATGCTCATGACTTATGACTCATGAGAGTAATCAGAAATTCAGAATGCTAGAACGAAACAACTTACGTACAAACTCAAGGTTTAAAAAATGCATAGAAAATCAGCCCTCAAGTAATAATCTTTTAAGAAATAAAACAAGAAGCAGGTAGAACCCAACAAGTTTGAATAAATTAAAGCATAAAAAGCACTGAGAAAGCATGAAACAAACCATTCATTGCATCGGTGCCGCGCACTCTTGGCCAAGGACAGCTGCTGCTGCTGCTGCTGCTTGTCAGTACGGTCCATAGGGAGTGAGAAAATCCAGGATAGTAAAATGGAATGTTAAGAGATAGATAAAAGTATAGTGTGTTTGTTAAGGTAGTGAAGTGAAGAAAGAGACAGAGACGCAGTAGGAGAAGTTGCTGTTAGGGAAGTTCCTTGGCCATTTTCGTCAAACAGGTGGTGCTCAAAGCAAAGATTGCAACTGTCCAAAGCCATGGGCCTATGTTGTGGGTCATACTTTGCTTTTCAATATCACCCTTAATTTGTTCAAAATCTCTTCAACTGCAAGAATCACTATTATTTTTTCATTCGGTGCTTTTCCTGCTATCTTTAAGCAGGTAAAGGGGCGGAAAAAAGGGAAGGGTTCTGTTCTGTAACAAAGGGTTTTGCACAGAAAAGTCAAAAATCTTCCGAAAGAAAGCGGGAACAAAAGTAGTTATAGAATTTGACAATGTTGTCATCTTCCTCTTTCTGCCTCCTTTTACGGCGAATTTGATAATGTAATGTTTTCAGAAAATGCTTGCCACGAAGGTTTTGGGTATTTATTATATCTAAGCTGAAAGCAAAAAAAATTACTAAATTACTTTATCCAAATTTTAATTTAATTTTTTTTAAAAATTATCTTAGCTTAATTCTTAAATGTGTATCTCATAAATAAAATAATCTTATTGTTAACATCAGTAATCAAATGTGTACTAAAATATGTAAATATTTATTTTTTATTTTTTATTTTAATTAAAAATAAAAATGTGAAATGAGGAAAGCAAAAACACTTATAAAAGGGTTCTATTTTATATAAAAAAACACCTTATTTTAATTTTTAATTTTAAAAAATTAACAAAATTTAAATTTCTATTTTTTATTTTTTATTTTTTATTCACAAGGGATCATTTTCGATGATGAATTGTTGCCATATAACCGGGAGTTTGTACAAGGAAAATAATCATTGATTATTGTTAGTATTACTATTTCATTAATGGTTGCTTTCAAACCATCGCAATATCTCATTTTAGAATATAATTTTTATTGATCTAATTTTTAAAAATAAAATAATTATCATATTGAAAATTTATGAAATAATTTATTATTATTTATATTTAAATATTATATTTTGCATTAATTTTATAAAATATTAATCAATACAAAATAATTTTATATTAAAATAAAATTTTGTATGTATAATCTTCCTTATATGAACTTTTAATCTAATAATAAATTTGGTAAAAAACTTATCTTATAAAAAGTTATGTAATAAAATAAGATTAAGATTGATTAACACTGGTATTAATTGATTCATCCTGGTATATTAAATATTAAAAAAAGAAATTATCAATATTTTCATTATAGTAGAATAGGTTTACAACAAAGTATAAAAATAAAAAATAAAACAGACATGTGTCCTTAATTTTGTTTTGGCCCATAAGATCTCTCCTGTAAGGACATAGAATTCAGTTTTGTCTTGTCTTAGAGAGCAGGAAAAGAGTATTACACTATTATTATTATCTCTTTTATATATAAACATAATTTTGCACGTGCAAAAAAATTTCTTTTAATTTTCTGTTCTGTAATTTGTATTATTGAATTTCCAATATCGTTGTAAAAGATAAGAAGTAAAAATCAATTATTAAAAATTAAAATGTGAGAGTTTGAGCTTTATATTTAATTTTTAAAATTTTTGATAAAATAATAATTATCCATGATCTATAATTTTTTAAAAAATTTTTTAGTGTCATTAGAAACATCTTATTTCATAATGATTTTTTATATGATTTAAATTTTTATTCGGTGCTTCAAATAATTTTAACATAACATTTTCAAATAAAGAAAAAAAATGTTATAAGATATTATTTTAAATTTTTGTACTTAAATATTTTTTAGTAAAAATGTTAAAATATAATTATTAAAGTTGGATCAAATGTTGTATTGGTGAGAACATCATATCAATAATCGATTCCCTGATTTAATTGTTGAGTCATTTATTAAACCAATTAATCAGGCCGGTTGAAGTAAGATATTTAGAACCGACCTAAACTGATTGCACTAAACAAATTGAACCAAACTGAAAATCAATTAGTACACATATTTTTATCATTTATATTTTTATAATGTATTTATATATATATTTTATTTATTAACAATTGATTTTTAACTAAGTATTTAAATTGTTTTAGGGTTATAAAAATTAGAAAAAGCATTTTTGTATTAAAAATATTATATGATAAGCATTAATTAATTATAATTTAAACTATTTAAACTTAAATTAAGAAAAAAAATAAAAAAAGTAATTAAACTGAATTGAATCAAATCGATCATTAATGATTTAATTTGATTTAATTTTATTATTTTAAATAAATTAAATAAATGTATTATTTAAATGTAAAAATTGACATAATCAGACACCCTACATACTTTAAAGAAAGGAGGATTGAAAAAAGAAAAATTGCTTAAGCCCATTATATTATTTTTAAACTATAATTATGAAAAATAGTGAAAATAGAGACTATAAAAAAATAAAAATATATTATATTTAAATTAAATTAAATTTTTTATTATTTATTTTGTATATATAATCTATAAATAAAGTAATATATTCGGTCCACCTAACAATTTTTCTAAGAAAAATAAAAAACTTTCAAATCAAAATAGAATTGAGTGGGAGTAACTGCAATTACAGCCTTAAAATTCAAAGGTGGGAAAAAGTGAGATGATTTTGTCGCGTGCAATTTCATTTCATTTCATTTCATTTCCCTTTCCACGTGAAAGAAAGCAAAGACACAAAGGTCAAAAAGGAGAAAGAACACTCAAAACTTGGATAGAGATTAGAGAAAGGGGTGGCCACTTCTAATTTATGATTTATGATTGCCATGGCCCACCACCTCTTGTGGGCCCCATTGTAGTTAATGATCTGGGCTCTACTTTGGGTCCCACATCACATAATCATAATTGCGTTGATATCATATCATATCTTCCTTTTAACGTAGATGCAAACAAAACCATCTGCCTGGTGTAAGTCAAAATGTAATACATTTTTTAATTGATTTTAATGTAGTCAAAATGTAGTACATTTTTTACTTAAAATACTATTTATTAAAAAAAGTTAAAATGTTTAAATGAAGAGCCCTCTGTCTCATATGTAAATATTAAATAAATGTATAATTTATTAAAATTTATTTTTAATATATATATATATAATTATTAATCTTTTTATTGTGTTATAAAGTTTAATAATTTTCATATTTTTAATTAAATAAAATATTAATTTTCTTTCTGTAAAAGACATTATTAATATAAGAATATTTTGACTATTTTATTTAAAAAACATAATAAATTTAAGAACATTTAAGACATTTATATTATGATAAAAAATAAATCTTATATTTTTTATATTTTTTAAATAAAATAACTAAAATATTTTTATATTTAATATATTTTATAGAAAGAGAAGTGATGTTTTATTAATTAAAAATATAAAAATTACTAACCTGAGCAATACTATGAGGAAGTTTATAAATTCCTAAAAAACTTGTTTGATAATAGACAAGATTATGCTATGGGCAGATCCCTCAAAGTTGTGGACATGTTACATTATATGGTGATATATATCTATAAAAATAGTGAAAAAACTATTATATAAAGATTTCTAGTTTAGGATAATTCTACAAAGTGTTTGGCATTGAAAAAAGTAAATCTTTTTATGATATAACCAGCAAGAATTCGCTTTATTATATCTTATCTTGGAACTAAATCAAGCTATTTATGATAGGACCCACTTTGAGATTTATAGCTTTAATATATACTCTATTAGTTAAACTCAATTAAAAAATTTTAATTGAAAACCAGTATACATATGTAAAAAGGTTTATTTACTTTTTGAAAGGTCAAAGTTTTCTATAAAACTTTTTTAATTTATTTAGAAAATACTTAAAATATTTAAATATAGAAAATTAAAAATTAAACAAATTTGTTTTATGTATATATGTCTATATAAGATAAAAATATTGGTTTTTTACATATATTTTATGCTAATTATTTATATAAAATTTCAAATAATTAAAATATCCTCTTTCTAAATACTAAGCAATTGCTATTATAAGTAGCTAGTTCTAAAATATGTATGATTTTTGTTGGGAATTGAATCAACTGATGAATCCCTTCTTTGAAACACAGAAATAGGGATGTGATCTACCAAAGATGAGACAAGATTTGAAGATAGAACTCATATGATAAGATGTAAAACTTATTGGATGTTGGACATTACTAATTAAGGGAACAACAAAAAGCAAGATCACAAAAGAAAGTTGAGAGCTGCCACCTTATACAGGACTTGGGTGACACTATAAGATAATAAGGGCTTCAACTAGAAGCCTACAATTGGACAAAAGTGTTGATGACGGATTTCAATCCTTGTGTTATGGAATAATGTGATATCATATAATGAGAGATAAAAATATAATATAATATATATTTATATATATAAAATTATAAATAAGAATATAAGTGAGATGAAATAATGAATTCCATATAATATTATGTTTTTTTATTCTCATTACATGATTCGAGAATTCTAATCTGGTTGATGGGTGACAATATTTGTGATTATTATTTTAATTAATTATTTATTTAGTTTAGAATTTAGAATTTAATTTTAAAATTATTAAAACTCGATTATTATTATTATTAGTTATTTCTGGATATGTTAAAAGAGGATTGTAATGGGATGAGGCTTACCCGTGTCAAGTTGGTTAGTTCAGTCTTGTGGAGCAATTAATACATTATATAGCCTTATACTGTGACTCACATATAAAGAAGCTACCCTTTCATCATCTGATGTTTTATGGCACATAGAAAAACAAATGTAGTAACTTTTCTTTTTCTCTAATGTATTATTTCTGCTTTCCAGATTTGTATTAAAGTTGTATAATTGGATAGTTTGCATGAACTGCCTCAGGTCTAATGAACATTATTATTCAGAAATTGGTCCATAACAATCTGAAGTGTTTTATTGACCAATAGTAATTTTGTATTTATTTGGTAGTATATTTTGGTTTAATTATAGTTTTCATACTTAAAGTTTCATCTGATTAGGTCTCCATAGTTTTTTATTTTAATTGAGTCATTATATTTTTATTTCATTTTCAAGTTAATTAATTAGTGATCCGTGTCATTCACGATCATTATAACATGTTCAATTTTTTGTTCATTAAGATAATTAAGACTAACTTGATCTTTACACTTTCGCTAAATTTAAATGTAGTTCATGTGAATACCCTAAATCTTAAATGATAAACTTGAAATACTAAACCTTGTAGACACCATATCTTAAATATTAAATCTTAAACTTTAAACTTTAAGGGGCTATTTGTTTGGATTTATTAAAGAACGTCTTTTTTCTTTCTTCTGCAGGAGGAATGACTTTTTTTAAGGATAAGTTGTTTTGTGTTTGGATGCAATAATTAAGAAAAACTTTTGAACAATTTTGAACAATTTTGGAGATAAAAATTTCTCTCTCTTCTTATTTTTTTTCTTATCAGAAAAAGTTACAATTTTTAACTTCTGCTTATAGGAAATTTTCTCCATTTTTATTAACTTATCATTTTTTCATAAGTCTAAACAAACAAGTATATTTTTATCAGAATGCATTATTTTTTGAAAGGAAGTAACTTATTCTCAGAATAAGCTCAAACAAACAAAACCTAACTCTAAACACTTATAAACACCATATGTATACCCCAAACAAACTCTATACACAAAATCATAAACTCTAAATTCTAAACAAGAAGTCCTAAATCCTAGATCTTAAGCACTAAACATTAAATCTTAAATACTAAACGCTAAAATATAAATATTAAACATTGCCTTTAAATCTTAAGCCCTACTTACTCACCATAAATCATAAATCATAAACCTTAAATACTAAATTCGAAACTCTAAATTTTAAATTTTAAACATCAATTGAGCAGTGATTAAATTAAAAATAAGTAAAAATATAGAGATTTGATTAAAAATCATGTGGTAGTCAAGGTATTAAATTTCGTTTCGAGGTACCGTTTTGGCGACTCAGGAAACAGAAACATTTTGAAACGTTTCGAAAATTTCGTGGAGGCGGAAAAATTTTTAAAAAACGTTTCTAATAAGTTTAAACAAATTTTTTTTTCAATTATAAAGGATTTTAACATGATAATAATAACATAGAAATATATAATTAGATAACATAGTATTGAATAATTACATTCTCATTCAAATAATATTAATGTAATTAATGTTCATAAAT
>JASKGM010000009.1:2386985-2409821 GCA_034509205.1 Ceratonia siliqua
TCTACTAAAATACATTCTTTTTTAAGAATCAACTTCTCATTCTATAAAAGTCATTCTTTTTAAAGCACATCCGAACATGCCCTTAATATAGTGCATGAGATAGGGAGAGACGCGCATGGGCTTGGAACAGAAAAGGTGTGTGTGTATGAGAGAGAGAGAGAGAGAGAGAGAGAGAGATTCCATTTCCAACATGTCTTTGCACCAATCACTTTCTTCATCAAGCAGAAGCCTCGTTGAGGATAGTTCTCCCCATTTCTCTCTGACAATTTAGTGGTTTCATGAGCACTTTTTCTTGTCTGAGCGTTACTCTCAGTTTCTGTCTTGATTTCTACAACTTGAACAAAGTTGAGTTATTTATTATTAAATTTATTTTGAATTTTCTAATTTACTAAATTTATTAAAAAAATTATAAATCTCAAGTTGTATTTAATGATAAGAGCTCGCCTATTAAATTATTCATCAAATCATTTTTTTTCATATTTAGACAATTAAAAGTTACTTTTACACTATTTCTTTCATATCTATTTCACATTTTTTTTATATTAGAGTGAATTGACTAATTGGTTTATCAAAGTCTAGTATATATTAATTTCGTCCTTTAAAATATTTTTCATCTTCTTATTGTTTGATAAATAAATTTTGTTGCTATTAAGCCTTTGATAATTTCCTTTGCATAGAACTAACTCTAGGTGGTGATTGGTACACCATCGTCTCAATTCTAGTATTTTAAGACGATATTTTAGTACATTGTAAAGAATTAATATTTTAAGATATGTGAGGTGTACTATTATCTTGATTGTGGTATCTTAAATAATATTTTAGTATACTGTTATTTAAGATGATTAATGTTAATTAAAATACTTAGTGTTATTTAAGATATACGTATTATGAGATGATATCATTTTAGATGGTATCTCGTACCCCATAAATAATAAAAATTTCACATAACACAATTTTTAACTTTGATAACTTTTATAAAATATTAATTATATATTTTTTTAACAATTTTCAGTTATCATATCAAACATAAAAATCTTAAAGTATCATGATATCTTATAACTTGTTATCCTATATCATAATATTTAATATGTTATGGTATGTAAAATACTAGTGTATCAAATATTCCTTAATTTATACTTATCATCAAGTTAACATGTCAACAAGAAAATAAGATGCCACTGGTGGTGACATGTAGGATAAAACATTAATTCTAATTAAACTGTGACAAAAAGACTTAAAACAAACTTTATTTATCAATCATCAAGACGATGTAAAAAATGTTTGAAGATCAAACTGATGTACACATAATTTTTCTGGGCAAATTGATTAAACCACTCATTAAATTCTTAGCTTTTTTATATTAAATCAATGATAATAAATAAATGTGAAAGAGCTCTAAAAATATGTGTAAATAACATTTTTTTTTTACAATTAATTGAGTTCAAAGGACATAAATAATGCCCACTGAGTTTTTCCTCATCAGGGTTGCAAATTTCATTGAAGGGTAGTTCTAATTTATGTGAATACTTAAGAACAATCTCTTCTCAAAATTATTCAAAATATTAAAAGAAAATTATAAAGAGGTCAAATTATTAAGAGATTAGAGATATTAAATATATTTTAAGATTTTTACTTTAATTTTATAATTTATAATTTAATCAAGAAGTTATTAAAGTGAAAATTTTTAAAATAATGATAAAAAAATGCAATATACTAAAAGACCAAATATTCATAAAATCAATCTTAAGGTGATGGAGTGAGTTGGAGTTCTCTCATTGTTAAGATAAAGAGTGCAGTGCAAGAATCCATATGGTGTGGGACTGAGTATATGAAAATTGGATCTCTTAAAGTTATCTCTGAAATTTATCATATAAATACTGAAGAAAGAAAGTGATAAATCAAGTGGATAAGACTCGCACCAAAATGGCTAACTATTTTGTATGTGTCTTGCTCATTTAACTCTTTTTTATATGAATTTCGTAAAAATCTCTAGGAGATTCGGATTGATATAATTGTCTAAATGTTCAACGTGGTCTTTCTCTTTCTCTTTTTTTTTATGATTAATTTTTGTATAATGAAACTCTCTAAATCCTATATGAGCTATATTTTTATTTTTAAAAATTTTTGTCTTGAATCTATAAATGACGTAGGAGCTCATAAAAAAAACTTGTCTTTCTCTTTTTCTTAATCTCTCTGATATGAGCAAATAGGCATGCTGCAATTCGCTGCACTGTTTGCTGCATCCTCTTCTTTTCCATAAATAGGGTTATGGGGCCAACAGCCAATGGGTCCTTCTCTTGCATTCTCTACCGCAAACTTCATGCAAATAATTGATCCTTCTCTGTGATGACCCTGTTCTCAGTCATCACATTCACCCACTTCGCTTGTACTTCTCTAAACTGTTAACAATATATTTAATGTATTCGTATTTATTTATTTTTAAGGGAGTTCGTGGCGGTAGGAGAATTTTATAATTTTTTTTAGTTTTTATGTTTTTTTTCAATTTTTTTAATTTTTTAAAATTAATTAAGTATTTTTTATATCATGAATTTTTTTCAAAATTTTTTAAGATATTTTTACATTTTTTTAGAAATTTTTAAGTAATGAATAGTAAAAAAATTATGGATAAATAGTAAAAAGAATAAAAAAATATTCAAGAAAAAATTTTAAAAAATTTTAAAAAATTTTGAAAAAAATATGTAAGATACAAAATATTTAATTAATTTTAAAAAATAAAAAAAAATAAAAAAATAGGGACGGTAGCTTAGTCCCCCTTATTTTTAATATGTTCTTTTTTTATTCCTAAAAAGAAATTTAAATATCTTGACAAATAACTGAACGAGTTGCAATTATGTGAATTATGGCCATCAATTCACGTGGCCATACTAAAAAGGAATTTGGATTCCATTTGATCGATGAATAACTGAATGGGCGGCCACGGTACCCTTTTTGATTATATGTAATCAAATTTTAATTTTAATTATATGTAATTAAAAAAAAATCATGTATCATAGCCGTTCAAAAATAAATAGACGGTCACGATCTAACTACACCCAATACAGTTGTTCGTCAATTAGCGGGGATATGAATCTCTTAAAAAGATAGTTGAATTATATCACTTTTCTCCTTAAAATATTTTTTATATTACTTTAATGTTTGAATATTGAACATAAGTGAGTTAGTTCGAAAAACTAACAAGATGTAATACCAGTGATGGGGGTTGCAGTGCCCACATTACTATTTTGCAAAATAAAAAATGCGTTGCAGTGCCGTCCGTGGGCACTGCAGCTCGTGCTCTTCTATAACTTCAAGTTACAAGGGCGCTACAGCGCCTATGCTTACGTATTTCCAAAAATAGTGGCGTTGCAGTGCCCACAAGACAGTTATGTGATATTTTCACAAAGTTGTGTTTGTTGGATTAAAAGCCATGATTTTTGGACTCAAACAAAAATATTCTTGTATAGACACAGTGGTTAAATGAAAAACTATGGGAAGAAACAATCCATAGGTAAGGTTACATACTCAATCATTCTTCCTCACGCTTCCTTCAAATCATTTAGAAAAAAATTCTAGAGGAAAAGAATAATACAAATTGCTGATTATTATTCTCGAAGTGCTTAGATAAATCTTATAAATGAATTTGCCCGAATCCTGCAATAATTAGTGGGGACAAATAACGTTTTAAGGACAATGACATATACATGTTCTAAACATAATTTTTTCATGTTTCTATCTTCCATTCCCTCATATTGTTCATCATTGACTTATAAAATATTTTTATTAAATTTTTGAGTAAATTACTTTCTTATTCCCTGAGAATGTCTTAATTATATAACTCTATCATCTATTATGAAAATATATACAAACATCTATTTAAAGTTAAAAAAATACTACAACTTAACTCAATTTTAAATTTAACCTTAATTTATATGTCTAAAATACCATTTGTAAAAAAAATTATAAAGATTAAATTATTTTTTTATTCATTCACTCTTAGTAATATTAATGTAAAAAAAAAAACAAAAACATATTAAATACTTTTCAAAAATTTTTTATAATCCATAATAAATAAATTTAAAGATTCTCAATAATTATTTTAGATAAATAAATTATTTAACTAAATTAAAATTTAAAATTAAGTTAAATTATAATATTTTTTTAACTTTTAAAAAAAATTCGTGTATATTTTTATAATAAAAAAATAACTATAATTAAAACATTTTTCATGAAAATAGAGTAATTTACTCCAAATTTTTTTATCATTTCCTTTGGTTAGAATTAGTATTTTTTCGCTCATTACAACTTTAGTAATATGAATATATTTTCTTATTGATAACTGAACCTCCTATCCTTCCTTTCTCAAGACAGCTTGGCTCATCCCATAACCCTCCCATTTCCCAAAATCATATGGCTGAAAGCCTAAAACTTCCCCTCTATTACCCTCCCTAGCTTCCTCTCCCTCTTCCCCTCCCCTATCTCACTGCGTTCTGCAAAACCAAAATCTAAAGAAAAATATAGAATAAAAAGCTATTTAACTGCATCAACACTGAATGAATAATTACATATTTTGAAGTTGAAATTGAATTCTATGAATAGAAACATGCAGAGTCAAGCACATATCATAAATGCAGTAACAATATAGAGTAAATCACATTATAGATTAAGAGGTGGGGGGATGCACAACTTGATTCAAATCAGGAACAACAAAAACATCTATTTCTAGAGGAAAAACTTGATGGCCCTGGTTCTGGCTTAGATTCTGTTTTTCTTCGACAAAGCTGCTTAAAGAATGCTTTCACAGCTCCTTCCACCCCGTCCTCATTTTCCATGGCCTTAGCAAGTTCAAGTGCACGGTCCTTTACCTGGCATCATATTTAGGTAAATAAACATGGCAATTATATTCTGCAAGAATGTGCCCAATAAAGATAAAAAAAATTCCACAAAAACTAATATGCTTTGCACTACACCTAAACCATTGGCAAGGGAGAGTCCATATCAGCCGAAAACTAGTTCTTAACTGGTAGAATACATATAAGTCACTTACCCAGTGGACATACATAAACCAAAACAAAGTTTTGAATGAAGAACAGAACGGAGACAGTGGTGGTGGTCCAGTATATAGAAGCTTCTGCAGGTCCCTGATTGCATATTAACCAAAACCCTAGAGTCTCAAGTATGCCACCTTCTATTCTTTTTAAAATGAAATCCCATGCTTCACCACCTCAAAAAAGATGCCTGTCTAAGTGTCTTCTAACAGACAGAAAGGGAAAGTAACAATAGGTTTGTCTACATGAGGTCACCACTCTGGGACAAACAATTTGTTTTAAAGAACCAGTTAAGGAAAATACCGAGACAACTGTGTATATTTCTCAGACCCCAGGGTCTAGGTATAAAGGTTTAGAGGAAGGATGCTAATAAAGCATCCCATGCGTGTAGGTTCCATAATAAGTCGTTCCCCAACCTTGGACAATCTAGGTTAGGGAAAAAATTTTGGTACGACCTTTGCATCATGCGACAGGCGTCTAGATTGTGCTATGTGATATTTCTTACCAAAATACACCAAAAGAAATGCTACATTGTGCAATCTGGACAGCCGTTGCATGGTGCGACGGCTGTATCAGAGTTTTGTTCCTAGGTAAGCACATTGCACAAAACTAAAATGTACATATTATTACTATATTAAGCTTGACAAACAGATGTCGCTCCATTTTATATCAGGATATGGTTTTGGAGGAATTGGTAACCTTACACCATATAAGAGCAGAGTTTCATGTAAAGTAACTAGTTCAAGTGTTGTCAGTTAATTCCTTTTCAATAAAGATTTTAACAGCATGTCTTTAAAAGTAAGGATTTCAAGAAGATTATATTACCTTGGGATCTAGCATAAAATTTATTGCGTCAACCAACTTTGGAAGTGAAAACTCCTCAACTGGGATGGGTGCTGGACCAACTCCTCTGGCATGTACTCTCTCACCCCAAAATGGTTGATCACCGAAGAATGGAATTACGGTTGTTGGGCACTACCATGAAACATAGCAATTATAAAAACACAGAACCAGATGATATGAAACTTGTGGAGTCAAGAAGCTATAAATTCCTTACTGCAGCTTTTAACCCAGCAGCCGTTGTTCCTGCACCTCCATGATGCACCTGAAAGCAATGGGTAAAAGAATAATAATTTGCAAATGATAGGTAACGGAAATTACAAAATTCAACTTTCATTGATTAAATTATCATATTTTTAGCAATTAAGTTCAGAAGTTTTGGGAGCAAGGAGCATAAGTTCCTTAGGCAGTGTACTGTTTTGGCAGGCCTATGGTGTTTATAGATGGAGTAAAATGCACAATTTTTAATAATATATTTCTTCCTCCACACCTTCTATGGGAATTTTTTTTTTGGGTTTCTATTTGGGTTTCAGCTCATGTTTTCTTAGGGGACATCCCTTCAAGATTTACAAAGGTGTAGAAAATAATAACCAGTAGAAGGGAGATACAAGAATTGGGATCACTGACTTCAACGGCCATGGTCCCTGAACATATATTTATAATTATAATTAAAACTAGGTCAAGTAAGAACAATACAACTAGTACAAGCCTAGCCTATTAGTTGTGACACGCACATCTTTAACCCTAGCCAAGGACGGACTTTACATATAGTGAATTAAGAGTAATTGCCCCCCAAAAAAGAAAGTTCTCATATATGTATGTACATATGACATGATTGCACCCTCTAAAATTCTTATACTATCGCCTCTATTTTATAGATGCATCACTCAAATATAGGTGCAGTTTGGTATTTTTATTTTGCCCACGTGACTATTTTTTCTGGTTTCGTCCCTGACCCTAGTTGTCATACTTCTAACACTCTCTCTTAAGTTGAAGCTTACAAAGCTTCCAGCTTGTTACAAATAAAACACAATAAATTAAAAAGAAAAACAAATTCAAACTAACACTGCAACTATCAATCATCAATTTTGATTCAAGAACTTTAGCAACTAGTACTCCCCCTAACAATGTCCTCGGTAGACAAACAGCTCCTAGAATTCTTCGACTGCTTCCCATGTACAGCCCCTTCGACATTTTCATAGCTGCTCTCCTCGGCCACATTGTCTAACACAATAACACAACTCCTAGAAGTCTTCAACCTGCTTCCCATGAGTAGTTCCCTCAATCTTCTACCAGCTAGTCTACACTACTTGGGTTGCTCACCTGACACCTAATACCTCAACTCTCTTACTAGTGCCAAAGTCTTCAATACGCCAAAATTTTAACTTGTAGTCGAACAACAACCATAAACTTTAACTTGTGACAACTAGCCACATCAACAACCAACAATTTTTGGTCAAACGATGACCACATAGCTCTCTCAAACAATGATGATCTTTACCAATGAACAACTTTAATAAACTTTTTTTTTAACAACTAGCTGTTTCTCCCCTTGAGCAACAAGCTCTAGGAGAAACCAACCACAAGACAGTAGAACTTGCAACACCTCAGAAAGAAAAACTTCACAGCATACATAAATAGAACCCAAAATGGCAGCAAAATGAAAACATCAAAGCTTTGACAGAAACATTCTCATCTTTGAGCCAAAAGTGATATGTCAGCAAGAGAAAATAGTAAGAAAATTGTAAAAATAAGCAGCTGGATGACTGTAGGGAAGGTCGCCACAGTTCTGTCGGAAAAGTGGAGAAATCAAGTGAAGGATAATCCGAAAAGACGTTGTTCGAAGGAATGCAGGAAATTTTCTGGTCACTGGAAAGTTGCCGATAGGCCACTAGAAATTTTCTAGTAATCGGAAAATTCGTCGGATCTTTGCTAGAAAATGGGAGCCAGAGCTCCGCCAAAGAAGTGGTTGGAGCTCTGGCCATGGAAACTACATAACCTCTTAACCTAGAACTCTCTCACACTAGGCTTTAGTACCATGTAGAAAATAATAATCAGTAAAAGGGAGATACAAGAATTGGGATCACTGACTTGAATGACCAGGTCCCTGAACATCTATTTATAATTATAATTAAGACTAGGTCAAGTAAGAATAGTACAACTAGTACAAGCCTAACTCACTAGTTGTGACACACATCTTTTACCCTAACCGATCATACTTCTAACAAAAGGAATTGAAAATCTCTTTGGAGTTTATGTTTTTCTTTTGCTTTTTCTTCTTGTTATAGGAGGATTCCCTGTCCTCCATCATTGTACTTCTTTTCTTTCCAAAAATAAATAATATGTCTACGAAAAAAGAGGGAAAAACTTAAAATATATCCAAAAATCAGAAGACCGATGTGGAGTCCTACTTTAACCACTTGTCCAGTAAAATATACTCTCATTGAACATGAACTTCATCACCATATCACAAACACAGTAAATAAGCCAGTCTTTGGATTTCCGGAAGTAATGCCACTCTCTTTGTTGAGAAAATTGTTTTTACTTTTCAATTATAGTTATGTTAACTTTTATTTACTGCGCTATGGGTCCAATCAATATATGTTGTCCTCAAATAAATTGATTTGCAGACCTCGGTTTTGCAGTCTGATGGACATGTACGTGCCTTAGGGAATGCAAGCCCCAACCTCATGGGTTCAAACTCCAAGTGCGGAAATACGTCCCCTCCCCCCTTCCCCATATATGTAGAAAAAGATTTAAAGAATTTGGAGCATTGCATAATCTATAAAATCTGTCTACAGCATTATCTTTTACCCGATGTCTATGTGACTTGTTTCAACCCAAATGGCCAAATCTAAACAACTTCATTGCAAATGTGACAGTTGAAAATCTTATAACTTCACAGTCAACTAGTGCATGTTACCAACTCCGTAGAAAGAGTTTTGTCTCCTCCATAATTTCTTCACCAAGAAAGCAACGGTTCCAATCAGATAAATAATTCTGAAGACATATTTAAAAGAATCATCATATACTATATATTAAACTCAACTGCAATCTCTACTCCTGATCCCAATTCCTGCCTTCAAGGCATCATTTACTAATTTATATGCAGCAAAGGATATTATGCAAGAAATTTCAATATGAGACAAGTACATTACATGAAACTTGGAAATATATAACCAAAAGAAAACGAAGAGGAAGTACTTAAGTATGTCATTTAGTTGAAAAAGAAAAATTTCCTAGAAAGTTTGGCTCGCAGACCTCACACTTCCAGTGTACCTAACAATAGCATTCTACTTAACACAGCCTTATTCAAATTTATAGTTCGAAAAATATAACTGTCCCATGGCCCCTTCTTATTATGCAGAGCATGTAACATAGATATTCAAGTGATATTTACATAAATCTTTCCTTGTGCAGTCACTAATCAACAGAGATATTATAAAAATAATAATCTAAAATAATAAAGATTTATACATGTATAAATATAGTATTCTTATGTCCTTTTTGAAGTGGTCTTCATTAGCATCAATCACCAAATTTACTAGTAATTAGTAAATGAAATTGAAGCTCTTACAAGCAGCTGAGAAACCACTCGGTTAAATTCCCTAGTCAGTGAACACGTGATGTACCAAGAAAGAATAGATATATAGCTCCTCAGGTAAGCATTGACACTCAACAGACAAGTAGACATAGTAACAGTTGTAATTACTAGGCCTATGCTTGCCTAATGACCACATAATTTGAATATTTACTATAGCCAGATTTAGCAGTGCTGCTACATCTCACATGAATGAGATGAACTACAATTCTGCCCAAAAGTTGGGCTCACGTGCATGGCCTATGTTAGAGGTTTTAATAAAACTGATCCTAAACCTTCACCTAACAGCTTAAGCCTTTGGAACGAAATGGTCATTAATACATTATTAGAGCCCATCAAGTGGTCAAGACTTAGGAGTTCAATCCTTGCCTCCCTCATTCTTCTAATTAATTAAATTTCAGCACAAATTATGGTGGCGAAGAGGCATGTTAAAGATATTAATTAAACTGATTCTAGACCTTCACCTAATAGCTTAAACTTTTCAGATAAAATTGTCCTTCCAGACTAGCTAAAGGCTGGGCTTGGTCCAGGATCCACTTCCAGTCTAGTCCCTATTGGCTTCATTTCATTAACTCATGTTGGCTTGAAATTTAGGGTGCGTTAACCACCTGAGATAACTACCATCTTGCAATAACTGTCTATGAAATGAAACCAAAAGCATATTAAGCATAAAGATGGGGTCTCCAACAATGTTAAAGCCCGAGACTAGCCCATAATAAATCACAGCAAACTGCAAGGTTGTTTGAGCCATGGGTCAAACATACTCAGCCAATTTCAAACCAGCCGATCTAGCTGGCTGGCCACGAAGCTGCTACATCTACCACAATACAAATTTGAGAGAATTGAGGTATATGTTAGGAGTCATTTGGTATGCCATCATTTTGATCCTAGTATGACACCAAGCATCCAAGATGTCTGTGTTTTATACACTGTTATCCAAAGTGTATGGTGTCATCCAATATACAGGGTGTGATGGGATGATATCATTTTGGTTGGTATTTCATACCACTTAAAAATATAAAGATCTCACATCATATTACTTTAACTTTACTAACTTTTATAAAATGCCAATTGTATCCTTTTTTGGATAACTTTCAATTGTCATACCAAAAATAGGAATTTTAGATATCATGACATCTTATACCTTGATATCCTATACCATGGTATCCAAGATACCATGATATGTAAGATACTAGTGTATTAAGCGGGTCTTTAGTGATTTCCCAATGTCAAGGTTGCTTTTAAAATATGCTGAACCAAGTGACAGAACTAGAGGGTCTTACCACAGCCTTGCAGTGTAAGAACAGCCAATCGTGAGGGCAATTGTCCAATAAGTATATAGAGTCCTTCGGTTTCGCCACTGGGAAGAAATATATTTAGTTAAAATAATAATAATAATAATAAACTATTACTATATGAAAAGAAAGAATATGAAAAATTCTTACAATTCCCAAGTCCGCCCCATCCTTTATTAATGATGCCCCTCTGTCCTGTTTTTTCCAGTGCTTCTACAATTATTTGAGTCATTTTTTCTGGTTCTTGAACAGGCTGTAACAAGAGTATGAGAAAGAAGCAATGCATAAGATCAAGAGAGTAAAAATAAAATAAAAACCAATTCATTAAATCCTAATTCTCTTCTTTGTTATTAGGTAAGACATGAAGCCTGAGCTTTTATCTGTTATTTGCATCACAACAGGTAGATAGCTATTACATAAGGGAAAAATTCAAATAGGGAAGCACTTAATTGCAATAAGCATGAGGTAATACAAACACATTTACAAGATATTTTATCCTTGAGATGTTAAATTGTTAAGTAACTCCATGACAATGAAGGATGAGAAACAAAGCCGTGATAGACAGAATGTGACTAACTACCTGAGACTCCTTAAATATGAACTAATGTTTAGTGTGATAAAATAATTAAACATAAATCCTGAAACCTTTCTTTCAATATTTTAAGGGTTTTTTATATAATTCAACAAAGAAACATAGATAAAAACAATAAGACCATTTGATTTCCATTTCAAATACTATTTTTGAAGGTCCTTTGATCTTTAGATGTTTAGAACAAGGAAAGTTAAAATTTAGAAAGCCCCATGTAAATTATGATAGATGGAAGTTATATAACACTTGATAGATGCTTCCCAAATTAAAGTTCCCAAATCAAGCTTTAGCACATAGAAATAATATGAGAATAAAATAATATATAAGGGAAATAAGAAGACTTACCAGGCTACCAAATCCAATGTAAATAGGCCTGTCACCATTTTCAAGCCATTTCACAAGGGACTCCGGAGGTTCATAGTTTGATGCAAGATCAAGGAAGCAAAACCCAACTACATCAATTTTTGGTCCCCAATCTGCAAACCAAGAAATAACAGAGATTGGATCCTTCGGCCAAGGGTCAAGCTGCAGAAGATAGCATAGGTTGTTGTTTCAAGCACCAGACATACTTTTTACCTTTAAAAGTTAACAATCCAAATAGGATGTGAAAGACACTACTTCCAATGGAGGAAGATTAGAAGCATAATTCTTCAAAAGGGGTGGGGGAGATTTGTTCAAGAACAACAATAAATAATTAAATAAAAAGAAAGCAACAGAATCTAGGAAGAAAAACGCCCCAACGTTAACAGAGGATTTTCCTAACCATGCAGCTTCTTTGCCTAAACATTCCTCTTCATTGAAAGAAATAGATTCATTAAGCATTCTTTTCATTGATCACAAAGACCAAGAGAAAATAACGAGTTTATATTGAAGTTGTTTGTTTCAACCAAAAAGGTATGCATATAACCCCAACGTACAAGAATTACAGAATCAACGGTAACAGGAATAATCCTCTGCTATGATATGAACCAGTATTAGGTGAGCTGCATAGAACTGCGATTACAAAAACAAGAAGTTAAGATTGAGATCTAAAGCAACCACCTTTGGGTTTAGGAACAAGGTGAGGACTCCATATATATGCATGCGGCACATCAGTATCTGAGCCATGTGAACCACTTAAATATGTGACTGGTCGGAGCTTCAATTTTTTCTTCCTAAGATCATTAATCATGTCTCGTATTCCCAGCCAAATCAATGTGTCAACAATTTGATATGAAAGCTGAAAGAGTTATACATGACCAGCTTTTAGTCAAATATGAGGCCAACAGAAAAAAAGAAATGCTACTAAGAACCAACAAGAATTAAAACAACTCACCCTATAACCAGCTGGTTGCTTTACACGGGACAAAGGATGTGGAAATTCACTAGTTGGCCTGAAGAAAGCACGCAAAGTGCATATAATGCATATTTAAATTCCCCAGCAAAACAAATACTAACACGAACAATTGGTTAAAAAACATGAAGAAAAATTAGTAGACTAGAAAATACTGAAGGAAAATATATAACAGTAAAATTGCATTACCAAGATAAGACTTACGTCCATGGCATTGTGAAAAAAATATGTATCGGTATTTTCAGTGCCTCTGCCACATGGGTATGCCCTAAAAATGAAAATCGCAATGTTCAACAGCAAAGTAAAATAAACAGATGTTTCAAACAGAATGTGCTTGACAAGTAAAATGATAGGATTCATCAGCCAGAAAAAAGCAAAGTAAAAGAAAGATAAGGTATCAGTACCAAAAGCAGCAAGCTAAAATTTATTAGTCGAATCAATATTATTCAATGACAGGTTGAAAAGAAGCAGCATTGCCCCTCTTGTCAACTGCCACTGGTACGTGATTTGAATAAGTTCATCTTTGTATGGCATGTCTCCACCAAGCATTGCCACATTACTCATTTGAAAAATATGCAAGAGTTGTCCGTTTTGGATGCTGAAATAAATATATTTGAAGTATTTTCAAAGTTTGAATTTAGTTAATGGTTAGTATCTCTTAAATTTATAAATAGAAATTATGATTACACACACACACACACACACATATATATATATATATATGTATGTATGTATGCAAGAAATATAGATCTCTGATGTAAATATAAAGTTTTTCTTAAATATATATTTAAAAAAATTCTTAATTTATTACTAAACTAACAAAACTGTTATGAAAAGAAAAACTAACAATCTACTAGCAGTAAAACATTAGTTGTTAAATATAATGTTAAAAACATGAACTAATACTATCAACATATAAATAATGAATTTGTGTGCATCAAAAAACAATTTAATAATGTTAGATTTATTGTCATCACTTTTTGTAATATTTTTTTTATAATTCACTTAAATATTTGACTATTATATGTTGATTAAGATAGATTATGGTCTAATCTTAAGAGGAGAGGAATTCTTTCAGTCAGGAGCTCATTTAGAGTAAGCATCAGGACAGTGATATTCAATTCTTGAAAAAAGCTGTAGACAGCAACCGAAGGGTGGCTGAAGCTAGAGGCCTATTATTTTTGTGAAGCATATAAGGCAACCAGCAAGTGTTTAAGGAAGAGGAATAATCTTAGAAGATCTGAATCATGGCCTCTTGTTGACTGTGCACAATTTGGCTTCAAAGTTCCAACTTATAACAGTTCAAGGATCCCTTTGTTGAGTTTCAAGAGTCACCTTCCTGGTCATGAAGCATAGTTGGTGTTTTCTTGTTTGCATATTGTTTCATTTTGATCTTCAAGAGCTCTTAGATGACTATTGTATAATTTAGCTTGACCCCTTTTTGTCTAGAATCATTATTCTAACTAAACAACAAAAACTCAAAATTATAAACTGTCAAGAACCATTTCAATCCAAAAGTTTAAGTTATTAGAAGAAGGCACATGAATAGTTTTATTATAATCTCTAACACACTCCCTCACGCAAAAGCCAATTTTAAGCTTGAAGCGTGAACAAAGCACAAGCCCACCAAACCTTGTGCTGAAATTCAATTTATTTATGAAGAGTGGAAATGGCAAGGATTGAACTCCTAACTACTTGGTTATAGAGGCTCTGATACTCTTTCAAGAACCATTTTATCCCAAAAGCTTAAGCTATTAGGAGAAGGCTCATGAATAGTTTTATTATAATCTCTAACACAAATATGCAAACCTAATGGAATCCAACATCATTTGTACTTGAGAACCTCATCAAAAATACTTGAAAGGAAACTATAAATGCACAAATTTGACCAATCATATCCTCATAATGAAAATGATAAAAAACTATACCATATGCTGGGGGATTAGCAATGATTGCATCAGCTTTGAAGGGAACGCCAGAATCAATATCAGGTTCTTTACAAGCTGGAAGGAGGGAGTTTATGATTTCTTTGATTTGATTTCGTTGAATAGGTATCTCAGAAGGTCCTGATGGAAGGAAGCCCTTATTTTTAACCATATCTGCTCCAGAAAGAACTTAAAATTGTAAAAGCAAAATAATAAAAGAACAACTAGAAAGAAGAAAGTTATTAAATTCCAAGATCTGATCTTGGTAATTACTTTATTCATGACGGACATCAAATCAACATGTGTTTTAGGACCATTTATTAGAACAAGCTTCTTTTGTGTTTCAAATTTGACTGAAGAACAACTAGCAAAAGATAAATTTCTAAAGGGAAAAGCCCCCAACAAAATAGAAAAAGGTCAGGAGGACAAAAATATATAAGGCACTCACATGAAGTGTTTGTGTTTGTATTCTTGTAAGTTTAAGCTATACATATAAAAAATTCGGTTACAATTCATAAAGAGAAATATACAAAAGCAGGATAAACATATAATTCAGGATATGCTCCCAATTCATATACAATTCCCAAACAAAATCAGGACAGAGGGAAAGAGGGAGAAAAATATGGGAAACAAATAACATAAAAAGGATTGGACTTCACCAGGCACTCCTCTTTCTTTCATAAAATTGCCTTGCAACTTTTACTAAAGGCTTCTTATCCTTGCCAAGACACCTGATTGTTAAATAAGTAATTGTCCTGATAACTGAAAGTGTAAGAAATTAACTGTCCTAAGTTCTAAGATGGTGAAATGGTCCCAATGGCTTATAGTTATGCCTGGTACAAATATTAGCACACTCTAAGATGTGTGGTTAAGCGCACTCTTATTTTTTTTCACACCAAAAGTAACAAATTAGCACACTGTGATACAAAGCCTGTTAAAACATCCTTAACATAATTAAAGCTGTGTCAATGGAACAAAAAGTTCCTATATAGTTCAGTAATCCCAAACAATGCTCTATTTCACGGGTAAGAGAAATGATATTTTACAACTCCACATTTACAATAAATACAAGCCAATACAGATTACAGACACACACACAAACACTTGAGGTGAAAAGTCCCAATATGCATTCAATGCTATCAAGGAACTCCTAAACCAACTTACACACAATAAGGTTTCCAGGCCCCAAATACTCCATAGTGGCACAATTTTGAAGTAGTTTAAGAGCCAAGTGTTTGACAGCAAATATCTTCCAGCCAATTTAAATCACATACAAGAAACAAAAATTCATTGCAAGGGACAATGGAACAGAAGAAAATCATTTATATGACCAATCATATAATATAATAGTTGCAGAGTTGTATATGGGTACATAGTACATACAACCAGCAAGGACTTTTGGATCGCCGCCTAAAGGATAAAACTCCAACCCAGCTGTCAAGACAAACTCCTTAAAATTTGAATGAGTTGCCAATCTGACACGATGTCCATAGTCCTGCACATAAATGCATAGAAAAATCCTCAATTTTGTACTCAACAATATTTTAAATAGAAAATTTTTAAGTAAAAAATGAGACATTTAATGTCTTTATACCTGCAAACGTTTGCCTATTGCAATAAATGGCTGCACATCTCCACGTGTCCCAACAATAAGCATCACTATCTGTAATGGTGGTATGTATTGAAGGTCTGTTGCATCAAGCGGATTATCATCAACAACATTATCTACGTGTTCGGATCGAGCACCAAGAGCTTCAGGTTCTACATCTCCTGGAACTTCAAATTCTACAGTTCCATCATCTTTTACAGTAGCTATTCTTTTCAGCAATTTAAGCTGTGGGGTTGTATAGTTCAACAGAGGTTTCAGGCTTACAGGCTTAAAAATGAAGATGATGATGATGAGAAGAAAAATGAATAGAAGAAGAAGTATGAGGAGAAGAAAATAAAATATGGTTGGAAAAAATACAGGAACCATGAACATAGTCCTATTTACTAAGGCAACATAAGTTAGGTGAGCGTAGAACCTTGCCTCCAACTTCTACACTTTGCTCCTTTTTCTTCTTTTCCTAATAACTAAGAAAAAGTGAACTTGGGTGACACTTTCCACCTAAGATTATTTCCTAATTTTACAAACATTTTGTAGAGAAGCTATGCTCATAAAATATATTATACTTTCATTCAAGTACAGTAACACTCCACAACATACAGTCACCAAGTTTCCCATATGAACTATATCAATGAGCAAAGACTGACATTTCGTACCAGTGGGTCATTTTAAATAGTTTGAAGCACCTTGGACATATAGTAAAAGACAGAATATTTAAAAAAATCGCTTTGATTTAACAAGAATACAAATTTTACTCTTTTAACTTTCTACCCCATTATTAACAATCTTAAAGTACAAGCAAGTGATGTGATGGGGACTGTATAACATAAATACATACAGGTTTGTTTAGCAAATTGTTTCCAATTTTCTTTTTCCACTTTATTTACTTTTCTGATGGATAGTTAAGATCACTAGTCTAATGCCTAGGAGCAAAGTCAAGTATAACACGCAGTCCACTTATAGGACCCCTGGTAGAGAAGAAAAGAATGAAAAGAAAAAAGAAAAGCATCTACATTATTCCAGTTAGAGATATAAGGTAAAAGGTATTCCTAAGCCTTCACCTAACAGCTCAAAGTTTTAGATCACTAATACTTATATGCGATCAAAGTCTTAATGAAAAAGTAGTCTAAAGTTCAAAACTTGCTGCCCTTGCCTCACAATTATATTAAATTTCATCAGAAGGCGGTAGTGCACATATGCTTTATCCATAGTTTAAGCCCAAAGTGCTTCCACGTGATGGGTTATGTTATGAGTTACTTATGTTTAGCATTTATGTGTGTCATGATTGTTGCCCTAGTGGGCTTGGGTAACCTACTATGTTATTATAAATAGACACACTGGGTCCTAACTAATACAAGTCAGTAATCTCATTCTTATTTTCCTCTCTTACTTAGTTACATGGTATCAAACTTTTCTTTTTTTCCTAATTTTTTTTAATTGCCTAAAACCCTAATTTCCCAAAAATACCCAAATTTTTTTCTACCCAGCACCTCCCATCTCTGACGAGTTCCTTCCCCCATTGACTGGCACCTCCCTCACCGGCATGGTCCCTCTTACCACAGCTATGCCTGGTGCGCAAAACTGAAAACGCCCTTTTGAAGCCTTCTTTGTTGCTGTGGCCGGCGTTTCTTGGGTTGGTGGAGGCTGGGCGAGTTCGCGGGCAGCTGGACCACATTTCCAGCACAACAGTTCTGACCAGCAACGGTGAAACTGACGATGGCTCGCTGGAATGCAAACTTATGCTCGGGTTGACACGATCTGAGATGTTTTGGTGGGCAATCTCCTCTAATATGATGTCTCCGGCCACTTTTCTTGGAGCTCCATTGACCGGTGGCCAGTGATTGACAACTCCTCCGGTGACAGAAAATTGCTCAGGTGTGGTTGTTCCATTTTTTCGGTGGCTATTTTGTGATCCTATCTCTAGTTGTGTGCTTCTTCTGCTTTGTATTTGCTGGTCACTCCTTTTTTTTTATTATTAGTTTGGTTTTAGTCCTTGGTATTCCTCTGTACGATGGACCTCATAGCTAAGAACTCTAAAAAACCGACTAAACACTCTGAAATTCATCAACCCACTTCGGGTGATGGTGAAAGTAAACGGTTTATATCTGAACTGATGCCAACACCTACTAACATTACTGATTGAAAACTAGAAGGTTATCGTAATTATCCTCAGTGGCGGAAAGCAGTTGAGATGTTTATGTATGGAGTCGAGATGGAATATCATCTTACCCAGGCTCTCCCACAGAATGCGACTATCCGAAAAAAGTGGATCAGGGATGACAAGCGTTTTTATGGCTTGATAAGACAAACTTTAGATGCCCAGGTGGAGGACATCACTACTCATTGTGACATGATCAAAGAGCTTTGGGAATATGTTGCTTCTTTGTACTCTGGGAAGGAAGATTTGTCTCGTACTTATAAGATTGTTCAGGAAGTCTACCGGGCTGATCAGAAGGAGCTGTCATTGTCTGACCATTTCACTCAGTTCAAGAAAGTTTCTGATGAGCTGCATACCTTACTCCAGATTACCATTGATGTTCGGGAGATACGAGAACAAGGTGAGTAGTTGCTAGTCATATGTTTCCTTACTAGTATGCGTAATGAGTATAGTGCAGCTCGATCCCAAATTATGACTGGTTCTGACAAGCTAAAGTCACAAGATGTGTATTTTCGTCTCCCAATGACGAATCGGGAATCTTTTTGACTTGTGACTAGCCAAGGTGATACTTCGGCTTTTGTGGGGACCAGCAACTGAGGTGGTTGAGGTGGTTTCCAGGCTGGCCAGACTAACAGGAGAGATTATAATGATTCTCGCATTACGTGTAACTATTGTAAGAAACATGATCATATGAAGCGTAATTGTGCGAAACTTCTCGCTAAGCAACAACATGTGACTAATACAATGGTTTTAGAGACTAATCAAGGGGGCGAACCTAAGACCTATACTTTGACCCCCGAAGAGTATGCATAGTACACTCAGCTCCAGGCTGCTCAGTCTTCCACCAATGTGGTTCAGACAGATACTTCCACTGCTTGTCTCTCTTCTACTTCCAGTGGTTGAGTCATTGACTCGGGTGCTACCAATCACATGACTGGTAACACGTATTCTGAATTCATTTTCTCCTTCTTCCCGAATACCTAAAGTTACTTTAACATATACTTCATCGACCCCTATTCTTGGGAGTGGTACAACTAACCCTTCATCATTCATACATTTGTCCAATGTGTTTTACTTATATAAATTCCCCTTTAATTTGATTTCTGTGAGTCAGATTACTTGACCTCTTCAATGTAATATTGAATTTTTCCCTGACCATTGTGTGTTTCAGGATCTTGAAACAAGGCGGATTATTGGTAGAGGACGGGAATCAAACGGTCTATACATTCTAGAATGCCTACCATCTTCCACACCACCTTCCATTGCTTGCTCCAGCACTACATCACCCTTGGATCTTCATTGTTGCCTTAGTCATCCTTCCCTTTCAGTTTTAAAGGAATTAAGTCCTAGTATCGAGTTTGTATCTCAATTAGAATGTGAGTTTTGTCAGTTTGCTAAGCATTGTCAGATTTCATTCCCTCCGCGTGTCAATAAACGAGCTTTAGGTCCGTCCTTTTGATATTGTTTATTCAAATATTTGGGGTCCTTGTCCCATTATGTCCAAAGCTGGCTTTCGTTACTTTGTTACGTTTGTTGATTATTATTCTCGTACAACTTGGCTGTATTTAATAAAGAATAGTTCTGAGATGTTTTCAGTCTTTTCTACCTTTTATTCGAAAATACACACAATTTTGTGCCTCGATCAAAGTTTTACGTAGTGATAATGCTAAAGAATATTTTTCCTCGTCCTTTACTTCCTCTTTGACTCAACACAGTATTTTACATCAATCCTCCTGTAGTGTTACCCCTCAACAAAACAGGGTTGCCAAACGTAAAAATTGACATTTAATGGAAGTTGCTCGTGCTCTCTTGTTTCGAATGAAGGTTCCTAAAGTTTTCTGAGCTGATACTGTCTCAACTGCATGTTTTTTAATTAACCTTTTACCTTTTTATGTGTTGGGTGGTCAATCACCCTACTCTGTTTTGCTTCCATCTCATCCTTTGCTTCCTCTTCTGCCTCGTATCTTTAGTTGTACATGCTTTGTCCATGATGTGCGTCTTTATATGTCCAAACTTGATTCTCATTCCTTAAAGTGCATTTTTCTTGGATATTCTCGACGTCAAAAGAGATGTCGTTGTTTCCCTCCTGTCTTAGGTCGCTATGTTGTCTCTGCCGATGTTGCTTTCTAAGTCTACTCCCTTTTCGTTTTAGCAGCCTGTGTCCTATGTTTCCACTGATGATTTCCTCACCCATAAGGTCCATTCCATTGAGTCTCTTCCTGAGCCCCCTACCCATTCCATTGCTATTCCTGAGGCCCCAACCCTTCCCCCTCCGCCTACTCATGTCTATTTGCGTCGCCTTTACCCGTCTAGCCCTACCCAGCCCCCTACCGGTTGTGTCATCAAAAACTCTTGAATCCCTGTCGCTACTGCTGTCCTCGTCTTCGGATCCTAGTTTTGATCTCCCCATTGCTCTACAGAAAAGTAAAGGCTCTTGCACCTACCCCATTTCTTCCTTTGTTTGCTATGACCGGTTTTCTTCTGCTTCTCGGTCTTTTATTGCCTCCTTTGCTTCTGTTCCTATCCCTAATACTGTGGGGGATGCTCTTACCCATGATAGTTAGACCTCTGCTATGATGGAAAAAATGTATGCTCTTGTTCAAAATCACACTTGGGATCTTGTTTCTCTTCTGTTGGGAATAGGTTGTCCTACAAAGCAAGTTGTATTCCCTAATTTGTATTAAATACATTTTTAATATTAATAAATAAAGAGTTTATTTATATAAACTTTATTTTCTAACTATTAAAGTTCCTAAATTATAATAGACCAAAATATATTTGCATAAGGACTATACAAAAGGAGATATGTATATTTGAATGAATATAAAACAATATTCACAGTCACTTAATAGAGCCGGTCATTCTGGTCAATTAAGATTGCAGTGTCTGGATTACTTCCATAGAAAGAATAAGATTTTTTTCTAAGGGAATAATAAGTCTCAAATCACTAAAGTAGTAGACTTTAGGTAATGACACTGTTAAATTAATTGAAATTAAGTGAGATATCAAGTTCAAGCTAATACCGTTACTTTGAGCTTACACTCACACACATTGCATTCGCTAATGGCCGAAATCTTAATGGATTATGGACTCGTGTCCATGACCATTGTGATCTTTGATATACTATGGGCATAACCATTGTATGACAATGGTTAAGACTCTATATGTTGGGATCATAGTAAAAGTGAACATTCAAGAATATAATTATAAGAAATGGAGTTCGTAACATTACATTACTTCTGATGATTTCAAGAAAACAAGTGACATCTGGGCCCAGTGAAATGATGAATTAGCTACTCATCATTTCAAGATAATTTTAGAAATTTTCTTAAAGATTATATGATTACTTATTTGATGAAATTTGAGACCATATGACAAAAGTTGACATAAGGGGTAAAATGGTAATTTTACTTTGTATATGTAATGCCCAAAATTTTTAAATAGAAATTTCAAAAATATTTATTTTGTATATTTGGGGGTCTCAACAGAAATATCATAAAGTACAAAGACTAACCTGCAAATTTAACTTTTTATATTTGCAAATTAGTCCCTCCCCTCCATTTAAAAACAAAACACAAACCACTCTCTCTTATTGTTCCCCCCCTCTGCGCGGCACACACACGCTCACTTCCTCTCCATCGGGCAGCTCCATCCTTTGCTGTAGCACTCGAAAACTTCGGCCAAACTCCAGCCAACTCCCCGCCGCCTCAGTCCGTCCGGCACCCACCGGCAGTTGGCCTCCGTTCCAACCGCCGTGAAGAGGACCGTGGAGTAGCATTCTTGGGACTTGTGTCTGAGTTGCCAGAAATTTCAAGCCATTCTTCATGTAAGCAAATTCTGTCCAAATTTCGTTTGAATACAACCAAATTTAAGATGCATGACAAATTCAAAATTTATTTTCTGAACCAAAACGAATTCTTCCAAATTTAACAAAATTTTCTCTTCCCTGTAAAGTGGCGTGACCATGAGAGGAAGAGGAGGTTCTTTCAATCCTATTTTTCTGATAAGTAAGCCATTATAGTGTTCGTAGAATCAAGTAAATTGGAGTTACTATTTCCTTTCTCCCTATGTCAAATTCATGAATTATTGTTAGGTATTTAGACTTAATTTCTAGGATGCATATAAGGTGTTTGATAAAATGCCAAAGAGAAAACTATGTTAATTTCATTCCTTGTTCCTTAGGATACTATCACATGGATGTCTAAAGAATTTTGTCAACCATTAGTTAAGTTCATGTGGAGGAGTTCATATATGAAAATGTGAACATTGCACTATAAGTGGATATCCCTCTTAAATGGTTGTGAAATTTTGCAAGCTAAACCATATGATAGTCCTTGTTCAAGTATGGTTGGACTCAAAAAGCATACTTATGCAAGTTATGTCCTCTCCTAGCTTATTAGAGTTGTGCTGGAAAAGTAGCGATAGGATTTGGTATACTAATGGA
>JASKGM010000009.1:2409921-2453254 GCA_034509205.1 Ceratonia siliqua
TAGTAGTTACATATGGAAGGTATGAAATGAAATCTCAAACCCCATTTTGGTAGCTCATATAGGATAAAGATTGAATTATATAGAAACAATGGATAGTATTGTATAAGCTATCCATGTATAAGTTATTATACTATAATATGTTTGTTGTATATATAGGATTATATAATTAATTCAATTATCAAGTTTTATTTAATATTAAGATAAATTTGGGACTCACTTCTTTGGCAAATAATTCAAATTATGGAATCATGTGTTTTCTTTTCTTTTTTATTTTAAATGAATAAGTGGCCATTTTTGAATTTACAATCATGTGTTTTATTTCAATTAAGGGTGGTAACTAGTCAATAATATTTATCAATAACAATTAAAATTAATTCAATCATACTAATTCAATAAATTCTAGTTGTCATTTTGTTGACTGATTTAATTTAATAATTAGGATAAGAGCACTAATGAGATATAGCATTTTAATATAATTGATCAATTATTGAGACTTTAGATAGAGGCATTGAATAAATATTAAGACTTTAAATAGGGATACAATCATACAATTAACTTTTTTTATATAGAATAACATATCATTAAAATTTAAATATTAATTGAGATTAAGTCTTTCCTTAAATATTTTTAATAACACATTTTTTAAATGGGAATTTTACTTCTTTTTTCAAATTTTTATTTTTCATGTATTTTAATATTCCTTTTAATAGCGGGTTGGCTATCTCTGACAGCCCTAAGTGGTGGTGATGGTGATAGTGATAGTGAGGTGGTGGCGGCACTAGCAATGTAGTGTTAGGCAATGATCACCGTATAGTGTTATCTCACATCTACCCTATTTTTTTATACGGTGATGACTTTATAAAAAAGTTATAATTATATAAACTAATGCAATCTTTTGTGTGCCCCAAACATAGTATAAGATTGAATTGTATCAACTTATACTATCAAATACTCTATTATACGGCACAGGCCTCAATTTTATGAGTAATGATACTCATACATCACTTTTTCTTATCACTCCTCTCACATCCATTATTTTATTATTATCTATTATCTATCATTATCACTATGTTATAATATATCAATGGTAAAAGTGATATGTAAGAATAGTGTAAAAAAAATAATGTATAAGTATCATTACTCCTAGGGAGCGTTCTTAGGGAGCGTTTGGTATGGCAGGCATTTTTTGTTCTTGGGAAACATGTTTTCTGGGAATCATGATTCTCGAAAATGTTGTAAAATGTATTTGGTTGGTTTTAAACATTCTAGGGAAAGTTAGCTAATGTTTTCCTGGAATATTTCATTCTCATGTTTGGTTAAAGTATAACTTTTCTGCGAATGTTATGTCTTCTTACAAAAATATTCTTGAACATTTCCACATTTGGTATAGCAAAAACTTTCTTGGGAATCTTTTGTATAACTAATAAATGCCAAATAATTATTTGAAATATGAAACTTTTATGAATTGGATAAAGTAAATGTAAAAAATTATGTAAAAATTCGTGGGACCCTATGAGATAATATGAATAATTCCAATTATGAAATTTGAACACCTTCATAATTGTGTAAGAAAAAAAAAAACTCAAATTTTACTACATTTGGTGACAACAATAAAAGATCACAAAACATAACCAATTTTTTTAGGGATAGCTCTCAGATTATAGTGTTGTTCTTCTTTAATTGCTTAAGCCTTAACTCGATATCAGGACTGGCTCTCAATGTACAATCAGGTATCTTCTCAACCATCATTTTCTCTAGTTACTTAGTATAACCAAGTTTAAATCCATTACCTCATCTCCAAGTTGGTACAATGTCAACTACACATTGAATAAGTACTACATCTTCCTCAGCGTTCTATGTATGCTTACGTTTAGGGTGGCTACTGTTTGCCATTATGAACATATAATACTAAACATATTAGAAGTCCAAAAACATCCAAACCATTCATCATTCAAAGTTTTAAAATAAAAGGCAAGCAAGTCAATCACCATTACCATCTTAAAGCACTCCATTCACCATTTAAACATTTAAAATATAAATCAAGCAAGTCATTCACCATTCTCCATCAACATATATTAGAAGTCCAAAACCATCCAAACCATTCAACATTGAAAGTTTTAAAACAAAAATCAAGCAAGCCAATCACCATTCACCATCATAAAGCACTACATTGATCATTAACCTGTTTAAAACATAAATCAAGCAAGCTATTCACCATTCTCCATCACAACAGATTAAAAGTCCAAAACCATCCAAACCATTCACCATTGAAAGTTTTAAAACAAAAAGCAAGCAAGCTTATCACCATTTACAATCATAAAGCACTACATTGACCATTAACCAATTTAAAACATAAATCAAGCAAGTCATGAAACATTCAAATAGCAATAAAATAAAAGCCCATCCAAGATGAGCTTCTCAAAAGTTATTTTGACAATTCTCCATCCTAATACAAGGTTAAAACATATAACATGAGTTCATCTAGCATAAAACTAATAAAAGTTTTAAACATAAAATTACTACATGTTCATGTCAGCCAATATATTTTCTACTAACATCTTATCCGATCCATCTACTCGCATGAAAAAGTTGGTCGTGAAATTGTCCTTGCAAGGAAAATTTCCACCACCAACTCGAAGCCGTTGCAAACTAGTTAACCCTTTTATATTATTTAAATGTTCAAAAACTATTATTGTCTTGTCATCAGCTTCATTTCTAAATTGCTGCTGTCACAACGTGAATGCCAGAAAAGACATTGTCATGACCATGAGGTGACAAAAGGAAAAAAATATAGAGATTAAAAATGGAATCACCACCAATTAATTAGAAGGATAATTGGGATCCTTAAAAAAGCAAAAATTGGCCCTTGAAATTAGAAGATTGGTTCGGAAGTCTAATTACGCGTAGGGAAAGTGTTAAACACTCTACAACTTTCATTCCTAAGAATGGTTACCCTAAATCGTTTGTGCTTTAATTTATTTTAACTTTAATTACCCCTTTTGTTATTAATATGACAAAAAGATGAAAGATGAGATGACCAGACCTACCTTACCAGGTAAGTGCCTACGTACCCTAAACGGGATCAATGTCCACGTAGTTCGAGTTTGTTTGGTAAGGTTCTCGTTAGGGAAGATGGATGACAGGGCATTAGGTGAGAATGAACCTCCACCTAAAGCTTAGGAAAATTAAGACTCTAGGGGAAGATGAACTTTCACATAAAGCCCAACAAAATGGGAGAACAATTCTCCACTTAATGTTTAGAGGAAATGAGACAATAAGAAAAAGTGAATTTTTACATAAAGCTAGACAAAATAGGAGAACAATTCTCCACATAATGTTTGGAGGAATTAGGACTCTATGGGAAGAAGAATTTTCCCTTAAAGCTTAGGGGAATCGACAATGTAGAGGTACCAAATCCTTACCCAAAGCCAAGAAAATAGGACAATGTGGAGGCACTAAGTCCTCACTCAAAACCTAATGGAATTAACAATGTGGAAGCACCGAGTCTTCACCCAAAGCCATGAAAAATAAGACAATGTGGATGTATTAAGTCCTCACCTAAAGCCTAAGGAAATTAACAATATGGAGGCACTAAATCCTCACCCAAAGCCCATGAAATCAGTTTTTGAACAAGGTAGTATTTAGAAATGCTATAATTTTGAAATACTTTTTAATTCTAAATTACTTGTCCAAGTATGCCATTGGAACTTTTATTTTAAATCACCAAAAGAAATTCAATTGAAGTGTGCCCTTGGAACCCAAAATAATGGACTAAAATGTTTTGATTTAATGGGCTCTTGAAACCCAATTCTAAAAACCAACTTTGGTTCAATGGGCCTTTGAAACCTCAATTCTAAGTGACATTGAACCCAAATAGCTTAAAGAGAGATATGGATTTTGAGGAACCCAGATATTTCAAAAGTAATTTTCCAAATTAAAAGGAATTTCAAAGTATTCATATTAAAACTAATTTATTTTCCAAAAAAAAAACTTGATTAATTAAAAAAA
The DNA here is from genome assembly GCA_034509205.1 of Ceratonia siliqua. NCBI lineage: Eukaryota > Viridiplantae > Streptophyta > Magnoliopsida > Fabales > Fabaceae > Ceratonia > Ceratonia siliqua. Next base: position 2,413,930 of record JASKGM010000009.1, read on the forward strand.
ACCTTTTTCATTTTTTTTTTTGGTTATTTTCTTACATCATAAACAAGATGCATTGGACATCTTCAACTTAATAACAAAATAACCAAATACTAAAAGGAAAATAAAAAAACAAAGAAAATAAGCATGATAAAGAAAAGAAAAGGGATGGTTTCTGCCTTACACATTAGGAAGGGGAGTAAATAAACAAAATCAAAATATTACAACTGACAAAAATTTGAACAATCCAACTAAAAAAATAAAATAAAACAACTAAAAGAAACAAATAAATAAAAATAAAAGGGGAATGTAGAACTTAATGTAATACAAATAAACAAATCAAATAAAAAAACTTACATAGTAGAATACCCACAAATCATAAAGATCAAAGATCAAATAAAATAAAAAGTAACAAATTAGACTCAGAGGCCCGTGACACACTAAGTCACCAACCACGATGAGAAGCATCAATATATATTCAACACGGTGTTGATCCAAAAATGAAACAAGAGCAAACAGATCAAATCACTTTAACCCAGAATAACTTCTCATTTGAATCAACATGACAAGACACGTTTGAACTTTAAAGACTCACAATTCAAACAAAGTCGTATTGATCCAGAAATAAAGCTAGAACAAACCCAAAGTTGAAATAACAAATCACATCATTTTAACCTAGATGAAAGTCTCATTTGAAGGCATTTTGAACTTGAATGTAAGTCTTAACTTTGATCTAAAGGTAAAAGAGGTTTAAGCAACAATCAAAAGGGAAATCAATTCTGAATCACAGATTATAAGCAGTATACAAAACACCAGTCTAACCATGCATAAAACCATATTTTAATTCCATGAAAACAGAGTACATTCAAAACTAAATCAGAGATTGGAACCAAAGGTAATGTTATTTCATTTGATAAAAAAAAAAACTCATGATGTCGAAGAGTATTTAAAAATGAAACTAAAATTGATACTTTAAAAGAAATCCAGAAATGAACCCAACGACTTCACTGTGACATTTAAAACCAATTAACCCACGATATCATATAGCCTTTAAGAAAATGGGAATAGTATTTAATAGGCAGGAAAACCAAAAATCAATAACCAATTCTATCTTATTTCATTTATTTTAAACTAAAGTTCAAATAAAACGAAAATACATCCAGAAATGTGATGAAGCTTGAATCAAAACAAAGCAGATGGTTCAATGAACAAATGCCTTAATCGAAAATGAGTTTGAGACATGGGGGAATCCCCCTAAACTTTTGAGTTCCTAGGCAAGCCATAAAATCTCGGGCCAATCACAGTCCTCACAAAACAGCACTGAAGAAAAGCAAGGAGATGAATGCCATTGAAAGAGGAATAGGACAAGATGGTTACCTCCCTAATGTGATACGGACACCTCACCCCTTTCTCGCCCCAATTTTCAATAGCAGAGATGATAGCAATGTCCAAGCTCTCAAGATTTACTCCCAAAGAAAAACCCCCCAGAATCGTGTTACCAACAATCAACGCCCCTGAAATTTTTTTTTCTCTTTAAAATTTCTCTCTTCACCCCTTTTTATAGGCAAACAGAATCAAGAAAATGCCCTAAGCACTGGCAGTGCGATTGACCCAATGAATCTGATGCATAACAGAATTAGAGAATAGCGAGCTGGCATGAGCATGAAGTGCAGAGATCACGCGAAGGGGACCAACGAGCTTCAATGGTGCGCCGCGAGTGGTTGTGAGCTGTAGTGTACAGAGAGTGCGTTAGGTGCTGCTGTGCGTGAAGCTGGCAGTGAAGTGCTACAGCGTGAAATTTGGTAAAGGAGTAGGCTGTGTTTAAATGGTGTACAAGAGAGAGAGAGGGTGGAGCAGAAGTAGGGAGACCATTGTAATTGGTGTATGGCTGGATGGCGTCTTGGTGAGGGCTATGCATTATGAGTAGAGGAACAACAAGAATTAGAGAGGGAGTAGAGCATTCAACCTAGTGAAAGAGCAAGGATGTGGTGATTGTGAAGAGTTAGGTTAGCAAAATAGGGAAATGGGTTATAAGCTGACCGGGTTGGTGAGGTGAATGGGTTGGAGAAATTAGGATTGGGCCGAGAATTAGAAATGGACTAAGGGTTGATGGGTTATCCGAAAATGGCAAAATGAATAAGAGAAAATGTTGGGTTATGAGACTTGGGTTTGTTTTTTTCTTTTATGCATTTTAGTATTTTTTTTCTTTTCATTTTTAATGAATAATGTTTTTTTATTTCAAACCAAAATAATGGAATCATATTTTTTGATTTGGGATTGATTTTTGATTTATTCAAATATTTTAAAAAATTACCTGGACAAAATCAGGTGTTTGCAGTCGCTAATTCTGAAAAAGCACTCGTACTCTTCTCATATAAGGTAACAAACTTTTCAATGCTCATTCACCACATTAACTATTAAACCTTTAGATCGGTCTCTTTTTTTCCCTTTCTTCCCACCAATTGACCCACTTGCCTGGGCACTAGTAAGAGTTGTTTGAGAATCAGCAACCGAGTTCAGTATATCAGTGAATTCATCACCAGTCTCAGTTTTAACATCCGCTTCACCATCTCTATCATGGGTTTCAGCCTCTCTTTCTTCTTTGTTCATTGCTTCCACAGTAGTAGCAGGGTCCTCTGCAGCTTCTCCAGTGGCTGCATCTTTACCAAACACTGGACCCAAGAATCAAAGTAAAGGAATGTCTTATTGTAAAGCTCTTTGGCGTTAGGGTAAAAATGACAAACAACATATATTAATTCAAGAAAACAATTACATATAGGAGAAGAAAGATATAAACAACAATATCATATATTTCCTTTACCCAATCTTTATATATTTCTTTCTACACCACAATCATTTTTTCCTTGTCATTCTGGCCGAGCCCATTACCACCCCTATGCCCCATCATTTCACATATGGCACTATAATGCTTCTTCAGTTGCTTAACCCTTGATTCAATGTGAGGGTGAGCTTTCAAGGTACAACTAGGCATCTTTTCAGTTATCATATGCTCAAAATGCTTATGAAATCCAGGCTTAAAACCATTGTCTCCTCTCCAATTTATCCCATCCTCAACTAGACATTGGACAAGGATGACATCTTCTTTAGCGGTCAATTGATGGTTAATACGTTTAGCCCTAAGTTCTCCTTCCCAGTGAAGGATCAAAACAATATATGTAGCACAATGCAATAGGTAGAAAATAAATTGTCATAACTTATTATTACAACACACAGAAAATTGTGCTAAAAGTAGTCAATATTTAAGCCATTACAACATAATGAAACACAATGCAATAGGTAGAAAACAAATTGTCAAAACTTAATATTACAGCACATGGAAGATTGTGCTAAACGTAGTCATTATACAATCAACATAAACAACAGAAACAAACAATAGTGCTGTCCAATTAGGGTTCAATGTTGTCCTCTCCATGTATTGAACATTCCTTAAGCAAGCGCATCTCTCCAAAGTGTCTAAGTATCATATGTCTCTACATGATTGATCATATCACCTTCGAAAACATTTTCGGTTTCATCCAAGTCCATTAAGCAGGGTTCTAAAGGGTCCACCACCATTTCCCTTCTAATGTGATTATGAAGCAAGCAACATGCGGTAATTATCCTACACTGTGTTTTAGTAAGATAAAAGGATTTAGACCTTAAAATTGCCCATCGTCCCTTTAACGCACCAAAATATTTTTCTATGACATTCCTAGCTTAAGAATGTTTCATGTTGAAAAAATCTTGTGGTGTTGCATGTTGTGCCCTGTGCCTCCACTCACTAAAATGATATCTTGCCCTCTATAAGGTGCAAGGAACCTTTCCCCATTCATATAGTCAGCATCACATAAATAATAATAACCTAAAAACCAATTTTCATCACTTAAAAATTTTATTACAATAAATTAAAATGCACCAATCTAAAACAAAATTGATAATTTAAAATACTTTTTGGCACCTTCAAACAATTCCTACGATATACAGCATCTCTCAGGACCCTAGAATCTATAGCTAATTCCTCTCATCTAGGTAACACATATATAAATTGTAAATCTTGAGAACAAACTCCTAACATATTTGTTGCTATCTCACCCTTCTTGGTTTGATATCTAGCCTAATCAACTTGTAAGACATTTAACTTTATGTATGTTCCATTTAAAGCTCCTAGACAATTCTATTGATTCAAGAAAAATGTGTATCATTAGCTAATATTTATAAAACAATAAATTAATAATACTTACATACTTCTATTTGTAGCATTACCTTGAACCATTTCCAATGTTCATCAGTGGAATCTTCAGGCACTAGTTGCTTAAGTAAAATCGGGTAACATCTCAATACAACATATAATACCTTATTAAACTGCCTACTTATTGTTTCATCAAACCCCATAAATTGTCTTTTAATTACTCTATTTTTGACATCATGAACTAAAATGTGCAAAATTATTGCAACTTACTCTTCTACACCCATGTTCTTAGTTGGTACAAGCATTCCAATAGTTTTCACTAAATCACACAACTTATGAAAGCTCTTCCTATCCATCCTAGTATTCTCAATGCAAGCTAGATTGCTAATATAAACTATAATTTCAAAATTGACATCTCTCACCATAGTCCTACTATAATGATCCCAAGTTACCCTTCTCCTAGTTCTCCTTTGTAGATGATAAGCTAATATGTCCAAACATATATTCATGAAGAAAATAGCAAATTGATTTAACAACTCCAAATACATCATACATATGATGAAGAACTTTTTGGTCCTTGCATGGTGTAATCGTGCCATAGCAAAAGGCCTGTTAGAAAATTGAAAATCAAATCATCCAATGGAGATAAAATGTAATCATTCAAGTCATCCAATACATGATGTTGAATTGCAAATGGAGACCAACTATTTGTGATGTACTAGTATAAATTGAGAATACAAGAGTTATTTATCAATGATACCAACTATTTTAAATTTAATTGTATAAATAAAAAATAAAAATACCAAATAACATATGGTTTGCTTTCTCTCTCTTTCTCTCTCAATGCTTATCTATTCAACTATACCACCTAGTTAATGTTAAAATATATGGGTTATTCAACTAGAGTTTAAGACTTCAACATGTTGAACTTTTCACTCATAAAAACATTTTGATATTATTAAATTATAAATTAAAAAATAAAAGATTTGAGATGTATGTGATGAGAAAAATATCCTTTTTGAACTATCAAGCTCTTCATAAATTTAGAATTTAGATATTTTCTTATATTTAACATTGGTATGTTAAAAGAAATAAATATAATATATGTGAACTTATAAATAAAATATAAATATGGTGTATTAATTAAATTATGAATCACATGTATTATGTTTACATGTGTCTTAACATAATAGTATGTTTCGTCTTCGATCGGAGGATTATGATCCATAAATTATTTTGTAGAAGTTTTAAAATGACTTAATTTTAAAATGATATTTCATGTTTCACATATCAAAATTATTTCTAGAGTTTTTTCTGATAATTTAAAATTTTAAAATGAAATAACGTTCAATTCATGCTTAATCACTTATTATTGTGTATAGGCTTAACACCATTTGTGACTCTCTTCCATTGGGATCTCCCACAAGCTCTAGAAGATGAGTATGGTGGATTTCTTAGTCCTAAAATAGTGTAAGTCACACTAAATTACCCATTAATTTTCTAATAATATATTTTTTTTACTATGTGAATTCTTTGTTTTAATTATATTAATTATTAATCAGGGAGGATTATCGTCAATATGTTGATTTTTGCTTCAAAACCTTTGGTGATCGAGTTAAGCATTGGGTTACTTTGAATGAACCCTTATCATACGCTTACAATGGCTACAACAGTGGAACCTACGCACCAGGAAGATGTTCTAACTATGTCGGTAATTGCACTGCCGGCAACTCTGCCACCGAGCCCTACATCGTTGGCCACCACCTAATTCTTGCTCATGCTGTCGTTGTTAGACTTTACAAGACCAAATATCAGGTTGCCTTCACAATTATATTCTCCTGTCTATAAAAATTATTTAAAATTTTCAAATATTATTTAACCAATAAGTTAATATAATTTTTTAAATATATGAAAAATTAAACATCAAATATATGAAAAATACATCAAATATGAAATTTTGACGAAATATTATATTGTAAATAGGGTGATCAAAAATGACAAATTGGAATTACAATTGTGACGTACTGGATAGAACCGAAATCAAATACTGCTGCCGATCGCCAGGCTGCAAGTCGAGCTCTAGATTTTATGTTTGGATGGTACGTGGCACAGAAAATAATAGAATTTAATTAAATTTTATAAATTGAAATATTTATTATAAATATAAAAATGGTGTGTTGAAGGAAGTGATATTGTGCAGGTATGCCCATCCCATTACATATGGTGACTATCCCCAGAGCATGAGATCTTCAGTGGGTCATAGGCTGCCAAGATTTACAAAAATTGGATCGGAAACTGTGAAAGGGTAGTATGATTTTCTGGGTGTGAATTATTATACCACAAATTATGCACAAAATGTCCCCTTCACCAATACTCTCAACACCAGTTTCTCATCAGATATGCAAGTCACTCTCTCACCTCTAAGAAATGGTGTCCCCATTGGTACCCCGGTATGCTATGATTCAGATTCAGTTATACTTGGTCATTTTTTATTTATCGTGACCGTTCACGTACGCATAAATTTTTACGATAATTTTAACAAAAAAACGAGCTCCTTAACAAAAAAAAAAAAAATTTCGTAGTTATTTATACACGCATAAACGACTATGATGATTTTGATAAAAAAAGATTCGTCCAATTATAACTATCTAAATGCACATGAACAATCACGGTTGAGATATGATGGGTCATATTAGATTAGATTCCTATGCTATATACCTTAGTTAAATATTATATTATCTGAACAATAATTTACCATATTTTGTATTGAGACGGGGAAGAAATGTTGATGGTTTTGGTTTTACAGACTGCTTTGAGCTGGCTTTTCATCTATCCCAAGGGGCTCCATGAGCTTTTGTTGTATATAAAGGAGAAATACCAGAACCCTCCCATTTACATCACTGAAAATGGTACCTACTAACACACTTTTATTTTGTGGGATGTCATTTTAAAATACTAAAAATGATGTAATTGAAAAAGAAAGATAATTATATAAATTTGTTGTGAAAATGTTGACGCAGGAGTTGCTGAAGCAAACAATGAGACGAAACCAATTAAAGAAGCGATAAAGGACAGTATCAGGATTAGATACTACGACGGCCATCTCAGATCTCTTCTACAAGCTATTAAGTGAGTAATTAAGAATATTGATAATTGATTAATTATGGTAATTAATTTGTGTATTAATTGGTATTAATTTGCAGGGATGGGGTTAATGTGAAGGGGTATTACGCATGGTCATTTTTCGACGACTTTGAATGGGATAATGGGTACACAGTTCGATTTGGGATCACTTACGTGGATTTCTAGAACAATCTGAAAAGATATCTCAAATATTCTGCTTATTGGCTCAAGATGTTCCTGCTCCATTAATATTCACCAGTCAAAACAATGAGTTTGAATTAATTTGATATCACAATATTATTGGATTGCAATAAAAGAATATGAGAAGTACAAGTGGTTGAATGTTACGGATTCGAACCACATGGTGCATTTTATTTGAATCTATCATACCTATTACCAAGAAATCGTAAGTATCAGCATTTACTGTCTTTGCATTGTGCTTTTGGATTGGTGCTATCTAATTTCTCTCTTTTAATATTTTTTAACTCAAATCTCTCTCTTCCTCCGGATTCATTTTTTATTATTTTTTATTGTGACTATTTGTGCACGAATCAACACTCACAATAATTTTAACAAAAAAAATATAACAAAAAAACATCTCAGGATAATAGTCTATACACACACGTTAAAAAAATGATCGATGCTTTTTTTATTGGATCCAGATTCTATGTCCATCATAAATTATTATATAAATTCCAACAATTTATAATCGTGGGCAGTTTTGATATGTTAAAGAAATGTAAAAAAAAATTATAATAAAAAATTATAATATATTTTTGAGATGATTATATTTAAACATTTTAAAATAACATTTGGTGATATGTATTTATTTTGATGGTACTTCAAATAATGTTATTATAATACTAAAAAAAATTTCGAATAGATACTATTTTAAAATAATGAAAATACTGTTCCAAAAAGAAAAGGCATATCCTATATATATTTCTGAATTTGTTTAAGCTATCTTAGTTGAGTTGGATCGATCTTTTTCTTTTTATCGTAGTAACGATCAAATCACGTTATTATTATTATTAAAATAAAATAAAAATTCTCATTTTTTTAAATTTCTTTCTTAGAATCGTTGTCTCTTTCTGTCATAATTAGTTGTCGCTGTCTTAGTTATATGAATTTTATTAGACCAGAGTCTATTTTAATATTTGGATTTATTATCTAAAAACCATCAAGCCTCCTTTCTCAATGAAAACAGCGATCATGTTGCAGACGCCTCTTCCAGTCCAGAAAATAAAATATTACGGTACTCTTCATGTCTCCATTCACTTGCAAACTGGAAGTAATATTTTAATGGGCAAATCATATCTATGGTTCTTTGACTTGTTTGTGAAAGAGTACTTCCTTCAACCAAGGAGAGAAATACATCAATGAGAAAAGGAAGAGAGAAATGTGGGAGAAAATGAGAGTTGCAGGGAGAAAATCTACAAAATGAAAGAGTAGGGGATAATTTTTTTTCATTATGCTTCTGACTTGGCAGCATCGTAGTCTTTCAAATATTTGGATGACTACAATAAAAAATAAAAAAGGTCCAAATCCTAATCTAATTGAGTTGGACTGATCGAAGAAATCAAATCAATTATTCTTTACTTTATCTCCATATCACCATGCAAGCCCTAGCCACCTGCTTCGCTTTTTTGTTTGCCATCATTCATCACTATTCCGTTAACGCCTCATGGGACAATATATCTTAAAAAATATATATATATAAACACTCAATCATGAATTGGATTGCAAATTTGACTTTTATTAATCTTTAAGAAAATTCAATTCAAGTTGAATGACCATTACTCCTATATATATAGTTAGATTGGGATATGATTATTTATGGTGTAGTTCAAATCATCAAAATATATATCAAAAAGCAGATTTGTTTTATTATTTCTTAATAATTGACATTGTGATTAATTTTTTATAAGATAATTATTTTTTATGTGGTGATTATTGTAGAGTGTACACCAATATATCACAAGCTTCCAAAAGTTATATATTAATAATATAGATTACTTATGTATTTTAAATATGAAAAGAAGTAAACATTTTTTTATACAAAAGTTTCAAACCCCTCACATTTATTTTAAGCACACCTTCTAGAAGTTGTCCAAATAAGGGTGGAACCACATAAATTTTATATAAATAATACTCTCACAAATTTTTTTTAATCATTCAATAAGTCTATATTGATGTAAAATGAATAGAATAAATAATGATGAATGATTAAAATTTATAAAAATTGTGAGAGTACTGTTTATACAAAATTAACATTTCTGTCACAAATAATTTTAAACTTGTAAGAATAAATTAGTTTTTTCTTTGTCCCTAGCTAGCTTTAGGAAAGTTTGTAATCAATTTGGTGTTGATAATTAAGCTTGGTTTCTTTGCTCCATATAGACGAGGAAACGACATGTGAGTGGGACTCAATCACGACCTTTTGGCTTTTACTCACCTCACTTCAATGACGAGTTTTGCGGGCAACATGTGTTTATATATATATATATATATATATTAGACAATCAAAATCATTGCGTGTCATTTTTAACAAAATAAGATATGGAACGAAGATTTAATTTTTTATAGATTAAAATAATTTTTTTTCTCTATAGTCTTACTTAATTTTTATTTTGATTTATATAGTTTAATTTTATTTATTTAAATTTTTACAATTTATACTTATACATGTCACGTAATTAATTTTTTGTTACTTCAATAATAATATTCACGATATTAAGTGAATATTTGAAGGTAATAATCAAAGTTATATTGATATGTAAAGATTTAATTAAATAAAATTAAATTATAAGGACTAAAGTAAAAATTAAGTAAAATTACATGGATCAAAAGTTATATTAACTCATTTTTTATTTATGAGTAGTTTAGTATATCTCAAAATTTCTTAGATTTGAGTAATTAGGGCAATGAATTTAAAAAAGTTTTTTTTTTTACTTTTTGTTCTATGAGAACAAAAAAATTTGTTTGGATAAATATTTTTATCAGTTATTTTTTAAAAATTGTTTCATGAAACAATAACTAAAAAATAAAAAATAGAGAACAACTTTAACATATTTTGACTTTTTTTTTTTCTTATTTTTTAAAAAATACAAAAAACAATTGAAGAAAAATATTTTTATCTAAACAAGTTTTTTATTTTTTTATTCTATAAAACTACTTTTTATAATTATTTCCAAAACCTAGTTTAGAGAACAATAAAATAAAAATTGTGTCAAACATACTTGTTGTCTATGCAACAAATAAAAAGTTAAAGGCTATCATATTCCAATTTGAGTTTTGTTAATTTTCAGAAGATCTAAACTCAATATTTTGACTAAGATTTTATAAAATAAAATAAAAAGTTAAAAAATGGCCATCAATCAGGTTTTAATATAAGAGTTTTCCAACTTTTATATAAGTAATTTATAAAATTTACAAAGTATTTATTTAATACAATAATTTTCTTCATGTATCTCCTCTATATAATTATATGGCAAAAAATTTACCACATAGACATTTTGTAATATTTGTAAAAATGTTATTTTATGAATCTGACATTTCTCGTATTACAATAAACTTAGAAAAAAAAAAGAAGACAAAAAGAACAATATTTTATCCTAATTATTTTAAAAAGAGTACCATATTTTATATATGCCTTTGATAAAATTAAGTAGAATTCAGTGATATGCTAACCCTCATTTACTGACGCAATAAGTGGAATCCTTACCTATTTTCCTTTCTTCTTTCCTTATCTTAGGTCTTGAGACCTGGAATTGAATCTCCAATTTACTAGGGTGAGTCTAGAAAGAAAGAGACTTTACTCCTTTTTTGTGACCTTCACTCACAAACTAAAAAAGACAAAAAAAAAAAGCCATGTATGGAATTTTAAGGAACATAATAATGGGCTATTTGTTCAAGCCCAAATGAAGAAATAATTTTTAAACATTTGAGCCAATGATTTGGGCTTAGTATTGTGGTCAACATGGCAAGGACAGTCTTTTAAGGCCTATAACGCAGTCTACGATATATGTGAAATTCGAATTTGGGCCAACATGGCACTGAGAGTAGTGCTAAGAAGCCAAGCCAGTATTCAATGGCATTCGAGAGTAGTGCTAAGAAGCCAAGCCAGTATTCAATGGCATTCCCTTTTCCCTTCAGGCTTTATATTTGGTGCTGGTTCTGCTTCTTATCAGGTTGGACCCTTTTCCCTTCAGGCTTTATATTTGGTGCTGGTTCTGCTTCTTATCAGGTTCTAACTAAACTGGGTTCGCCATCTTCTTATATATTGATTTCCATATATACCACTTTCCTAGTTATTTTTGTTCTTGTATAATTTGATTTTCAGCCAAAAGGAGCAGCAGATATTGACGACAGAGGTCCAAGTATATGGGACACTTTCACCAAAAAGTACCCATATCACTCTCTTTCACTCTCTCTCCTCTCCCGTCTCCCCTCTCCCCTCTCCCCTCTCCATCACCCTTTCTCTCTCTTGAGAATGTCTTGAAAGATTTTACTTTTCGTTTTAATATTATTCTAAAACACTCATGAATGTAATTATCACTCTTTTAGGTTTTGTTGCAAAAAGGATATGGGATCATAGTGCTGGCATGGTGTTGTGGCAGATGACTAATCATTTGCCATAAGACAAAGATTGGCTACTTGCTTTATCTCCTCGTGTCTGATGACTTAAAATAATCTTTCTCACTCCAAGTTGAGTCAGTTGCCATAGCTTGCTTTTTTTTTCCTTTAAAGTTCTTCTTTTGGATATGAGGGCAATCAGCTTTTACATGTCTTGATTTTTTGCATTAAAAAAATGTGATTTGATATATTGAGCTTTCTCCTTTTGATAAATGTCTCTGATTGTAGTAATTCTTTCTTTTGTAAAACATGTACATCCTTTCTTGTGAGGAAGGCCGTGTCAATTTCTTTAATATCTCCAATTAGTGCATCTTCTACAGTTTTGTAACTTTAAAAGCAATACGTTTGGACTATTTGATGCTTTTTACTTCATTTTTCATGAAGTTGTTCTCATAAGTAATCAAATTACCTCTGAGTTCATCATATGTGATCATGTTCATATTCCTTCCTTCTTGAATAGTTGCAATTTTTGCTTGCCATGGTTTTGACAAAACATGAAAAACCTTTCATACAAGTTCTTTATTTGAGTATGTTTGACCTAAGTCATTTAGTTCATTAATGATCCTGGATAATCTTTTTAACATATCCTCTATTCCTTCAGGTCACGTGCTGGGCACGTGACATTTCGTCATCCTTTATTTTAAATAATGCATAGTTATGAACTAGCATATCAATCTTATTTTTTCGTACTTTATCAGTATCTTTATATGTAAGACATAATTTCTTCCACATCTCTTTAGCATAATTGCATCTAGAAATTTTTTTGTATTCCTCAGCATTTATAGCACAATATATCAGGTTGATTATATTGCTCGAGATTCATCTCAATTTGTCCAATGTCTCTGTCATTCATTCAGTAGCAGGTTTTTCCATGACAACTTCATTTTTCGTTTTCGTAGGTACATGAGGACCATTTTCTATGAGAAGTCAGACTTGATAGTCAACAGATTGAATGAACATTCTCATTATTTCTTTTCATAGGTGTTTGTTACCATCGAAAAATGGTGGTCTCTTGATGGAGTGTCATTCGATCAAGTTGCTAGGATTCATCTTGGGAGCATAAATTTTTACTCTAGGTTGTTAAACCTACAAAATATAGACCAAAGTTCTAATACCAATTGTTAGTTCATGTGTGTTTAGCATTGAAAAAGAATGGTTGAATTGGGTGAATATAAAATTGCTTTTGAAAAAACTAAGCACTTTTTAAAAGATTACCAAGAAAACAAACTGGCTTAGTGAGCAAGTAACTTGCCCATAAAAATGAACAACTAAGTACTTTGAGCTTAGAAGCACTTTATTTGCTCGATACATTCAAGTAAGAAGGAGCAGCAGATATTGATGACAGAGGACCAAGTATGGGGGTTACTCTCCTATCGCTCACAGACCTTTTATATATATTTTTTATTTTTTATGTTATTTTTTTATTTTTTTTAAAATTAATTAATTATTTTTTATATTATATATATTTTTAGGAATTTTTTAAAATTTTTTTGAATTTTTTAACTTATAAATGAATAGTAAAAAAAGTCATGGATGAATAGTATAAAAATACAAAAAAAAATTTTAATATTTCAAAAAATTCTCAAAAAATATATGATATAAAAAATAATTAACTAATTTTTAAAAGTAAAAAAAATTAAGGAAAAAAAATAGAAATAAAAAAAACAAAAAAATTGGTGTATGGGATGGATCCGGATGGCAACATAACCGATCCAGTTGAATCAGGGTCGTTCGTTTAAAAAACGAACAGTCACGATTCAACACGTTTTTTGAAAAAAAAATTGAATAAACATTTTTTTTTAATCTTGGCTGTCCATATTAAAACGAACGGCCCAGATTTAGGAACATGTCAGTCATGTCTTATTTTAAGATATGACCGAATCCCTACTCGTATGGAACACCTTCACCAAACAATACCCAGGTTACTACTCTCTACCTCTTCCTCTTTCATATTGGAATAAAGGCCATAGTCACAATATTTTAAAACAATATCTTATAAAAATTCATTTTCTTTTCTGATGTCACTTTGAGGCATGATTTAAAATTTTTTAAAACACAAAGTGCCTCTAAAAGTAGCTAATTTGAATGCATATAATAAAAGTATAATTTTGAGTGGTAGAAATTCTAACTACAGATAAAATTTTGCTACAAAAAAGATTTCGGATCATAGCAGTGGTGCTGTGGCAAATGATTTTTATCATCGGTACAAGGTGCTCATCAAGTTCATCACAATTTGATCATCACTAAAATCTCTTTTTTTCTGAACTAAATTCCCAGTTCTCGATGCAAAGTGACATTCAACTGATGAAAAAAATAGGGCTGGACTCCTTCAGATTCTCCATCTCATGGTCGAGAATTGTCCCCAGTAAGAACAATATCCTAATTAAATTTAATTAAATGGTGGCAGTTTCTTTCATCTTACATAATGTTGAAAGTGATTTCAATTTTGGAACTTGTTTTTCTGCAGAGGGGAAGGGAAAAGTCTTATTTGGGGGGGACAAATTCTACAACAATCTCATATATGAACTCCTATCAAATGGTTAACCATTTTCTCTCTCTCAATGCTTATCCATTCATTCAACTAGATCACCTCATTAATATTAAAAAAATATGGTAATTCAACTGAAGCTTTAACATAAGAGGTTGAAGTTTTTCATTGATAAAGTATTTTGGGATTATTAAGTTAGAGAGTAAATTACATTGGGAATTTGGATATTCTCGTAATTAAGTTTTGAGATAAAGTAATTTTGGATTCATAGTTGATCGCTTATTATTATTGTTCATATATAGGCTTAATACCCTTTGTAACAATCCTTCACTAGGATGTACCACAAGCTCTAGAAGATGAATATGGTGGATTTTGAAGTCGTAAAATAGTTAAGTCAAATTAAATTACCCATTAATTTTATAATAATATATATTTTTTACTATGTGAGTTCTTTGATCTAATTTGATTGATGATTAATTAAGGAGATTATCATTTGTATGCTGATTTTTGCTTCAAAACCTTTAGTGATCGGATTAAGCACTGGATTACTATCAATGACCCCTTCTCATTCAATTTAATGAGCTATAATGGTAAAACTATCACACCTGGAAGATGTTCTAACTACGTTGGTAACTACATTACCAGTGACTCCGCCACCGAGCCCTACATCGTTGGCCACCACATACTTCTTTCTCATGATGCTGCTATTAGATTGTACAAGAACAAATGTCAAGTTGCCTTCACAATTATATTCTCCTGCCTAAATTGTTTAATATAAAAATTATTTAAATTTATTTTAGATATTATTTAACTGTAATAAGTAATTTTTAAAATATTTTAAATATATGTGTTGTGACCTAGGTCCACCACCTTTTGTTTGTTTGCCTCCCGTGGTTGAAAGCATCTTGTGAGAGCATCTCCTAGAATCGAACACCTAATTCTTTAGTTATGGCTAATCCTAGTAACCAAAGCGTTATTTGTTCGATTCTTGGATATAAGGGGACAAATCAACAAAAGGTGCTAGGTGGACCCTCTTATAAAGCCCTCTAAAATGCCAACATTTTGTTGTGGACAGAGTCCATCACCTTTTGTTTATTTGTCTCTCATGGTTTAAAGCATCTTGGGAGGGCATCCTTCGGAATCGAACACAACTCTTTAGTTATGGCTAATCCTGGTAGCCATCTCTCTAGCCATAACTAAAGAGTTTATGTATTTGATTCATAAGGATGTCCTCTTAAGATGCTTTTAGTCACGGGAGACAAATAAACAAAAAATGGTGGATCGAGTTGGCCAGTCCACAACAATATGAAAAATTAAACATAAAATATACGAAAAATACATCAAATATGAAATTTTGACAAAATATTATATTGAAAATAGGGTGATCAAAAAGGAGAAATTGAAATCACATTAGTGACACACTAGATAGAGCCGAAATCAAATACTGTTGATAGCCAGGCCTTAAGTCGAGCTCTGGATTTTTGGTTTGGATGGTGTGTGGCACAAAAAATAATTGATTTTAATTAAATTTTATAAATTTAAAGATTTATTATAAATATAAAGTAGTGTGTTGAAGGAAGTGATATTGTGCAGGTATACCCATCCCATTATATATGGAGACTACCTCAAGGCATGAAATCTTCGATGCCAAGATTTACAAAAGCTGAATCAGAAATTGTGAAAAGGTCATCTGATTTTGTTGGTATGAATTATTATACCACAAATTATACGGAGAATATTCCCTTCACCAATACTCCCAACACGAGTTTCACATTAGATATGCTAGCCACTCTCTCACCTTTCAGAAATGGTGTCCCTAATGGTACCCCCATATGTTCTTCTTCTCTCTACTCTTCTAATTTTATGGTGTTATTTATGGGTAAACTGTTTTCTCATATTTCTTGTGTTAGAGCTGTGGAATTACTCTAGACCACGTAGGGCTTGGCTACATTCTTTGGGACAAGTTCACTATGAAATCCTTGCAGGAATGACCAATATAACAGCTCACCTACTTATTGTTTATTTATCCATAAGGGGGCGTCTTTAAAGCTCGAACCAATGAGTTATAGGGACGCCCCCTTGTGACAAATAAATGGAGGGTCGTGGGTTCAAGTTTTGAGAATGTCTATTATTGTAACAAATAAACAAAAATAAAAAGTTACCCATGGAATATTGTTCCTTCATGAATAACATAAAAATCACCTCGTAATAAATACAGTTCTAACAATTTAAGATTGATGGTTTTGCTCGTAGCCTGATTTAAGCTGGCTTTTTATCTATCCCAAGAGACTCCATCAGCTTCTGTTCTATGTAAAGAATAAATACCAGAACCCTACCATTTACATCACTGAAAATGGTACATATTAATACAAAATACATAATATTTTTAGACATAATTAATAATTTTTTTATAATAAAAAGAAAGTTATTTTTAGGCTGCATCAATATTATTGACAAGGAGCATTAATGTGCCTTGTTTCGGCACTAAATTGTTGAAGTTTTTATTGATGATATGACTGATCAATTTTTTTTTAATAAATATTTAATTTTATAATAATATCTCATAAGGTTTATTTTTTTATGTCATTTTAAATGATGATTCTAAAATATGATTTTAAAATATAATATTTATAAAAATATTTAATTAAAAATAATATTTTGTGAAAGATAATTATGTGAATTTGGTTTGAAAATTTTCAGGAATTGGAGAAGCAAACAATGAGATAAAACCAATTAAAGAAGCGATAAAGGACAGTATGAGGATTAGATACTATGATGGCCATCCCCGATCTCTTCTACAAGCTATTAAGTGAGTAATTAAGAATATTGATAATTGAGTAATTATGGTAATTAATTTGTGTATTAATTGGTATTAATTTGCAGGGATGGGGTTAATGTGAAGGGCTACTATATATGGTCATTCTTAGACGACTTTGAATGGACTGCTGGTTACACAGTTCGATTGGGGATCACTTAATGTGGATTTCAAGAGCAATCTCACAAGATATCTCAACTATTCTGCTTACTGGTTTAAGATGTTCTTGCTCCATTAGTTATCAACGAGGTATTTGGTATACTAGCATAATAGCCATGATATTTTTTATAACAGATAATATTTAATATGTCTATATTTATTATATTGTCATCTAAAATAACAGAATATCATAAAATTACATCATTTATGTGATATTTTATATTACTAAAAAATCATGAGAATCTTTTATTATGATATGTAAGGTATTAGTATACTAAACGCCTCCCTATTTATAAATCATCTACTTCTAAATTTTAAATAAATGAACTTAGCTATCTCAAATGTTCCCATATTCCCCATTGTGGTTGCATTACAATTATTATTTCTTGTTATAAATATATAATATTTAGTATTACAAAATGGAACCCTTAAAATTAATGTTCCTAACCTAATAACAATTAAATTTTATTAGTGTCAATTTACTTACAAAAACATTATCAATCTTTTTCCACTTTTGATTTTATGGTGTTCTTGACATTGATAGACTTGTCAATTTACTGCAAGAGCAGTATTCTTTTACCTATCAATGCTCATGGACAATCATTGAGAGTAATCTAAGCTGAATTGAGAAACAAAATTAGTATAAATAAAACTTTTTAAAAATTAGATAAACTATGCTAATAATAAATAAATAAATATGTTAGACATATTTTTTAATAAAATCTATTTAAACTTATCTTTAACGTATTTATACTTAGGTGTGGACTGTGTTTATTTCTTATTGGTGTCATCTTCTATCATATAAACTAAAGCATAAATGAGACATTAATAGAGAATATAAATATCATTGAGCACTACATCAAAATACAATGCCTGCGCCGAATAATGTTCTCATTGTTAAACATTGATCATATTTGGGTTTAAAAGAACAATATTTTCTTGAAAGGAACATTTGAGCCAACGATAAGGGCTTGACGGACCTGGCAAGGACAGTCTTTAGGCCCATAACCCAGTCAACGATATATGCGAATTTCACAATTTGGGCCAATGACCTGGGCTTGACCATTGTATTTTCAAGAAATGTAAAATTTATTACATCCTGTACAGTTTATTTATTTTAAATTAAAGAAGTGAATTCAAAGATAAATAGGAGGGATTTGAATTTCATTTGTTAGTTCTGATTTCATTTTAGTTCAAATTTTTAATTCAGTTCATTATTGGTAGGATAATAGACATCCTAAACCATTTTTAATATTAAAAACTTGAATAAAATACCCTATCCTCCTCTAAAAGATATCTTAATTATACACTTCATTTTCTATTTTAAAAATATATATTCAGCTTCACTTAACTTAACACTGTTAGGAATATTTTATTAAATATTTTTTTAAAATAAATTAAGAAATTATAATTATAAAGTATAATAATAAACTTACTCTCAAACAATTTTTTTTTCAAGTAATGATACTTTTAAAATAAAATAAAAAGAATTTTTTCTTAAGTAATGATATTCTTAAATTAGAAAAAATAATTTTTTGTCAAATAAATATATTTTTTAAAAAATCACATTTTTTTAAAACAAAAAATTTCAAGTAATTATATTTTTAACTAGAAAAAACCTCAAGTAATAATATTTTAAAACAAAAAAAATCATGTCATAATATTTTTAAAACAAAAAAAATGTTTTTCAAGTAACACTATTTTTAAAATAAAAAACAATTCTAGTAATGATACTTTTTAAACAAAAATAATAATATTTTCAAGTAATTATATATTTAAAAAAAACTTTTTTCAAGTCATGAGATTCTTAAAACAGAAAAAAAAATTTTAAGTAACTATATTTCTAAAACAAAAAATAATTGAAGTTATAAAATAATGAAAGAAATATATTTTAATCATATTTATAAAATTAATGGCATTTTAGTCATATTATAAATAAAAAAGTCATTTGACCAAAACATAATGATCAATTTTAACGTAAGTTAAAAAATTTAGTTTAATTGTAACTTATTTTTAATTTATAAAGGAATACTGTGTAAATTTTTAAAATAGAAAAGAGTACCGTATAATTAAAGTATCTCTTAAGAGATGGGAGAATATTTTACTTAAAAAAAATTTCATTTTAGTACTAAATCAAGTTTTCAAATAATAAACTCTAACTTCTTAAAATTTTGAAAAATAACAGTAAAACTAATTTCATATACACAAAAAAAGGTTAAAAAAGATTAAAAGCATTTCGTTGATGGCCTAAATGCTGGCATATTAAGTCACTAAATATAACCAAATGGTACAAAATTTGAGTAATTTGTAAGACATCCAAAAAAATGTTCAGTTGCCAGTGTCCACTAAAAGTACTTGTAAAACCTATCCTGAGGAAATTTCTTCCCACAAAGTTAAGACTTCAAAGCAAAATTAAACAAACAAAAAAAGGACTATCTTTGTCCTCTTTACAGTCTTAACAAGGTCCAAGTCTTATGACCTTTTTTACTTTTAGGTTATGGGCCAGTTGAGTAACACACACAAAAATCACTAAAATTGTATACTTCTAGTAATGCAAAATGCTAAAATTAAGTGCCATAAGAGCAAAACAAGAAAGGATGCCTGTTTGAGCGACTAGCAATTCAATGAATGCACATGGAAGAAGGACAATCCTCACATGGCCAGAAACATGGCCCTTCATTGCTATGTTTCCTGCGTTAAAAGCAATCCCACTTTGGTTTCTTATGATGCAGCCAATCAACATCCCTTCTCTTCTCCTTATCCTCTTGGCCATAATTCTCTGCTCAACCCCACTGTGTCTCTGTTCGTTTATCCTCATAAAGGCAAGAAGGGCCTTGCAATTGCTTCCCAAAAATGTCCTTCCACAAGTGGGACTATTCATCAAATTCCACATGGGGTTACATGGTAACTTCAGATGGAGTGGGCTTCTTGTGTTTGTAAAAATGCCAAAACCAGTGACCCACTTTCTTCTTCATCCTGTTTTCCCAATAATGCTGGCATATCAACATTCCATGATTGGTATATTACCCAAGAACAAAGTCCTAACTGCGCAGGTGCTTGTGACGGATTGCTTGTCCTTCAAACTGGGCACAAACCACAATTGGGTGTTTGGATTAGGTATGTACTTAATGCAATAACCAATGTTTGTGACACAAAGTATCATTTTATCCTTACCATAAATGCTCAGACATTGGATTCGTAAGAGTCAATCCCTAGCTTAAAGAACATTATGTAGTGTAACTTCCTAGGGAATCTCAAAGATGCCAATCTCTGCTAGAAGATTTCTGATCAAGAACAAAACATATTAATCCGAATGGTTAGGTGTGAATTTTGGAGATAAATAGACACAAGGAAAAAATAGGAGAGAAAATAAGTGGGGTTCTTGTATTTAGGTAAATCTCACCTTTCTCATTTTTGTGTTTATCTCTCTCTAAAATTTACACAATAAATGTCGTTCGAACAAGAATCCAAATCCTACTAATCCATTCACATGCCTAAGTTCTTATATTTGCTAACAAGACATTATCACAAGTGAGACTTCATATTTCATTTTATATATAAAATTTTATAGAGTTTTGATACTCACTCACGAATATCATACAACAAATTAAAGTAAGAGAAAAAAAAAAAGATAAAAAAGTATGATGAGGTGAAATTAATGTAGTGATATAAAATGAATTTATAAAATGTTTGTGAGAATAAGTTACTGAAAATAGTATTTTGCTAATAAATTCTAATAGATAGTTTGTGTAAAACTCTATGTGAAATGCTTAGAGTTCAACTCCCTTGAATGTATAGTATGATTTGCTTACCATGTGATGATGTACATTGGTTTGTAATTTTTCATTTTAATGCTTGGAGGTTGGATGGATAAGGCTTGAGATATTTTCACTTGCTCTTAGGTAAGTCTTGTGCATATTGTTCCTCAATTTAAAACATTTATGACTTGTGGACACACATTATTTTCTTCAATCATACTCAAAGTGAAGTACATTATGACACTATTATAGGGTTATGTGACGTCATTCAAAATTCAATATTATGTTATCTTAGAGAAAAAGTAATTTGGCCACATATGTTCACCATCAATTAAAAACCATAGTGCCATTGCCATTATAGGTCAATCCTAGTGGTAAATTGCTTGAGATATATTCCTTGTTCAATTATACAAGATGGAAAGATTTGAAGAAGTGGAGTTGTTAATGGAGTAGTTCAAGCATTGGCCTCCAACCCTTCCTACCTAAGCAAATGTATGGTGAAATTAAACTAGTAATTCAACTACCCTTTTCCTACCAAATTATTGCTATAAAGACTATAAAGACTTAACCAATTGTAGTGTATATAATAAAGACTATAGATCCCACACCTTAATTACTCTTATGATTTTGATCTACCAACTAACTGCCTCTTTGTAATTTAATATTTTCCCACATAGTTAAAATTTTCAATATTAAATCTCTATATTTAGTACATTGTTATTTAAAATACTTAATATTATCTAAAATATTATAGTGTCATAAAACATTTCGTTTTGACAATTTTTAATTGTCATAGAAAATACAATTTTTTTTAACTAACATGTTATCTTATAATTTAATATTCGAGCGCCAAACATTATGGTATTAATGTAGCTAACAAATCTTAAATCACACGTAATGTCTTAACATAATATCTAAATATAATGAAGTTTAATATAAATCATTTGATATCCAATTTGGCTTTAGACTACTTGAAGATAACTATAATAAGGGTTAATTCGATCACTTCAAGGCTATGTGGCATTTGATCATTCAAGAACCCAAATGGATAAAGTTGTGAACATAGTCAAGTAGAAGGAGTAGTACACCCACTTTGGCCTAAATATGACAATATTATAGAGTTTTGAAGGTTAAGTTGTTGGAAAAGATTACACAACCAACTAATAATCACGTAATCAAAATCCTAGATCACTGAATATATATAATTAAAATTGCCTGCCTTTGGTAAAGAAAATATATATTTTTCTTGAGGTCCAAATCATTAGTCCAATCAGGGTTGTTAAGCAATGGCAATCACTTCTTAACTTAAATCTATAATCTTTCTTGCATAAATTTTTTTCAAAACTATGGTTTTTGTATATATAATTTCATACTATTCAAGGTCGAATATGCTCCAACACAAACTCTATGCGAGGAACATTGTTTGATATGGCCATACCATTTAGGTCAATATTTTGAATCTGTCAAAGAAGTCGCCAACCAGATAAAGAGCGAAAAAATGTCTCCTAACAAGTTTGTGTGCAAAATTAATTTGAAGATTTCCTTATTATATAAATTAAAATAAAATATTAAAAATTTATAAAATAGTAACTAAAATCATTTTAAAAACACTTAAATATATTAAAAAATGTAAAAGCTATACGACTAGGGAACACACTCTTTAATTTTGTCATTATCCCTTATTTCATATTTAAATCTTGTACAATTGAGATATAATTGAACAAGATTTAGTTAAATTTTAATCGTTCAAACCGATTAGGATTAAACAACTTTTTTCTATTTTGCACGGATTTTAAAGTGCATTTTTTCTTTTAAAAAATTTTAAACAATCGTGACTGTTCATTACATTGAATAGGCATCTCATACATATTCAATTTAAATTCCCTCATTCGATACCTTTGGGACTGGCGGTTAGCGGGCCCCACCATAATATATCTTGGAAGAAGTGGGCCTTACGAGGCCATGATCCAACGCTCTTATAACAAAATTATTTAATATATTAATATTTTATATATTATAGTATACAATATTAATATTTAAAAAATTATTAATTTTTTAATAAAAATAATATGATTTTATTACACTTTTATATTTTAACTGATGCATTAATATTAAATATTTTTTAAATAACAGTGATATTAAACAAATATTTTTTTATAATTTAAAATATGAAAATAAAGATAATAGAGTATTAACCCTCTCCTAAAAAAATGGATATGGGTCATTCTCGTTGTGATGGAATTATTCCACTTCCCCCCTTGTGTTTATTATAAGTCAACAGATAGATGGGAATGTGATGCGTTGTTTCATTGTCTTTATTAGGTTCACTTAAATATTACTTTAATCATCCACTTATGGTTGTTAATGTTTTCTTTATCCAAATCATTCTCCCCTTCATCTCTTCTAACTTAAGTAACATCTCCTTTTCTTACTTTCTTTTTTTCCCCTCTTCTTCTTTAGATATTATTCTATAATTTCTTAAGTCTTATTTGTTTAAAATTATTCTGATAATAAGTTACTTTTTTTTTTAAAAATAATACATTCTAATAAAAATATACTTATTTATTTAGACCTATAGAAAAATAATAAATTAATAAAAATAAAAAAAAACTTCTTATAAAGAAAAATTAAAAATTTTAGTTTTTCCTAATAAAGAAGAAAATTAAAAGAGAGAACAATTTTTATTTTTAAAATTATCTACTATTTTTTAAAAGTTCTTCTTAATTACTGCATCCAAATACAAAACAACTTATCCTTCAAAAAAGTCTTTCCTCTTACAGAAAAAGAAAAAAATATATTATTTAATAATTTTAAATAAATAGGCCTTAATGCATTATATATAATCATAATGATTGCTTAAGTAATATTGTCCCCATTTTAGGTTCTATGAGTTGGTCTTTTCTCAGTGAGCAGTCGGATGTCGTTTGAATTAACTTATATACATCTGATTAATTTTCATTTTAATTTAATTAAAGTCAAGTTATTTATGCTAATATTAAAATATTCATAAACAATTATAATATAACCTCAAAATTAATAAATTAAAATTGTATATTACATATTTTCCTTATACCACTTAGCTAAATTGGTTTTTTTCTCTTATATGTTTTTTCATATATATTTTTTATGGTATTTGTTTATAATATACTAAAATGAAGAGGTGACAATCAGTGAGAGTTTTGTGGGAATATAGAGGGTGACAGCCCCTAAAAAAAATGTGTGATTTTGTTTTAAAAAATTTTTTTTGAGGTTTCGTCCTCTTAAAATTAAAATTTTTTATGTAAATAATTTTTTAAAAAACATCCGCCTTCCAGATCCGTCACTGGTGACAATAATTAAGTTTAGACTAGATTTATTTTTTAGTTAATTTCTGAATTTGATACAAAACTTACAAGACAATGATAGGGTGCATAGTTTATATTGTTGCTCTCTATTTTGAAAGGAACCTAACATACTCATCTATAATTTGTAATTCCATCGACACAAATTTCAAAATTATAAAAACTCAATGACTTCAAAATTTAAAGATACATAAACTAAAAAAAAAGGAAGGCATTTAAGTTAAATAAATAGTTTATTAGGAAACTTATTATTATTATTATTATTATTTTAAGATATTATTTTATAATTAATTAAAATATTTTTAACATACATAAATAGAATTATCAATTATCTCTCAATAAATAAAATAGAATGAGAGAATCCGCAGTTTCAACGCTGGTTCTGTTGTTTTGCTAAGTTGGGTTCTATCTACCATCCACCTCGGACGAGGTGGACGAGAGGGACAAGTACATGGAGCCCACTTGGCCATAACCCAATAGGGACGTCTCATGTGGCAGTGGTCGATGCGTCAATATAACACACGTGGAAACGGATGCCAGCGTGGTTTGAACTTTGAAGAGGCTCCAACTACTAGTGGTCTTGGACAACGATGAGAAAGGGACGTTTACAAAAATATATAAATTAAACCAACAATATATATATATATATATATTAAATATCTCAGTTAATTTTAAGCTGATATCTTATAATGATATATAAAAAAGAGAATTTTGATCTCCTTTCTACGAAGTACATTCTATAAACATTAAAAAATAATTTATTCTAACTTTTTTTTCAATAAAAAATAAATAAAATATAAAGAATTTCCGCATAGGAGGAGAGAAAGGGCAGTAAAATGGCGGCAGAGTCACGTGATGTTGACACCATAGTCACACTCAGTTTATCGTTTACTGTTGATGGGCAGCTGCCATTTACCATAAAACGACACAGCATCCATCTCGAGATATAAGTTACAACCCCACACTAATAACAAGCATTAGCTTCGAAAGTGTATCTTCCCGCAATATCCATTCTTCGTTCCTTCTCAGTTCCCAACACCACATTATTTCACCTTCTCTTTCTACTTTTAAAATTTAAATAGTTTATCTCACATTTATCATTTTATTCTTTACTATTCATGTTCAGGAAATATTTATATTTATTTTTAAAATTTTATGTTTTGATGTTATTTATTTTTTTCATAAAAATTATTATTTTTTATGAAGCACAAAAAAATATGAAAAATATATAACACCATTTAAAATTTTGATACGTAGTAAAAAAATAATTTTCTATATTTTTTTAAAACTCTTAAGTATACTAAAAATGTAACATAAGTAATGATGATTCAATTAATGTGATTTTTTGTTGTGAACAATGATTATTCAATATTATTTTTTACAAAACACAATAAATTGAAGTACAGTGTATTAAATGATAATTTTATTTATTTTAAATTATTTATCGTTTAAGAATTTTATTTTGCTTTAAATTATTTATCGTTTTACATTATCAATGAAGTATTATTTGTTTTTTTTTTAACATTACTCTTATTTATTATTATCTTCAATAAAGTAATAATAAGAATTTAAATCGACTTTAGTAAAGGTAATTTAGTTAAGTATAACTATTTTTTATTAGAATTAAGGTTATTTAATAACTTTCTTAATTCTTATGTTATTATCTTAAACGATAGATAATTTAAAATAAAAAATATATTATTACTTTTAAAATTATAATTTAAAATATATATATAAAAAAAGTTAGGGTGTCAATTAGGGCCAACTCGACCCGTCAAGGGTTGGCCCTTGACGAGTCGGGCTTAAACGAGCCGAGCTTAAAAAATTCAACCTAACCTTAATCCTATAGGGTTACATGGTTAAAATGACTTTAACGGGTCAGAACATTAAAAAATTAAAAATTATTATAATTATGTAAAAGTTTTATATATAACAAAAAAAATTAATCCATCATAAACTTAATCTCTCAAAAAAATTCAAAGACAATAGTATAAAATTAAAATTAAAATTAAAAGAATTAATCAATCATCCTCAATAATTATATTTGAATCTTACTTAGATTAAATTTGGTATAATTGTTAAGTTGTCATCTTCTTTTTCATATATAAAGCATAAATTATCATAAAAGTTAGTAACAATAATGAAAATAAAGAAAATTGAATAAGTTTAAAATTAATAAGTTTACCATTATGAACAAAATCATGCAACCAATTACGAATACATATGCATGAATAATAAAAGTCGATTAACTAGACATAGTAGGAATTTGAATACTTAGTAGATCACATCACATCCTTGATAATTCTAAAAATCGATGTCTATGATCCTTCTAATATTGTAAAATATATAAATCTTTAAAAAAATGATGTTCAAGTTTTGTCTCATCTAAATAAAGATATTATTGAGACTCCTCATTATTTTTCACATATTAGCTCTAAAATAATATATACTCCTATTAGTCCTCTATTATTTCAAGCACAATGACAAAAAAATTTAATTAACCAATTAATTATATAACTTATATTACACGTTATTAAAAAGAGAATATAAATTAAAATATATAAAAACTTAAAATATGAAAAACTTACATCAAATACATCCTTCAACAAACAATCAATTTTTCATACTTGTATGAAATAAGTTAGAGGTAGGAAAGAGAAAGTGAAACTTAAAAATAAAGAGGTTTTGTAAAAAAAAAAAAAAAGTCCTACAGGATTAACCCGGCCTATCAAGGACTGAGCCCTATAGGGACAAACCTTAAATGAGCCAGGTCAAAAAATGCCTTAATTTTTTAGGACTTAATTTTTTTACTTTCAACCCACCCTAACTCTTCAAGAATTGGTCCATCGAACCCAACTCTAATTGACACCTTTTTAAAAACTTACCTATATAATAACACTACATCATAAATGCACATGAATAATATAGATAACTTCTTGTGAATTTAATGAAAAGTAATTAAGGAGACTCACTTATTCAAAAAGATTACTTTAACAAATAATTTAGAAAAAACTATATTATAAATAAAAATGGATCAATCGGAAAATAAAAAGTTTATAAAGATTTATATAAGTTAGTTGTCTTTAATTTTCATCTCATAAAAAATTAGATGGCACCTATGGTTACGGCAGCAATAATTGCTCACAATAGTAGCTGAATCCGGATGGGAACACTGTACCTGAATTTATAGTATTCAAGAGTGGGTAAAGAGAGGGCTTAAAGGTCATTACATAGCGAATATGATTTCTTATTAAAAAAATGTGGATAAAGGTACAAGATAAAAATTAGAAAATATTATTTCCAGATTCTAATTTCTTTATCATTAATAATGTTATAATAATATGAAAAACCAGCGAAGTAACATTTTAAAATAGACTAATTTTTATTATTTTACATTCACTTATTATAAATAAATTAGTCTTTTAATATATTAATAGGAGAAGTAAATATTATTTTAAAAACAAAAAATTATATTATTATTAAAATTTATGTAATATCTATTTTATTTTTTTATTTGATATTTAAAAATTAAGAAAGTTATTAAATAATAAAAATAATTATATTTAAATTAAAATATTCTTATTAAAATTAATTAAAATTCTTATTATTTTATTAAAGATATCAATAAATAAGAATAAAAATAAAAATAATTTATTTTATTAATAATATAAAATAATAAATAATTTAATTTTTGTAATGATTATTATTTTAAAATGAAATAAATAAACAATAATTGTAATAATTAATAATTATATATTAACAAGGTAATGTAGGTGGTACATAGAGTAATTACAAAAGGAAGGTTAAAAAACATGAGCTATTTATTTGAACTTATTAAATAATATTTTTTTTTACAGGACGAATAATTTTTATGTAAAGAGAAGTTATTCTGAATGCAATAATTAAAAATAACTTTAGAAAAGGTGAATACTTTTAAATATGAAAGTTTCTCTCTCTTCTTATTTTTTTCCTTATTAAGAGAAGTTACAATTTTTAGTTTCTTCTTATAGGAAGTTTTTTTCATTTGTATTAACTTATTATTTTTTTGTAAATCTAAATAAATAGGTATATTTTTATTAAAAATAATATTTTTAAAATAAACTCAAACACCATGTGTTTATAGGGGGACTAAGCTACGTCCCCCCTCCTTTTTTCTTTTTTTACTTTTTTATTTTTAATGGTTTTTTTAAAATTTTTTTACTTTTTAAAATTAATTAAGTACTTTTTATCTTACGTATTTTTTTTATAATTTTTTAAAATTTTTTAAAATTTTTTTACATTCCTATTACTATTCATTCATAATTTTTTTTACTATTTATTTGTAACTTAAAAAATTCTAAAAAAATACAAAAACATCTCAAAAAATTTTTAAAAAAAATTAATTAATTGATTTTAAAAAATAAAAAAAAATTTTAAAAAATATTTAAAAAATTTGGGAAACTCCCCTGTCGCCCACACAGTAGACGGTAGGGGAGTAACTCCTGTATTTATATTATGGGGGACTAAGCTACGTTCCTCCCTTAATTTTTTTTTACTTTTTATATTTTTAATATTTTTTTAAAATTTTTTTACTTTTTAAAATTAGTTAAGTATTTTTTATTTCATGTATTTTATTCAAAATTTTTTAAAATATTTTAAAATTTTTTCTTGAATTTTTTTACATCTTTATTACTATTTATCCATGATTTTTTTACTATTCATTTATAACTTAAAAATTTTTTAAAGATATATAAAAACACCTCAAAAAATTTTAATAAAAATATATGACATAAAAATATAATTAATTAATTTTATAAAATAAAAAATATTAAAAAAAATTTTTAAAAAAATTTTAAAATTATCCTACTAGGATAGCAAGCCCCTTATGCCTCATGAAACTTGTCTTAACCGCAGCTCCTTTTTTATTACACGCAGGCAGGTGATCTGGCATTGCGTTCCCGCCGCTGCCTCTCTCTCTACCACTCTTTCTCTCTCTAGAAATAAAAAGCTTGGAAGGTACGATAAGCTCATATAAAGACAGACCAAATGCATTAATCTCCCTGAATTCTGCAAAGAAAGCCAATACAAAGCCTCACTGGCTCTCATTTTTCAACTCTGCAACAATGGCCAAGTCGAAAAATAATGCCAAGAAGTTGTCATACATCTCGGTTCCATCTCAGATCATCAATTCCATATCATCTTCCTCTCTGCAATCTCTGCTTCACTCCCCCAAGAAATCTTCAAAAAATAATTATAAGTTCTTTACATTCACCAGCTACACCAGACGCCCAAGATTCTGGTTTTTCACTCTCTTTCTCGTTGGTTTCCTTGGCCTATTTGAGTTTGGCTTCAATGTAGATGTCCCATTTTCTCCCTACCCATGTGCTACAACTCAACCAAAAGTCTCATTCTCAAATGGGAATTCAAAATCAAAACTTGGTTTTGCCTTACAGAATGGAAAACCAGCTGAAAATGGTCAGAAAAGTGAGGTCTTGGATATTACTGGGTCACAGCCTTGGATAGCCAGCGTGCAATTAAAAGCACAGGGGAATAGTGGACCAGAGGAGGAGGAAAATGAGCAGGAGGTTGAGAAGAGCGACTTTTGGAAGCAACCAGATGGGTTGGGGTACAAACCTTGCTTGGACTTCAGCAGAGACTATAGGAGAGCAAGTGAAGGGATTGTGAAGGAGAGGAGAAAATACCTCATGGTTGTGGTTTCTGGAGGGTTGAACCAGCAAAGGAATCAGATTGTAGATGCTGTTGTAATTGCTAGGATTCTTGGAGCTGCTTTGGTTGTCCCCATCTTGCAAGTCAACGTCATTTGGGGCGATGAAAGGTAAATGACACAAACTGAGCCTTCAAAGAAAAGAATAGGCGAGTTTAAATTGAATAAGTTGGCCTAAAATATTTGAAAGAGTTGGGTTGACAGGCTAATGAATTCGTTGTTATAAATTTGGACAAACGCCTGAAATGCCTGATAAACACAAGCATTGAAGCTGAAGCTTAATTAAGCTTCTAGAGGGTTATGGATACTATTAATGGTCCAATTTCTAAGAATGTTAATAAAATTTCTTTGCTTTTTACGAGTATCCAGAAAGAAAAAAAAGTATTCTTTACTTATGCGTTTCCTTATTTGGGTGTCTTTTTTATTTGGTTGCAGTGAATTTGCTGATATATTTGATTTAGAGCACTTCAAGAGAGCTCTTGCCAACGTTGTGCGAGTGGTTTCAGCATTGCCATCAACTCACCTAATGACAAGGCCAGTGGAGGGAAGCCCTCCACTTCATGCCACTCCTAGTTGGATCCGTTCACGCTATCTCAAAAGGGTAAGAATGTTTGGCTTTTGTTGTGTTTTGTTCCCGTGAGCATACACTAGTTATACTTAAAAACTTTAGCTTCTCCCAGTTTTGAGTCTTAAAATGTTCCCTCTTTGTGGTCATTTTTATTGATGACACAAGCATTAACATAGTTAACGTTGTAATGTTTTAGACAAGCAGTTAAGGCCCTCCATGCCCATTTATAGGTTACAATTCCTTATGTGGCCGATTTATAAGGTTGTATCAGTTCTGCACTGTTAAGTAAGGAAAGCTTTGTCTTGTCGATGTTGTTCCTATTGAGGATGAATTAGTAATATGATTCTGTTTCCTCTGCAGCTCAACAGAGAAGGTGTTTTGCTTTTACGTGGCTTGGATTCAAGGCTGTCAAAGGATCTTCCTGCTGATCTTCAGAAGCTTCGATGCAAAGTATTGCAGAGTATTCCTTTTATTAGAGGGATCTATAATATTATTCATAACACAGTATTGGGCAATTTACCAAAGGGAAAGGGAAAGGGAAAGGGATAGACAAGCTGATTAAAAAGATAATGAAAACAACTGAAATTTACTGTTTAGATCCCTTAGAAACTTCATTCAAGAGACAACTGATAGCAGATTCTAATGTTGTCACCTTATTTTCCAGGTTGCTTTTCATGCATTAAGGTTTGCCAAGCCAGTTCAGGAACTTGGGAACAAGATTGCGGAGAGAATGAGAAGCAAGGGACCCTACATTGCTCTTCATCTACGAATGGAAAAGGATGTCTGGGTGAGGACTGGATGCCTACCCGGTCTAAGCCCTGAGTATGATGAGACTGTAAACAATGAGAGGATCCAACGGCCAGAGCTTTTGACTGCAAGATCAAACATGACTTATCAGGAAAGGAAGCTGGCTGGCCTCTGCCCCTTGAATGCTATGGAGGTTACCAGGTAAATATGGAACTTTTGTCTAAATAAGGTTAATATTGTCCGTCTAAATCTGAATACAACAATAACATTTTTTGATAACTGTTTGGATTTTATTTATAGGCTGCTTAAGGCTCTAGAAGCTCCAAAAAATGCGAGAATTTATTGGGCTGGGGGGCAACCACTGGGTGGAAAAACAGCTTTGCTCCCGATGATCCAAGAGTTTCCACATTTTTACAGTAAAGAAGATCTTGCCTTGCCAGAAGAACTAGAACCATTCTCAAAGAAAGCTTCTCTAATGGCAGCCATAGATTACATAGTTTCTGATAAGAGTGATGTTTTCATGCCATCTCATGGAGGAAATATGGGCCATGCAATTCAGGTATGCTCAATAGTGACTCTTTTATCCTCTGATCAGAATTCCTATATATAAACTAACTGGAAGAATAGTTTGCAAGTTTGAAAAACTTAAGAAGATACTTATAAAACTTACTTTACAATATTGAACTTTTTTTGGTAACTTGAAGGTGCATCTAATACGTACAGATATGAAAGCATGTAACTCGCTGGATATATTTCTTGTTGTTCGACATGATCAGAAAATTAAATAAAGTGTGGCATTCATTGGCTTGAGATGATTTGGCAGAAAAAAATTCGAAACTTCAGGATTGCAATTATTTATGATTTCCTTTTCATTCGTACTATTTCTTTGGCTGTAGAAGCACCAAGTAGGAATTTATAAATTCCTATATACAAACTCGAGTCTTTATGTGGCAATTTCTCAACTTAATGTTATCGCAGGGTCATCGGGCCTTTGCAGGGCACAAGAAATATATAACCCCAAACAAAAGACACATGCTTCCCTATTTTCTGAATTCTTTCACCCCAGAAGCAGAGTTTAACATGATTATCAAGGAGTTGCACCAGGACTCATTAGGGCAGCCAGAACTCAGGACTAGCAAGGCTGGGAGGGATGTCACCAAGTATCCTGTCCCTGAGTGCATGTGCAATGACTCACATGCTCATTCCTACTTGTAACTCATAACCATGGCTTCTGGTATGAAAATTACTTCTCAACTGATGCCCTAACGAGGAAGTAAGCACTATTTTTGTCAAGTCCTATGATTTTGGGAAGCATTTGAGGTTATTTTCAGGGCAATTATGGTTCTCCAGTGTTCCATTAGAACAATCCATGAAAGCGGATCATTCTTTAATTCTTTATACAAAGAGTTTGTAAAGGGTACATGTTCTCTTGTTTTATGTAATTGTTTGTACTGCATTATAAATCCATGTGTATATTTTATGAGTTATCAGTTCTATATTCTAGCCATTTGGTCTTCAAGATCATCTCATGCTACCGCTGCGACCATCAAATTGAGCAGGAGTTCGAGACATGTCACCAAGTCACAAACTAGAAGAAACCGAACATGGGATTGGAATGGTGTTAGGGTACGAGGAAAGCAGAAAAATATCAGACAAATTTTGATATTAACATGCTCAAAGCTGGGATTATAGTGTACTGCATTCTTGCCACCCATATATATCTATCTACATGGACATCTGTATGTTCATGATCACATTAAAGCTAACTTATGTCTGGAAAATAGCAATAAAAAAAGGGGCTAGAATCAAGTGTCAAATTGACTAAGAGTTGAGATTATCTCCTAAACCACTTGGTACTAGACATAAAGCATGGAATGAGTGGTGCAACTTCTGATTAAGTTGACTTAATTTCATCTATGGTGTTACTATTGAAATCTGTTATACTAAATCCAATAGGTGGGATAGAGATACTGTTTGGAACCCTTTTCTTATGACCCAGGTCTTGAGAATGGCCTCAGAAGCTCTGATATAATGCTGGTACATTGTCTAATTGATTTTGGTTGACCTCTTTTTACAGCATGTGCCTGCTAGTCTACAACAAGCAGAGTATGAGCTATTTGCCACAGATCACTGAATTTACTGCTTTGCTGCTTTGTATCACACACCCGCAATCCCCATAAGTCTATTTATAATTGACTTGATTTATTTTAGTATAAATATGAGTTTACTTAAAAAGTTCTCTTAGCTCAATTTTAAATTTGTATAATCAGGCAACCAACTGACGACCATATGTTAGGTTATGCCTCTAAGCTGGAAACATTGTCCAATATCCTATGAAAAAGCTAAGATTCCTTCATCACCATTCAAAAGCTGGTCCCCGTGATATAAGCTATCAGTAGTAA
Organism: Ceratonia siliqua; assembly: GCA_034509205.1. NCBI lineage: Eukaryota > Viridiplantae > Streptophyta > Magnoliopsida > Fabales > Fabaceae > Ceratonia > Ceratonia siliqua. The sequence goes on from JASKGM010000009.1 coordinate 2,447,835, forward strand.
GCTTATAGACTTGTGCCTGTCCTCCACCGCAGGTGAGCATCTAAGTACTGCACAATATGGTGTTATAGCCTATAGGGGCCCTGATGACTCAGAAATTTTACGTTGTCGGAAATTTAAAGGATCTTAAAAAACAGCCATTATCCACATATGACACTTTATAGGGAGTGGACCAATTATCTCAATTATGGGACTGGTCCAAGCAGCAAAGATGCCAAAGGACTGAAAGTAGCTAGTGATATAACGACATATTTTGAACTGAAAACTAGCTTTGGTGGTCCTGGTAATCAATTAGCACAAATCGATTTCCCAAAAGAAGGGTGCAAAAGAAAAACATCTGGTGTGATAATTTAGTTATTAAGTTAAATTAGTGAGTGCTAAACTCGCAAAGCAATTTGTTAACAGAAACCTACACAATGTTTATAGAACAAATTCTCCCTATATCATTTTGTCATTAAATCTTAAGTTCCAGAATCCTACACAACATACAATTCAAAGAATACCGACCAGGAATTGCTTCTGAATTTCACAATGGTAACAGGATAATAAAAATCACAAGCAAACCAAAACTTAGACCTTGTAACAGGCTTGCAAATTACATAAAGGCAATGTTTAAGAACCACATAGAACACCATCATCTTTATCCTAATATCATAAATGTCAAGAAGTATCTAACGATATACTAGTAGCATCCAAAATACCAAGAGACATAAGATGTCACCATGGCAATGACACACAAATTAGCGACCATAAAACAGGTAATCTAGTTTAGACAAGTCCAGTAACAGGAACCTATTTGATACTTTTGTTTTGTTTTAATTTGTTATGTATGAGAAATGAGATCAAAATATTCTTAGAGCTTGAGATTCTAAAAAAATTTCATCCCAATCTCCAACTTGCAAAATCAGAATTTGCTGTTCTGAACCAATTCTGCTCAATAATAGTAATCATCCAATAAATGTCAGCACTGAAATGTCTCCTGGAAGGAAGTTCTGTATTGCCAAAAAGGCATCAGACAGCTTGCCTGCTTGCATTTCCATCTATTAGAATATATCCAAAGTTCATGTTCATCCTCTCATTCTGAGCAAGCTTAATGCTTAATTAACTCTCATCAAAGAATGCCTTCATCAATATTGTCCATCACGCCTGCACCAAACAAGATTCTTCTATTGAAGAAATTGGCCAAAATGGTGATAGTGCCACAACTTTTCCAATTATGATCAGTGTTGGTGACACTAACTGAGCAGATATAATTTTCTCAGCAAGGTCCTTCAGTTCTGAAAAAACCTGCATTATTGCAAATATATGTACAATCAGTTATTCAAACTGATAACCTGAAATGTAGAACCTAAAAGCATCTATTGTGCATGAATTAAATCCAGAAAAAAATCACATATAATCCTCTAAATTTTCAGCTGAAACATTAATTATTCATTAAGTTTTCATATCATCTGGAGTAAGTTCCCCTTCATTCTTTTTCACACGCCAGAATGTTACTAGTAATTTAAACTACAAAAGGTCATTTCTTGCAGCTGAAAGTCCTCTTATTTAATGTCAGTAATGAAGGGAAACATGCGTAGTTATAGAAATAAAATCAATAATTAGCCACACAATCAATGTGAAGTGAAGAAAGCAACCCCTGGAAAAAGGAAAATATGATAATACCAATTATACTCACTGTGCGTTGTTGAGGTGTGGTCCCTCGCTCAATGGCTGCAGCTGGGGTCTGAGGGGATAGACCATGATGCATTAATTTCTGGGCTAGTGAAGGGAGGGTTGACAAGCCCATATAAACTACTAAGGTAGAATCAGGATCAGCTGCATTTTCTGCTACAAAGAGAGGATCCCTTCCTCCTTTTCTTGAATGTCCTGTGAGAAATCTCGCACTAATTGCAATACCACGGTGAGTTAATGGAATCCCCAGCTCTGCTGCAATTCCAGAGGCTGCAGTTATACCTGAAGCAATGAGAATATTGATTATAGCAGGATCACCATGTCTTCTCTTATTGCAACCAAAGAACTCATAAAGTCACATACATCCCTTACAAGCTAAATAACATTATCAATTAGAACAGTGCATGAGTGCATTAGGAGTCATGTTTCATAATTTCATTTTGTATTCTTCCAATAACTGAAGCATACAATGCATGAATGTAAAAGATATTTTACAAAGGTCCTAATTATTAACTGTAAAGACATATACAATGGCAAAAAATTAAGCACTCCTTTTACCCCCATTTTTTAAAAGTAATGCACTGCATAGTACCTAGGACACAAAACCAAGAGGGCAATCATCTTTCCATGTCATTTCACCAATATCGTCCTCTATTTATAGTGTCTAAAAAGCAGTTCATTTTACTAAGGAAAAATGCGAAAACAAATGACTCAGAAAGAGATTAACATACAAACTGAATATGCATAAGTATATTGTTATAAAAAACAGAATGAATGCCTGTTATTGATGGGAATATACAGGTTTCAAGTTTTGATTACTACTCATTTTCCAAAATGGCTCTATCTGGGAAAATTTTGTCTTAGTGTAAGCTACTATACATACAACAATGAAGCTAACCAACATTAATAAGGAATTGGGGATCCAAATCCTTTATTGAGGGTTTCAGATTCATAATGATATTAGTAGCATACCTGGAATAACTTTCACTTGGATACCTTGCTGTTGCAGAAAATCCATTTCTTCCCCGCCCCTCCCAAACACCTAAAAATACCCAGTAGAAAGTATTTAGACAACTTCACCATGGAAATCACGATAAGCTAATGCATCAAATTACTTTAAAAATAGACGACAGTTTAGACCCTTCCAAATGAAAACTCACCAATGGATCACCACCTTTAAGTCTCACAACAGTCGCTCCAGCTTCTGCAAAGCTCAGAAGAAGCTCATGTATTTCCTCCTGCCATAAGTTAACCAGAAGAAAAAAAATTCAATTCCATTAACACCAAGCCGTCAAATACCTCTATAGCAACGAAAGAAATGCCAGATACCCAAATCCCAGAAAGAATTTCCAGAAGGGAATTCAAAAATTTGACATGTAAATATAAATTTTGACTTCAGCAGGGACCCAGCTGAAACCCTAATGAAACCTAATATCTCATTTGAATGGACAACAAATATAGTCTTTTACCTGGGTTCTGCTGTGGTACCCAGCAGTTTTACCCACATAGAGAAGTTTAGCTTCAGGACCAACCAAATCCAACACATCATTTGAAACCAATCGATCATACAACAACAAATCAGCACTCTTAATCACCCTCACTGCCTTCAACGTCAAAAGCTCAGGATCCCCAGGCCCAGTTCCAACCAAGAACACATTCCCCGGCGCACATTTCCCTCCACTGCTCGTCCCTTCAATTTCCCTCTTCTCTCTCAGTACCTGAAGTAGCTTCTTCAGCTCCGGCAGTTGCAGGGCGATGTCATCTTCCCTTATGGATCCCGAATGAAATGGGAGAGAGCAGGACAACGTTTGCCCTTGGTTCTCGTAAACCCACTGATCCCTTTGGTACCTCTCAATGGAGTGCTTCTCTGTGAAGGGTGAAGTAGACAAATTGCAGTTCAATGAACAAATGGGATGTGGGTTCAAAGAATGGTGATTTCTGCCATGAGCTGAATACAGAGAAGAGAAATATGCAAGCTTGTGAATAAGAGCCATAATCTAGTGTCCCACAGAGAGAAAGGGAAATTGTGGCATTTGTGTTGTCAACACAGAGAGGAGCTAAAACTAAGAGGTAGATAATGTTTGAATTGGAGTAGCAATGGACGCTAGGGAGATTGAGAAGACAAAGTTGCTCTTTGCCTTTGGGATTTGGGAGGGACATCAACATGCGTCCATTTGGCGAAAGTGGCCAATTGTTCTGAGCCACTTGGCAATGAATTTACGATTTAACCCTCAAGTGACGCGTGTCAGTTTATGGATGGTTTTCAATAGTAGGTGTAGAACTAGATGCGGCGGCTGCCAGCGGTAACGGGTCGCTTGGAATTGGATTTGGGATTCTGTTATTGAACTCATTGCCGAATTGAAAATGAGATCAACCAATGCACATTTTATAAATCCAACCGTATACTAACCCAATTTTAAGAAATATTAGTGCAGTAGCTAATAATTGATAACAGAAATCAACATAAAATAATTAATTTATTTTTATAATTATTTTTTATAATTATATATATAAACAATAATGATTAAATTACTTAAAAATTTTAACTAAAAATTGTATTAAATAAATAGAATCAATTCATAATTTTTTATTAATTTAATTAAAAGATATATTTTTTTTAAAAGTCTCTAAGCAATTATATGTAATCATTACAAAATTTAAAACTTTATTTATGTGTTCCAAAATTTTATTGCCAAAACTTTAGGCAATGAAATAATAATGAAAAGAATTATTAAAGATAGAACATGAAAAATAAAAAAGGAAAAAAATAATTTATTTATGAAAAAAAATGAGTTTATTATTATTATTATTATTATTATTATTATATATATATATATATATATATATATATAAAATATAAAGAACTATTTATTTATGAAAAAAAAAGGACTTTACAAATTTAACCTATCAACATTCAAAAAAATTATCTCAAAATATAACTGAAGGCTACAAAACTTAACATATTAAATAATAAATTAAAGCAATCATTGATTCATAACATCTAGGGGGCTCATTTTATCAATCAATCTTTTTTTTTTTTCTCACAAGAATTGACTTGTTAGAAGACATGAATATTACAAAGTCTTTCTCTTCAACTTCAAATAAAAAGGTGGTTGTCAACCGGGGCAAGTGAAAAATTAGATATCAATAATTTCCCTTATTAGGTTAGGAATAGAGAGATAACCTAACGTTTTATAAAAATAAAATAACTCTAATAGATTATTCCATTACAGGTCTATAAGATTGTGTAATTTAAAAAAAAATTGAAATTTGAAACTGGTTCCTTTTTTCTCTCCCCCACCCCCGAGAATACCCCCTCTTCCTTATATCTTCACGCCCCTCCCCCCCATCCGTAGCAAACCGTTCTCTCCTCCTTCTCTGTACGCGACGCCCCCCTTCCCCACGAAGTACGCTGCCCGCGCCTCCACCGCATCTCGCCGGCCCTTCGTCGGCCAGACATCGTCGCCTGCCTCTGCCCAACAACCACCGCCGTCGGCTGTCGTGAAGTGCCGTGAAATCCAGCTGGAAAACCACCGCTGGTTTGCTGAAATTCTAGAGCATTTTTGCTGCTGTTCGGGTGTGTTTTCAGGCACCATTCTCGCAGAAAATTTAGCAAGATTGGTTGCCTAAATTGCTGCCATCCAATTGTTGCCTCTCACTCTTACTTCAGCCGTGAGTTTTACAGAGCCTTCTGCCACTTTGTAAGTATTCTGGTAACCATGAACAAAGCCAAAAGCTTGGTATATTTC